>JASPKZ010000796.1:120000-620000 GCA_030220185.1 Diploptera punctata
TTATGTATTATTGTTACTATTGTTAGTGTTTTTATTATTATTATGATTATTATTATTAGTATTATTATTTTTACCATTATTAATGTTTTTATTATTATTACTATCTTATTAATATTATTGTTACTATTGTTAGTATTATGATTATTATTATCATTATTATTATTGTTACCATTGTTAGTGTTTTTATCATTATTATTGTAATTATTATTATTATTATTATATTACTATGGTTGGTGTTTATATTATTATTGTTAGTGTTATTATTATTATTATTAGTGTTATTAACATTATCATTATTATTATCAAAATTTTTAATATTATTATTCATATTTTTATTATTCATGTATTAATTGATTGTATCAAAAAGGGAAGTAAATTACATTTTTTTAGTTTAAAATTTACTTAAGGAACTAATTCCATTAATTATATTTTTACTCGGGCCTGATACAGTATTTTAATGTAAAACAATACTCGTTCATAAAACGTTTTGTATTTTCGATTTTGTTTTCGTGGATAAATTTGTTTTAGTAGGCACGTTTTTACAATATGATGTTAATCATTGGAACCGTCTCAATTTTTAGGGAAATTATAAATTAAATTAATGGTTTTCTTCTCGGAAAAATGTTAACTGCATCAAGCATGAACAATATGTAGCTAATTTCCAAGTGACGCAACTGTAAATAACTACCACTCACTTCCATTGTAGTGACAAACTGCTCAACAATCACAAAATGTCTATAAATATCAACTAAAACTGAAACATATTAAACCAAGTCCCCGCCATATTAAAAATGGATTGAAAAAATTATATCACTGGCAACCGTTCATTGCCATATGAATATTAAACACCGTACATTAGGTAGTTCAAATTAAAATATTCTTATATCATCCATACACGTTTCGTCATAATATTTCAATAATAGTTTAATAGAAAGGCCGGAAATAAAGTGCAACTATATTATTACTAAATCCTACTTGTTCAAAATCTGTACCTTTCTACAGAATTTGATATTCCTCAGATCGTAAAATCACATATTGCAACAATAATTTTACGTTTTTCTTCGAATTGTTGTAGATTAAATTTGCACTAAAATCTACGGGGAATTACAATAAAATTAATTACAAAAAATATTAAAAACGTCGGTAAACCATATAAGAGCTGTAGGCTCCAACAATCTAAAAATATTGCGACAGAATATCATATTTTTCTTCATTCCGTCTTACCTTGAAATCAGTGAAGATACAATGGCGATAAACTGCTTAGCTGTTACATAAAATGTAAACAAAGTTTGTATAACTCACTTTATCAGACACACACGTGTATATTCTACGCACACAATATGTTTCAACAACTACACACCGAGAGAACATCAAACATACGCGTTCTTTACTGCTTCCAAACTGAAATGTGATCAAATCAAGATGACAACTACTTCCGGATCTCGTAAAATTTCCCCAGCACCACGGCCGACTTGATCAGACCACAACATATATCCCATCTTGATAAAAGTTATAAATACAAAGATTCTTTTTTCTTTCTATTTAAGTTTTCTAAATATCATAATAAAGTTGATACCGTTTGAAACTATAAATTTACCTTTCTTAAAGAGACAATCAAAAGTCTCTTATTACAAATACACAAATGTAATAAACCTGTTTCAAATATAATTCAATACTATTATTTAAAGGTGCAAATGCACTCAATAGCACATTAGTGGGACACCCTGTCGTCTATTGTAAACTTTGAACCTCATATTAATGATTATATACATTTCCTACAACTCAATGGTATTAATAAGCTGTTAGTTTATGCTGATGATGTAGTACTACTGGCCGATAGCGAGGAGATACTAAAGGACAACACGCACACACTATTGAGTAACACTAAGAAATTAGGACTGGAAGTGAATATCAATAAAACTAAATATATGGCCACACACAGAAATACATTATGTAATGAAAATGGACAGCTAATGACAAATGAGGGACATTTTGAGGAAGTGGCTGAATTCAAATTCCTAGGAACAATAATCACAAACAGGAATGAGATGCACAAAGAAATTAAACACAGACTGCGTGTTATTATGCAATACAGAGACTCTTGACGTCCCAACTCTTTTAAAAAAAATCAAATTGAAAATGTATAAAATTATTATTCTACCCGTTATATTATATGGATTCGAAACATGGACTCTTACTTTAAGGGAGGAAAGGAGATTACAAGTATCTGAGAATAAAGCTCTTTAAGGAAAATGTTTGGACCAAAGAGAGGTGAAGAGACAGGTGAATTGAGAAGACTACATAACAGTGAACTACATGGTCTTTATAGGAAGCCATATATAATATGAACAGTTAAGTCTCGTAGACTGCGATGAGCGGGACATGTGGCACGAAAGGGGAATGAAAGAGGTGCATGGAAGCTTCTTGTAGGAAAACAAGAAGGAAATCGCCCCAGTTGCTGGACTGAGGTGGGAGAATAAAATTAACCATGATTTGAGGGAAGTATGGAGAGCGTATGACCGCGCGGCTACGAGCCCACTGGTTCGTTGGTACCAGTTAGTTAGTTAGGACTAAAATGTTTACGAAAATATTGATACATGTGCCACCAAATTAAATTTGTAATGAATAAGATACCCTACAATTTGATTTATTTAAAATCGTAATTTTACAAGGATATGATAAAATAAATAACAAAATACTTAAAGAATATGTCTAAAATGTCGTATTTTTAAGTAGATTTAGAATTTGTTCAAGTCTTTTTACGTGCAATATTCCCCAGTTATGTAACTCATAATTATTTTCTATGATTACTGAATCTATTTTTTTCCAAAATAAAAAGCTATCACCTCCGGTTGTATAGATTTAAATATAATATAGGACCATACTACAGTTGAGAATTATCTAATTACAATTTTGGGAGGAATTTGGTAGCCAAGTTAATTTGTAAAATATCCTTCTCAATTAAGTTGAGGAAGTTGAGGTTGGTAGCACTGCAATGTGGTCAGAACTGGCTGCAGTAAACCCCGGACTACTAATGACTATGCTAGAACTAGCGCTAATAAAAATGTCAGCTTTAGATAATGTATTAACTTAATAATATCCAGGATTATTCCGATTCTAATCCAAGATTGTAGAACAAACTCTCAAATGACGCTACAATTACTCTCTGGTGCAGAGAATTCCCACAAGTGATGCAAACTATTCGCAATCAAAATTAATCGTAAACATGTAAACTTGTGCTCAATACAGACCTAACTATAACATGCGTACGATATTATCTGCATCAAATAGAAACCAGGGAAGGTTTCTGTGCAAATGCATTTAAAACCTAGTGTAGAAACTATATATTAATGCCTCAAGAAAAAAAGTTGTAAAATCTAATATTTGGCATAATTAAAGTTCATATAGAGAAGAAGTACAGAAAAATAAAATTTATGTATTACAATATTATATTACGATGCTAGGTTGGGAAGTGGTTTTTACAGAATCGAGGAAAATGTTTAAAAACCTAGCAATAGAGAGACTTTAAATTTCCGAGATTCTGTAAAACACTTCACAAACGTGCATTGTACATTATTTTTCACGAGATCGTGTTTTCAAAATAATAAATAATGGTAAAATAATAACATCTTTGTTGAAAATATTTGCGTTCATTATAAACAATTAACTAACGTTAACAGAGTGGGCAATGTTTATTAGTACAAACAATAGGAGGCCTTGAGAACAATAATTGATATCATGGCCGCAAGTTCGTATTAATTGTTTTATATTGTTTAATATAAAGTTCAGTTCATTTAAAATGCAGTGATTTGTTTCGTATAATGTATATTAACATTACTCTTTGGATATATATTTGTTTATATGTAGTATACATAGAGGGCAGTGGTTTTACTTCGCACACGCGGTTTGTAATATATAATATTACAGTATAGTTGTTGTATTACAGTATAGTATATACATTGGCAATCCTGAAATGTAGGAAATTGAACTTTTA
The DNA here is from genome assembly GCA_030220185.1 of Diploptera punctata. Classification (NCBI taxonomy): domain Eukaryota; kingdom Metazoa; phylum Arthropoda; class Insecta; order Blattodea; family Blaberidae; genus Diploptera; species Diploptera punctata. The sequence goes on from JASPKZ010000796.1 coordinate 123,995, forward strand.
ATCATTATCGCCATTGCTGTAAGTAGGACAAAACGCACTATCACGTAAAAAATTTATGTTTCATAGACAAATGTTATTTTTAACAATGTGCTATACTTCATGCTGATTTCACATCCTGTTATCGTAATATTAAACATGTAACACCTTATATCAGTTGGAAGATTGCTACCACCCACCACGTATCTAAAGCAGATCTGCTCCATTTGGAAAATAACACTTTTCTAAAAAACAGTGTGTCTGAATTGTAATACACCAGAGAGCGACACATTATGAAGCGGTCGCCTTCAGAAAAGTAACTGCGTTACATTACATTTTAGTATTATTATTTAATATATTTACATCATTCAGCCATTGGCAGCATCAGCTTTGATCCGAGTTCGCATCTCGAACTATCAAAGGTGACATGTACGAATTATCGCTGGACTAAGCATATTACTGGAAACTCTATGAGAAAAATATAATTTATTATCATATTGTTCATGTCCACCGCTGTGGTCTCGAGGTAGCGTGCTGCCTTTTCACGCAGCGGGCCCGGCTTCGATCCCCGGACGGGGCAGTTTTTCTGGGTGAGGTTTTTTTGGGGTTTTTCCTCATCTGTAAGACAAATGTCAGGAAAACTTTAGGGTCCAAACAGTCCCCGAAATCATATGGCCATCATCATCATCCTTATCATTATCATCATCACCATCATCATTCTTCACCGGTGTGGAAAGCAACGGGAAGCTACCACACCTACAATTCCCTAGTAAAGCTGCAAGCATAGCATGAAAATGCCATGATTGCAGTGAAGGACCTGCCTTCGGGCAGAATTACTATGGATGGATGGATCATATTGTTTATTGTTAGGTGGGGGACACTAAAGCTGAAGGCCGCTTATATGTTTCGTGTGGCAAAGTTGGAGTTCACAAACTCCTTTCAAAGGCCACGAGCAAATGGACTGTAGGACTAGGATTAATGTAAAGAATACTTTAGTCAATAGGCTATAGTTACTTACTCAATGTCACTATCGAACCCGTAGGTTCATGGCCGCGCGGACAGAAGCTCTGCATACATCCCTATCCTGAGCTAATGCTTTCCAATCATACCCTGTATAATCTACTTCCCTCAAATCATAGTTAATGTTGTTCTCACACCTCATTCTTGGTCTACCAACAGGGCGTTTTCCCTCTGGCTTTCCTATAGAAAGCTTCCATGCACGTATTTCATTCCCCATACGTGCAACATGTCCTGCCCATCGCATTCTACGAGCCTTAACTGTTCTTATTATATCTGGCTCCATACTCGTATAAAGACCATGTAGTTGATTCTTGTGTAGTCTTCTCCATTCACCTGTCCATCTCTCTTTGGTCCAAAAATTTTCCTAAGAACTATATTCTCGAATACTTGTAATCTCCTTTCCTCCCTTAAAGTAAGAGTCCATGTTTCGTATCCATATATTATAACTGGTAGAATAATAGTTTTATATATTTTCAGTTTAACGTTTTTTGAAAGGAGTTGGGACATCAAAAGTCTCTGCAATGCATAATAGCACGCATTTCCAGAATTGAGATTATGTTTAATTTCCTTGTGCATCTCATTCCTGTTTGTGATTATTGTTCCTAGGTATTTGAATTCAGCCACTTCCTCAAAATTTCCCTAATCTCTCATTAGCTGTCAATTTCCATTATACAGTGTGTTTTTATGTGTGGCTATATATTTATTTTTTTATATACACTTCCAGTCCTAATTTCTTAGTGTCACTCAGATACGAATGGGACATTCTGTATAATTTATTTTTGTGTGTGATCATATATTATGTTTTATTGATGTTGACTTGTAAGACAACACTACCATCACGCACGCTCTACTGACTAACGCTGATGAAGTAAAAACATTTATTATTTTCAAAAACATAATGTTTTTCCCCCCTAGATTTGTCTTTCGACATTCCTGGTGTTCTCTCCTGGCATGGCGTGCTTGTAACCCACTTCTGAGATGGGCACCTGGAAGGCGGGGTTACGTTGCCCCGATGATATGATGGGTGATGATGATGATGATAGTGGTGCGCCAGGAGAGCCCCTAATCCTAAGCTTAATCTAAGCTGAATATGAATGATGATGATTGCGATAGTCATATGATTTCGGGGACCGTTTGGGCCTTAAAGTTTTCCTGACATTTGTCTTACAGGTGAGAAAAAACCCCGATAAAAACCTCACGCAGAAAAACTGTCCCGACCGGGGATCGAACCCGGGCCCGCTGCGTGATAATGCAGCACGCTACCCCGAGACCACAGCGGTTGAAACATATATTTATGGTCAATACTGCATGCTCTGAGGTAACATGTTAGAAAATGAAAGAAAAATAATCATTAGTGCGAAAAGAGGGAATTCCGGAAAATAAAAACTTATCCAATTGGTGAAAAACATCAAATTCTTGCAGGCTGCACCATGCTACTATAAATGTTATCAACATATTGAAGCACGTTTGGAAATCTACAAATAAATTAGACATTAAAATGGAGAATAAAATAATGCTTGTGTTACAACCGAAACCCTACATGGTATCTTTACCTTGTCGTGGTGGAGTGGCTTGCGTGCTTAAATGATCCTGAGAGCTATGCCGGCGGTAGCATTGCTGCCGATAGGTGTACCCATGCCGGACTGGTCGAAGGTGATAAGCCAGACGAAAAAAGTACCTTGGGCGGAAGAGTGACGATCTTTCACCGTAAAAATACAACCGTCAAGAAATGCGGACATGGGTTCATCTGGGGTAAAATTTTCCGGAGGTCAAATAGTCCCCCATTCGGTTCTCCGGGCGGGGACTACTTCAGGGAACCCATGCCAAAGATTCAGTATATAATGGAAATGGACAGCTAATGACAAATGAGGGAAATTTTGAGGAAGTGGCTGAATTCAAATACCTAGGAACAATAATCACAAATAGGAATGAGATGCACAAAGAAATTAAACATAGGCTCAATTCTGGAAATGCGTGCTATTATGCATTGCAGAGACTTTTGATGTCCTAACTCGTTTCAAAAAACGTTAAGCTGAAAATATATAAAACTATTATTCTACCAGTTATAATATATGGATGTGAAACATGGACTCTTACTTTAAGGGAGGAAAGGAGATTACGAGTATTCGAGAATATAGTTCTTAAGAAAATTTTTGGACAAAAGAGAGATGGACAGGTGAATGCAGAAGACTACATAACAATGAACTACATGGTCTTTATAGGAAGCCAGATATAATAAGAACAGTTAAGTCTCGTAGACTGCGATGGGCAGAACATGTTGCGCGTATGGGGAATGAAAGACGTGCATGGAAGCTTCTTGTAGGAAAACCAGAAGGAAAACGCCCAGTTGGTAGACCAAGAATGAGGTGGGAGAACAACATTAACTATGATTTGAGGGAAGTAGATTATACAGGGAATGATTGGAAAGCATTATCTCTAGATAGGGATGTATGGAGAGCTTATGTCCGCGCGGCCATGAACCTACAAGTTCGATAGTGCCAGTGAATAAGTAATACATACTTACCTTCGTTATGACGGTCCGAAGGCGAATCCGATGTTTTGACGCTCTCTAGCCTCCATCTTGAAGAACAACCTGAAAAAAGTATGTTATTTATACCACACTCTTTAGGATACAGAAAATCACAAAACGTGTAAATAAAATTGAAAATATTGAAGCACTTCTAAGATACAATTCAGTGAACATAAAATACAACGTAAGGACGAGAAATACTGCTAAAATATACAGAGTGGTTGCATTGCCACTTCCCAGTCATGTCAGGGACTGTCAATCGCTATCATTATTTAAATCTAAATTAACTGATATCTTAAGTTCGACACAATGAAAATATTAACTGCATAACAACTATATAGAACATTCCATTAATAATCATGTAGGAAGCTACTTACTTTATTTTATATCATTTTAATTTTATTATATTCTATGTTTTTGTTAGTATTAGCTAGTATTAGATCCATCATCATTGTATTTTGTTTAGTCTGTATTTTAATATCTTAAAATTGTAATATGTACGTAATTTTTGTATAATTTTACTATTCGCTGGTTGAGTGGAAGAGAAGGCCTTATGGCCTTAACTCTGCCAGCTAAAATAAATTATTATTATTATTATTATTATTATTATTATTATTATTATTATTATTATTATTATTATTATATGGATGTGAAAATTGGACACTTGCCTCTGATCAATTAAGACAAATCGAAGTTTCAGAAATTAAATTTCTCTGCTTTGTATCTGGAAATACATTATTGGACAATAAAAGTAGTACTGATATTAGAAAGGAATTGTACATTAATCCATCCGTAGTACTTCTGCCCGAGGGCAAGTCTTTCACTGCAATCAAAACATTTCCACGCTATGCTTTGCAGCTTTACTAGGGAATTATTGGTGTGGTAGCTTCCCGTTGCTTTCCACACCGGTGAAGGATGATGATGATTATAATGATGATGATGATGATGATGATCTAGATGGCCGGATGATTTTCGAGGACCGTTGGGCCCTAAGCTTCTGACATTTGTCTTATAGGTGAGGAAAAAACCCGAAAAAGAAACCTCATCCAGGAGCTTGTCCCGAGCGGGAATCAAATCCGGGCCCGCTGCGCGACAAGACAGCAGGCTAGCTCGAGACCACAGCGGTCGATCACAACACTAATAGAAAAATCTAATCTAATATATATATAAATGAATATTTGTTTGTTTGTTTGTTTGTTTGTACATAATGCGTGACCGATTTTGATGGGGCTTTTTTGGAAAATATTCAGGAGATTCCCGGGATCAAAATAGGCTACAACAGAGTTGTGGTACTTAACTCCTACCCTTAAAAATCGCCCTTTTCTAGTGGAAAACGTGAAAAAAATAGTTACCGGTATTTGAATGCTTAATTGGCTTACGCTGCCTAAACCATAACAAATAAACAAAATTTATGTACACGGAATTGAATATCTCAAAAACCTCGACAGCATATGTTTATCTCTTACGGATAACTCACAATAACCATTTTTGTTTTTCGTTGATGCCAAGAAGATCGAGACAAGTACGTAGATTCCTGTGCAAGCATAGCAGCACATGACGGGTATTAGCATAAATTGGTGAAAACCATGTCCTACGAATGCCAAGCACCAGGATGACAAGAACTGTTTGTATCAGGCTGCAATCCGAGGGAGATAAGTAATAAATGTCTAACTTTAAAGATATGGCGTGAGCAATTCTTACTTACATATTCACTGGCACTACCGAATCCGTAGGTTCATGGCCGCGCGGACATTAACTCTCCGTACATCCCTACCTTGAGCTAATGCTTTCCAATCATTCCCTGTATAATTTACTTCCCTCAAAACATAGCTAATGTTATATTTGAAGAGAAAAATAATACGCTCAGACCGGGACTTGAACCCGGGACCCTTGGTTCTCTAGACCAAGTGCTCTACCAACTGAGCTACCTGAGCAAGTACCGATCTAAACGCAAATCTTTCTCTATATACATTGTAATTCCCATCCACCAAATACTGTGAAGCCATGCTTCTATCTTGCAAATGGCGGCTCCTTTATTAAGAAGACATATTTGGGAATTATATGCCATGAGCGTATAATTTTTCTCTTCAAATATGATTTATCCATCATTGAGATGTACGAAATGAATAATAAAAAAATAGTTAATGTTATTCTCCCACCTCATTCTTGGTCTACCAACTGAGCGTTTTCCCTCTGGCTTTCCTACAAGAAACGTCCATGCAAGTATTTCATTCCCCATACGTGCAACATGTCCTGCCCATCGCAGTCTACGAGACTAAACTGTTCTTATTATATCTGGCTTCCTATAAAGACCATGTAGTTCATTGTTATGCAGTCTTCTCCATTCACCTGTCTGTTCATCTCTCTTTGGTCCAAAAATTTTCCTAAGTACTTTATTCTCAAAAACTCGTAATCTCCTTTCCTCCCTTAAAGTAAGAGTCCATGTTTCGCACCCATATAATATAACTGGTAGAATAATAGTTTTATATATTTTCAGCTTAACGTTTTTTGAAAGGAGTTGGGACATCAAGAGTCTCTGCAATGCATAATAGCACGCATTTCCAGAGTTGAGCCTATATGAGCAATTTTTAGTTGGAACATTCTTATTGAATCACATAATTATTGTCAGTACTGCATGATCTGATGTCACATGCTGGAAAAGTATTGAAAAAATCATTAATGCGTAAAGAGGGGATTCCTGGAAACAAAAACTCATCCAGTTGCAGTGACATCAATACTTGGAGGCAGTACCACGTTATCAACGTATTGAGGCAGACTGGGACATATTTTGTGGCAGATTTCTCTGAAGCAATTCAAGTTGATGGGGTGAATATTTCATTTCTGTGCCGCATCAAAGCAATTTAACGGCTACATTAGAAACAAGTGCGTGGCACGCGTGTAAAAACAATAGCCGACCGTTACGTAAACTGGAATAAATGCAATTTGATGCGGGATGTAATCCTGCTCTGATTCAAGCTCCACTACGGATTATCTTCACATGACATTACGCAACAGTGGCTTAACTCCCAGTACAATGACTTGAGTCAACATACAAATTGTTTTATATTGTACTTCAATGTGAAAAATTGGTTTACTCCGCTTTTAAGAAACAATATTCCATTTCCTGCATGTTACTCTCTAAACACTTACGAAATTAACATTTCTTATTTTAGTTTAAATTTAGAAGATAATAAAAATCGATACTAGTAAAAACGAAAATAAATATACTGGAGGAAATCGCAATCCTAAGAGAAATCTACAACAACCTGATTGTCAATGAATACACACCTAATCCACACAATCCTCTGTACAAAATTATCACAACCAAGTCAGTGCTTCAACAAGTACGGCCCTAATGCATTCTGCTGATGATTGGACTAGTTCCGAAAGGCCTACATAGTTTTAAATAACTTAAGTTGAGGAGACGGACCTACAAGGTAACTATTTTATAGTTTTTAACCGTACATTATATAACTGTGAGATAATAAAAACTAAATGCAACCGACTTGAAATCCACGACAGCCAAATTTATTGGTAATTTCCTTAAAGGCAAAGAAAAATGCTAATTCTTCTTCCGGGAAATTCTCGTATAAGACTTGAAAGCATAATAATAGTCCCTTCGATTGGTTGCTGGCCAAAGGAAGGCAAGACCAGTGATGGGGCTGCCATCTTATAGCCTCTGATCAAGCTTTTCTGGAGAAGAAAAGAAAATAAAGGAAAGAAGAAATGGAAGAAAGGAAAGACTCTCTAGCCCTCGGATGCCGTAATAGCGTCGGGGTCGAAAAAACAAGAGTTAACCAAGAGAGGTTAGATAGTAAAGTTAAAAGAGTCTGGTATAAGTAAATGGAAGAAATACCAGATCGGTTATAGATAAAAGTAAGGAGCAAAACACAAGTAAGTGGATGCAATGTTTTTTCTGAGCTTGGGCACCTTGTGGTCGCCATCCACATATCCCCTAGATGGAGACCCCTGAGGGGGAAACAATGCTAATTTTATAATTATAATGTATAATTTTCATTATATACCATCCATTTTGCAGGGACTCTTGACGTCCCAACTCCTTTCAAAAAAACGTTAAACTCAAAATATATAAAACTGTTATTCTGCCAGATACATTATATGGATGCGAAAAATGGACTCTTACTTTAAGGGAGGAAAGGAGATTACGATTATTTGAGAATAAAGTTCTTAGGAAAATGTTTGGACCAAAGAGAGATGAACAGACAGGTGAATGGAGAAGACTATATAACTGTGAAATACATGGTCTTTATAGGAAGTCAGATATAATGAGAACAGGTAAGTGTCGTAGACTGCGATAGGTAGGACATGTGGTACGAATGGGGAATGAAAGACGTGCATGGAAGTCTCTTGTAGGAAAAACCAAAGCGAAAACGCCCAGTTGGTAGACCAAGAATGAAGTGAGAGAATGTAACTATGATTTGAGAGAAGTAGATTATACAGGAAATGATTGGAAAAAATTAGCTCAGGATAGGGATGTATGGAGAGTTTATCTCCGCGGCGGTCATGAACCTACGGTTTCGATAGTGTCAATCACATTTCAATGATTTTTTATTTACAACCAATCACAGTCCTGTTTCGCCTTGAATTTATTAAACAAGTTTATCATAATAAAGAAAGCACCTCCTTTTTAACATTCTGAATAGGTCATAGCATTATTTTGCATTGACTGGCCCTCTAGAAATACGGCTACCAGATTGTATATATACTGCATGAATTTCAGCAGATAGCGCATGCGGGAGATTATATAAAAATATTTGTAGCAATTGATTATACCACAAAATAATAAAGCACTGTTTGCACTTTCTTAAACGAATTATTTCCCTGGAAATGATGTTGCAGAAAACAGCTTAAATTAATTAATACCTGTTAAGTTGGTTATAAATTTCTCCACTAGGGTGCATTCTTACAACATTGCGATCCTTTGGCAATAAATAATATGATCTGGTTGCAATGATGAAAAAAAGAAGAAAATGAAGCGTTTCAATCGTTTCTCATTTGTTTTCAAACATTGTCGTTTACATTAAATAAATAAATATTTTAAAATAACTATAGTTAAACAATGATTTGTGAGTAAACAGCTTAATTTTATTCGTTAAATAGTCCTAACAAATGCCACTCTTGATTTCCAAATTCTCTGGATAAATTCACTCCTCACTTCGTGAATCATGAATTTATCGATAATTTGGAAATCACTCGTGGCATTACTTATGATTATTAATTATCACGAAGTGAGGAGTGAATTTATCTAGAGAATTTGGAAATCCGATTGAGGGTCTTTCCACTTTTCAGCGGTTACCTTCAGCGGTTACCCTTTTACCAGCCGGCTGCTGGCCCTTCACATCCACATGTGTCAATCACAGAGGTAGATGATCAACAGCCAGTGTAGGGGTGACATGTGGTTAGCATGTCGACTCCCCCAGCCGTTATAGCTGGTTCCTCAACCTGGAGCCGCTACTTATTGTAGCTACCCAATTGCCTCACGATGCTGGGTGGGCACCGGTCCCATACTGGCCGAAATACCATGAGAAAATTTCTTCCCCCATGGAGACTCGAACCAGCGCAAGTCCCGTAGCTCTGCGCCAAGGCTTCCTACCTTAACCGCTCGGCTACGGCGCGGGACTATTTGGAAATCAAGAGTGTCATTTGTTAGGAGATTTAACGAATAAAATTAAGCTGTTTACTCACAAATTATTGTTTAAATATAGTTATTTTAAATTATTTATATATTTAATGTAATCGGCGATGTTTGAAAACAAATGAGAAACAATTTGAATAAAATATATTTTTATTTAAATTAGATATTGACTCATACTGCGTCTAATGAAAGCACATCTTGGCTTCTGACGTCATCTCACAAAAAGTGTGGTGATATTCATTTTCAATCCCAGTACAAACGTAACATCGTACAGTTAGACTCCACTTTTATTCTCCTCATGTTGAAGCGATTTTATTATTTTTTATCTGCAAGTAAATTTGCATAATCACGAAACGTGGTCCACGGTTTGATTTTGCAGGACAAATTGAAGGCCGAGCGTCGACTTCATTAAAGAAACGAGGTTTTCTGTGATTAAAGACTAACTCAAATCGTCCTTCAAACTGGATAGCGTTACACAGTGGAAATTTCTTTATTCTTTTGTTTTGTATTATTTTCGAAGTATTATAGTGACAGCGGTTTCCCCCCCCCCTCTCTCTCTCTCTCTCTTTCTTCCTCTCGTTAAGGTTCACGTGGTTATTGGATTACAAAATAAAACATAAAAGCAAAGAAAAACTGTGTACATGTAACAAAGGCACTCTGATTATTATTATTAGTATTATTATTATTATTATTACATATTGATGAAAAGGGGTATATTAGAGGATGTGAAGAATTTGTGTATCTGGGAGAAAAAAATTAGATAAAGAGGATAAACAAGAAAGTGATATTAAGAACAGAATAAATAAAGGTAGAGCAATAACAGCAACCCTCCATGGTATCTTTACCTTGTCGTGGTGGAGTGGCTTGTGTGCTTAAATGATCCTGAGAGCTATGCCGGCGGTAGCATTGCTGCCGATAGGGTTACCCATGCCGGACTGGTCAAAGGTGATAAGCCAGACGAAATAAGTACCTTGGTCGAAAGAGTGACGATCTTTCACCGTAAAAATACAACCGTCAAGAAATGCGGACATGGGTTCTACTGGGGTAAAATTTTCCGGAGGTCAAATAGTCCCCCATTCGGTTCTCCGGGCGGGGACTACTTCAGGGAACCCATGCCAAAGGCTCAAACACAGGGACATGTTCCTAGGAACATGGAATGTTAGGACTTTATACAATAGCGGGGCACTAGAGATATTAAACGCGGGAATTGGATAAATCGCCCTTGGATATAGTCGCTTTACAGGAAGTTAGGTGGCCAGGAGAAGGTAGTCAGGAATCAGGAAACTTTTCATTATACTATGGGGGTGCAGAAAGACCTGCATTTGGAACGGGTTTTTTAGTCAGAAGGAGGATCCTATCCGCTATCCGAGATATTAAGTTTGTTAGTGATAGGATATCATACATAATTCTAAAGGGTAAACGACATGATTTTATAATTGTAAATGTACATGCCCCACAGAAGATAAAGATGACAAGATCAAGGATGAGTTCTATGAAGAATTAGAATGCTTATTTGATAGCCTTTCACGATATCATATGAAAATTGTCTTAGGAGATTTTAATGCAAAAAGTGGGGCGGGAAGATATATTCCAAACCAACAATAGGTAAATTCAGTCTTCATGAAGATAGTAACGACAACGGGGTTAGATTAGTCACATTTGCCACATCAAAGAATCTCATTGTTAAGAGAACAACATTTCAGCATAAGGATATTCATAAATACACCTGGACGTCCCCAGATGGAGAAACTCGGAACCAGATAGATCATGTATTAGTGGATAAACGCTGGCACAGTAGCATCATTGATGTTAGATCAGTTAGAGGGACAGACTGCAATTCAGATCATCATCTGGTCAGGGTGAAAATCAGACAACGGCTATCGCTTATGAGAGGAACAAACGCTAAAGATGATTCTGTAAAATATGAATTAAAAAACTTGAAAAATGATGAAATGCGGCAAGAATACCAAATCAAAATTGCTAATAGATTTGAAGATACTGGAATCTTCAGATGACAATGTGGCAAACGAAGAAAGAAGAAAACTGATATAAATAAAGAATGGGAGGCTATAAGAGATACTATTAAATTGTCAGCATCAGAAAGCATAGGTTGTTTAAAAAAGAGGCAAAACAAGAAATGGTTTGATGAGGAATGTGCCGACATTGTAAAGAAAAGAAAGCTAGCAAAAATTAAATGGTTACACGAGCCAAATGAGGTAAATTTAGAGCAATTGGGTAGTGTTAGACGGGAAACCACCAAGTTACTAAAGAGTAAAAAGAGGGAATATTTGAGAGAGAAGATTAATGATCTTGAAATGAATGCAAAAAATAGGAACATTAGAGAATTATATCAGGGAATTAGTATAGAGAAGAAAGGGTTTCAGGCTAGAACAAACATAATTCGGAATGAAAATGGGGATATGATTGCAGATTCCAAGAGTATATTAAATAGATGGAAAAGTTATTTTAATCAGCTATTAAATGTACATACAGAACAGGACATTGAGGAGGATAAGTTACAGACAGCAGAAATGCTAGTCGCAGAGCCAAGTGCATTAGAGGTTGAAATGGCAATTGAAAAATTGAAGATGTATAAAGCATCAGGTTCAGATGAGATCCCAGCAGAACTGATAAAATCAGGGGGAGAAAAATTGATGGACAAGATACGCTTAGTATGATTTGGGAAAAAGAAGCTCTTCCAGACGAATGGAAGGAATCAATTATCGTACCAATTTATAAGAAAGGAGATAAAACTGATTGCAACAACTATAGGGGCATCTCATTACTTTCAACTTCGTACAAAATTCTAACAAATATATTAGTAAGCAGACTTACTCCCTATATTGATGACATTCTAGGAGATCATCAATGTGCATTTAGAAGAAACAGGTCTACAACAGATCAGATTTTTAGTATAAGACAGATTTTAGAAAAGAAATGGGAATATAATGGTACTGTACATCAACTATATATAGACTTCAAAAAAGCATATGATTCAATTAAGAGGGAGAAGTTATATAGTATCCTGCTGGAGTTTGGAATTCCTAAAAAGTTAGTTAGACTTATTCGAATGTGTCTAAATGGCTCAACGAGTAGGGTGCGTGTAGGCAAACAGTTTTCAGACACTTTTGAAATCCAGAATGGGTTTAAAGCAAGGAGATGCACTATCTCCTCTACTATTTAATTTTGTACTAGAGCATGCCATTAAATCTTTAGAGAATGAGGAAGGCTTACAACTCAATGGTATTAATAAGCTGTTAGTTTATGCTGATGATGTAGTACTACTGGCCGATAGCGAGGAGATACTAAAGGCCAACACGAACACACTATTGAGTAACACTAAGAAATTAGGACTGGAAGTAAATATCAGTAAAACTAAATATATGGTCACACGTAGAAATACATTATATAATGGAAATGGACAGCTAATGACAAATGAGGGAAATTTTGAGGAATTGGCTGAATTCAAATACCTAGGAACAATAATCACAAATAGGAATGAGATGCACAAAGAAATTAAACATAGGCTCAATTCTGGAAATGCATGCTATTATGCATTGCAGAGACTTTTGATGTCCCAACTCCTTTCAAAAAACGTCAAGCTGAAAATATATAAAACTATTGTTCTACCAGTTATATTGTATGGGTGCGAAACATGGACTCTTACTTAAAGAGAGGAAAGGAGATTACGAGTATTTGAGAATAGAGTTCTTAGGAAAATTTTTGGACCAAAGAGAGATGAACAGACAGGTGAATGGAGAAGACTACATAACAATGAACTACATGGTCTTTATAGGAAGCCAGATATAATAAGAACAGTTAAGTCCCGTAGACTGCGATGGGCAGGACATGTTGCACGTATGGGGAATGAAAGACGTGCATGGAAACTTCTTGTAGGAAAGCCAGAAGGAAAACGCCCAGTTGGTAGACCAAGAATGAGGTGGGAGAACAACATTAACTATGATTTGAGGGAAGTAGATTATACAGGGAATGATTGGAAAACATTAGCTCAGGATAGGGATGTATGGAGAGCTTATGTCCGTGCGGCCATGAACCTATGGGTTCGATAGTGCCAGTGAGTAAGTAAGTAAGCAATAACAGCAATGATGAATGGAGTCTTATGGAACAGACATATAACCAGGAAAAATAAGTTTCAAATATATAATTCAATAGTGAGAAGTACTGTCACATATGCAGCTGGAGTTTGGAAATTCAACAAAAATTTAGAACAAAAACTTATGTCGATGGAAATGGATTTCTTGAGGAGAGCAGCAAGATGTTCAAAACTAGACAAAATAAGAAAAACCGTCATAACAGAAAAAATGAATAATGGTTATTCAATAGTAGATTATGTACGGTATAAACAATTAAATTAGTATGGGCACGTACGACGAATGCAAGAAGAATGATTGCCCAGGAAAACATTGGAATGGTGTCCACCTGGAAAAAGGAGGAGAGAAAGACCTCGAAACTCGTGGATGCAGGAAATACGAACTGGAATGAGAGCAAGAGGACTGGATGACATGGATTGGGTGGAGAGAGACGAGTGGAGAAGAAAAATAAAACTTTAGGCAGAGAAAGATGTGTAAACATTAAAATTCTGTATATAATAATAATAATAATAATAATTATTATTATTATTATTATTATTATTATCATCATCATCATCATCGTCGTCATTATCTGAGAACAAACGAACAATTTGAAAATTACAACCACCATTTCATGTGTAAGCGATACTGTAACTAATTAAGTCAAATTTACAATTTATTATTTCTTGATTCACTCATATAGCTTGTTAAAAATACAAATTCCATGCCAATGTAGTGACACGCAATATGTTTAAATGCATGGTTCTTAGAAAGCAAGAAAAGACTAACTGCGGCAGAAATGAAATTTATGAGACGTACTGCGGGCTATTCAAAAAACAGACCAAAAAAAAGGAATTCTGAGATTCTCAAAGAATTACAAACAGAATCAGTCATGGAAAATGTACAAAAATACAGAAACAACTGGAAATCTCACGTACGAAGAATGAGCAGAACAAGAATACCACGTCAGATCTTAAATTACCAGCCACCAGGGAAGAGATCTTTGGGCAGACCCTTCAAACTTTAGATTGAGACCGTAACAGACCACTAGGTCTATCACATCAAAGGAAGAAGAAGAAGAAGAAGAAAGCAAGAAATAGCTTCACACTATTTAACAATCTGCATGATTTTCCGTCATTTATAGACTCAAAAAAATAATTGACCGATTTAAATGGGCTTTTATCATAATTTAGAGAATTTTTCTGAGACAACATGTAATCGTATGTACAATAGAGCAGGAGGTAAAAAAAAAGGATATTGACGCACTTAAAAAAGTCGCTTTTTGGATGCTTAAATGGCTGACGCTGCCTAAGCAATAATAAGTATACCAATGTAATGTATACAGAATTGAATATCTCAAAAAACTGTAGGCATATAAAAAAATCGCGACAGCATATGTTAATCTTTTAAGGATAACTCACAATAACCATTTTTATCTTTCAAATCTTTGATGCCAAAAATGATCGGGATAAGTGGATTCCCGGACAACGTCGCGTGTTCAGTATGAGGTACCTAAAAATAATTAGCATATCCATAAATCCGGGAAATTCTCGCATAAGACTTGAAAGCATAATAATAGTCCCTTCGATTGGTTGCTGGCCAAAGGAAGGCAAGACCAGTGATGGGGCTGCCATCTTATAGCCTCTGGTCAGGCTTTTCTAGAGGAGAAAAGAAAAATAAAGGAAAGAAGAAATGGAAGAAAGGAAAGAAGAAATGGAAGAAAGGAAAGATTCCCTAGCCCTCGGATGCCCTAATAGCGTCGGGGTCGAAAAAAACAAGAGTTAACCAAGAGAGGTTAGATAGTAAAGTTAAAAGAGTGCAAAACACAAGTAAGTGGAAGAAATGTTTTGCTCAGCTTGGGCACCTTGTGGTCGCCATCCACATATCCCCTAGATGAGGACCCCTAATTATATACCAAGAGGACGAAGATCACTGGGCCGTCCTATGAAACGCTGGAGGGAAAATTTTCTATAGGATCGTAACAGGCCTTGGCCTAATACTTGGAAGGAAGAAGAAGAAGATAGATAAATCATCGTTTGATTAATATCTCTGAGATGGTACAGTTCCTAATAGGCAATTTTGTCGATGTATAAACATATTCCCTGATTCCAGGAAGTTTCAGGTCTTACTCTGCCTCGTCTACCCTCAGGTTTCCATTCCAATGCTCTTCCATTCGCTGGACAAGTCTGTACCATCTTAATTGCTGAGTTTTAATATAATTTAAACTCTATCTTCAATTTTAATTTCCTCCCGAGTTTCTAACAGCAGGCTACACAAAGTGGGACCATAAAATAAATGAGGAAATTATGGAAGAGTTGGATGTACAACAACTGGAAAGCCCATCTTCAACGAATGCCGTCTCAAAGAATTCCAAAACCCATACTTCGCTACTGCCACCAAGGCAAAAGATCGCTGGGACGTCCAAAAAAGCGCTGGATGGAAAATTCCTCTTTGAGACCGTAACAGGCCACACGGCCTAATACTTGCATGGATGATGATGATAACTGAGTTTCTAATTTGTTTCTCTTCTTGAAAATCCATGCAGACCTTCGCATAAAGTCCATTTCCCTTGCCAACATATTTATAATTATTTTTCCATTTACTTATTCAACTAATATAAAATCCTATTTCATTTATTTAGCCGCAACAGCGCATGCCGGGTGTTACCTAGGAAAGTGGAAGGTGGAGAGATAAACGCGCAGCAGTATACACAGGTACTGATTTTAAATTTTCTTAATTTTGTGATACGATTAATCTGACATACAAACATGTACGAAATATAGTGAAGGTAACATTAGTTTTCACTGTTTTAAAGAGATTCCTCACTTACTCACTGGCACTATCGAACCCGTAGGTTCATGGCCGCGCGGACATTAGTTCTCCATACATCCCTATCCTGAGCTAATGTTTCCAATCATGCCCTGTATAATCCACTTCCCTCAAATCATAATTAATGTTATTCTCCCACCTCATTCTCGGTCTAACAACTGGGCGTTTTCCCTCTGGTGTTCCTACAAGAAGCTTACATGTAAGTATTTCATTCCCCATACGTGCAACATGTCCTGCCCATCGCAGTCTACGAGACTTAACTGTTCTTATTATATCTGGCTTCCTATAAAGACCATGTATTAAATTGAATTCCTTAATATTTTAAATCATTTTTTTTATTAATTAAATAAAAAATAAAACGTAGTTTTATTTGATTTTCATATTTATTATATAATTCAGTGACAGCTGTTTCGGTACACTGTACCTTCTTCAGACATGTTAACAAATTATTAATTGTGTTCCAACTGATCTAAGCAACAATATAACAATATTTTTTTAAATTTTTAAATTCAACAAAGGGGATTCATTTGGAGGCTGTAGAAATTAATAAATTTAAAAGTAGTGAAAAACTGTTAAATTCTGAACTTGATTTGAATGAATCCCCTTTGTTGAATTTAAAAATTTAAATAAATATAGCTGTATTGTTGCTTAGATCAGTTGGAACACAATTCATAATTTGTTAACATGTCTGAAGAAGGTACAGTGTACCGAAACAGCTGTCACTTAATTATATAATAAATATGAAAATCAAATAAAACGTTTTATTTTTATTTAATTAATAAATATAGATTTTCATCAAGTAAACACCAACTCAATTGATCATTTTTTTTGTTCAATGCCACCTATTTGTCATTCGACATTTCAGGTAATCTCTCCTGGCATTGGCGTATTGTAACCCACTTCTGAGGTTGGGGCGCCTGGAAGGCGGGGTTACGCTGCCCCAATGATAGGATGGGTAATGATGCGCCAGGAGAGGCCTTAAACCTAAACTTAATCTAATGACGTGAATATGATATTGATGATAATGATGGCCAGATGATGTTGGCGATCGTTTGGGCCTTAAAGTATCCTGACTTGTCTTACAGGTGAGGAAAAACCCTGAAAAAAACCTCACCCAGAAAACTTGCCCCGAGCGAGGATCGAACCCGGGCCCGCTGAGTGACAAGGCAGCACGCTACCTCGAGACCACAGCGGTGGACTTATTCTTAATCATTGCGAGTGTTAAATGTAAATAAAAACATCAAAAGATTCCTTGTTGTTTGTCGTTATTAGTAACGGGAAAGTCAGTCCAAGTTAGATGCTGCTGGCTTTCTCCTGTGTCAGCAAAACTGTTTGGCAGAAACTTGTAGGTTGCAGTATATAATCCCACATCTTGTTCCCATGTGTCAGCAATTTATTTTTTAAACATTATCTGTTCGCAATTTATAGATCTTTATAAATCTCTACTGTATTTTATGCAACCTGTTTCATAAGAAACACATCACTTTTCAAATGTTTGTGATTCATAAATTCGTAAATATAAGAATATGTCCTAGTTAAAAAGAATCATTTAACTAGAAACATACAATGTTATTTACAAATATGGGTCGTACGGGCAGTAAGCCGTACGTGCTGTTGACAGTCCGTTACAATAAGTTGATGTTTGGTAATAATATACTTAAAACAAAACAAAAAAACAATAATATTACAATTAGATAACAATACAATTACATTATCACACTATTGAGTAACACTAAGAAATTAGGACTGGAAATAAATACCAATAAAACCAAATATATGGTCACACGTAGAAATACATTATATAATGGAAATGCACAGCTAATGACAAATGAGGGAAATTTTGAGGAAGTGGCTGAATTCAAATACCTAGGAACAATAATCACAAATAGGAATGAGATGCACAAAGAAATTAAACATAGGCTCAATCTCGGAAATGCGTGCTATTATGCATTGCAGAGACTCTTGATGTCCCAACTCCTTTCAAAAAAACGTTAAACTGAAAATATATAAAACTATTATTCTACCAGTTATATTATATGGGTGCGAAACATGGACTCTTACTTTAAGGCAGGAAAGGAGATTACAAGTATTTGAGAATAAAGTACTTAGGAAAATTTTTGGACCAAAGAGACATGAACAAACAGGTGAATGTAGAAGACTACATAACAATGAACTACATGGTCTTTATAGGAAGCGAGATATAATAACAGTTAAGTCTCGTAGACTGCGATGGGCAGGACATGTTGCACGTATGGGGAATGAAAGACTTGCATGGAAGCGTCTTGTAGGAAAGCCAGAGGGGAAAACACCCAGTTGGAAGACCAAGAATGAGGTGGGAGAATAACATTAACTATGATTTGAGGGAAGTAGATTATACAGGGAATGATTGGAAATCATTGGCTCAGGATAGGGATGTATGGAGAGCGTATGTCCACGCGGCCATGAACCTATGGGTTCGATAGTGTCAGTAAGTAAGTAAGTATACAATTACATTATACATTAACTTAGTTATGTACAATTGTTAAGAATTAATGGTATTGCAATTTGTTAACATATTTATTTATTCATGAATGAGTGTTGTTCTTATTTTCCGCGTTTTGTCCAGAAATCTACCCAAGTTTATCCAATTTTCTGGGTTTACCAATAACTCGTAGCAGCCAATCTTTCACGATTTGAATTTAGAAATCTTTCCGGTAATAACTGACGCCTCCAATATTCCAAATCGTTACATTTTTCTAATATATGTATCTCGTCTTCAAAGCTCCCGCACATTGGACATATTCTCGTAACGTGATCGTCGCTAATTTTTGAAAATTTCCATGCCCCTAACCTGAACCAAGCAAGCCCTGATCTCTCTTTAAATCCTAGATTGTGTATATAAGATTATTTTCCTCAAACTTGTTTTAGGTCTCTTTGTAAAAACAGTGATCGTTTTCCCGCACATGTGTTATAAGGTCTTATGTATTACTATTTATCTCATAGACCGATAATATTGCGTCTTCATGTTCATAATGATATATATCTTTGCAAATTAACGTCTTTTACACGGATATCGATTCAACAATATACGAACGATATGGTATAACAAGAAATGCCAAAAGAAAAAAAAAACTTAAAAATTACAAAAAAAAAGAAGTTCAGTTCTATTGCTCTAAAAATATTAAATGTTGTATACTGAATCTGCATTACTGTTAATAGTTATTTCACATACAATCATCTGTTATTGATTTTTCCCAAGCCCAAAAAGATTTAATAGTAAATATATGTTATTTATAACTATCCAGCCGGCTTAGAAATCGTCAGGAGTAAGATCGGAATACATAACCTCACATTCGGTAAATATTAAACTTCTTCTTCTTCTTCTTCTTCTTCTTCTTAAACTTAATTTTTAGGATTTTCATCCTGTTTATTTCCAAAATCACTCCTTGGAGGAAGACGTACTGGATGTGCATTCACTGTCTATCCATCTCTTGGCTGGTCTTCCTCTTGTTCTTTTCCCGTCCATTGGTCTATCTTCTTTAGCTCTTTTTGCAAGCCGGTTTTCTTCCATAAATATTAAACATTATAATTATTTTTATCTTCAGGTGTATTATTCGCTAAATAGTCACCTCAAATCCAACGCGAGGTTGAGTTATTCATTTGACTATTTAACTCACGCCACAAATGCTAGTCAATGACCAATCACGTTTCAATGAATGTTGTTTTACAACCAATGACAGTCGTGTATCACCTCGCTCTTTATCGATTTATCTTTATCAGCTCCTGCTTTTGTGATAAAGAAAGCTCCTCCTTTTTATTGTTCTGAACAGGTCAAAGCATTATTTTTCTGCAACAAATACATTTAATATAGCAAATAATGAAAAGACTCCTTGATTTTACTGAGTTGTTTACTAAAAAAATAAATGAATAACCCGTAATGTTGTTTATGATATATAGTTTGATGTATTTCATTACTTCTTCACTTGGGTGCACTCTTACAATATTGCGATCTTATTTGGCAATAAATAATATGATCAAGCAGCAGTGAATGAACATAACCTCACATTTCTCATTTGTTTTCAAACATCGCCGTTTACATTAAATATATAAATAT
This sequence comes from Diploptera punctata, assembly GCA_030220185.1. Taxonomy (NCBI): domain Eukaryota; kingdom Metazoa; phylum Arthropoda; class Insecta; order Blattodea; family Blaberidae; genus Diploptera; species Diploptera punctata. Next base: position 144,190 of record JASPKZ010000796.1, read on the forward strand.
TTTAAAATAAGTATAGTTAAATAATGATTTGTGAGTAAACAGCTTACTTTTATTCGTTAAATAGTCCTAACAAATGCCACTCTTGATTTCCAAATTCTCTAGATAAATTCACTCCTCACTTCGTGAGTCGTGGAAATTTGGACTTTACTCGTGGCATTACTTATGACAAAGTCACTGGCGACTTTGTCGCTCGTCAGTTGTTTCAGAAAAATACAACCTCTTGTTAGATAACTGTACATAATGCTAATTATTATTTTCCTTGTAGATGTTACTTTCAACAAGCAATAGGGTTGTTCCTTCTTCTAATTTCTTACTGGTTAGAGTGTGGTTAACTTCTCTACTGAAAGTATTTATGAGGAGGGGGAAGAGTAATTTGTTGGTAAAGCTCCGCCTATTCGTCAGTTCATTTGGACCGAATCCCAACTAATTCCGTATCGAGAGGGTGGAGAGAAGGATAACCCGATTATGCTGGTCTTGATTGCGCCCCCAAGTCTCCTTTCTGTTACAACCCATAAAAATGACATCGTTGGTGCGTAACGAAATACATTCATTCCATGCAAATTACAAGAATTTAACAAAAACCTATGCAATACTACAGTACGAAATCTTCTAATAACTTTTCAATTTTAATTTTCACAAATATAACAATTCTACTAAATAGTCCTATCATTTCTCTAAAAGTAGAAACTTTATTTTGTAATTTATGTTCCTGGGACATTTATGTACAGTTATGCCACAAATGATTACCGATAAATAACAAGTATCCAAGCTCTGAGGGGGAGAATCAAGAGTTGGATTTATTAAAAATGATTTTACGAATAAAATAGAGCATCTTAACAAAATTATGTTATTAAATATAAAGAAATACACAGCTTTAAGAAAAACTAACGTTTAAAAACACTAAGAGTTATTGATGTTCGTATATGGTACCGGCCTCTTCAGGTCTTGACCCAATCTTTGATGTGCTTATCTTGAAGTCTTCTGCATTTGAAATGTTTAGCTAAAGAAAATGCTCTTCTCCCAGCTGTTTCTTGGAGTATTCTTGAAGATGTTGTTGTTATCTTCATACGCTTAAACTTCTTGGTCTTAAAGATTTTCTTAAGGTAGTTTTACAGGATTTATTTAAGGACTTGAAGTTAGGTTTGTAAATAGCATTACAGTAGTTTTTAGGAGTTGTGGATTCAAGAGGATTTTAGATATAAGGGATAGAAGTTGATGAACTAGGTTTTCAGGATTTGTAGTAGTGGGAGTAGAAGTAGGAGTTGTTGGAATGTCCAATTTTGGTGCTGAAGTGTTGATTTTTGGTTTTTCTGGCTCTGGTTGATGATGTGAAGTCTCTGTAGTATGTTGTGAAGTCCTTGGTGCATATTTCAGTCTTGAGTTGGAGTATTTCTTGTAGATAGGGCATTGTCTGTAGCTTGCAGCATGAGTTTCATTGCAGTTTGTGCATTTTAGTTCTGTTTCTTTGCAGTCTTTTACTCCGTGATTGCCTGCACATTTAACACATTTCTGAGTTCTTTTACAGCAGTTTGCCAGATGTCCAAAGCCTTGACAATTATAGCATTGAATTCCTCCTGCTGGTGTTTTGTAGGTTTCAAGCTTGATTTTTACATTGAAGATGTCTGTGAGTTCGACGATTTTTGTCATGAAGTCTGCTTGTTGTAAGAAAGTTGGAATCCAAACAGGAATGGCAGTCTTGATTCTGGATCCGTTTTGGAAGCTGGTTTTATATAGTTGTCTGACATTGGTGATTGGGTAACCTTTGTCGTTTAGTTCTTGGTAGATTTCGCCTGATGTTATTCTCGTTGGATGTCCTTTGAGTGTAATTCGTTAAAAAGATAGACTATTGTTCTTGGTCTATAAAACGCCATTTTATCACGGTATATTGCTAACTTCTGACGAGTAAGAATTTATTTTCATCCAGAGACATCTAGTGATTATTCTAAGAACTAAAATAATAACGAATTATTTTAAAGTTTAAAGAATTAATCATTATGATTTTTGTTCCAGAATAAACGTTGTACTTTTCTAATTTTATAAAACTTTTCAAGAAAATGTATTATATTATCGTAGTTTGTTCATCAAGTTTATTGCATCCAATTCCCCTTTTTTAAAATTTCGCGGAAACAATTCAATTTTATTGCGATGTAATAAAAATCAATACAGATTAAATTTACTGATCTGATACAAATACAAAGAATTAGGAAGTAACTTTATCATAAGTAACACCACGGGTGATTTCCAATTCATCTAGAGAATTTGGAAATCAAGAGTGGCATTTGTTAGGACTGTTTAAACAATAAAATTAAGATGTTTACTCACAAATCACTATTTAAATGTAGTTTTTAAAATATGTATATATTTATCGTAAACGGCGATGTATGAAAACAAATGAGAAATGCTTTTTATGTTTCATTTGTTCATCCATTGCAATCTGATCATATTATTTATTGCCTAATAAATATTGTAAGAATGCACCCTAGTGGAGCAAAAATGAAAGACGTCAAACTGTATATTATAACCAACATTATAGGTATTAATTAATTTCTGACGTCTTATGATGTAAATATTGCAATTTTATTTTTTCCGGAATGTTAATACCTGGGACATAATATGTTTAAGAATAGAGAAAACTGTGGTTTCTTTGAATTGTGATATTATCAATTGCTACAATTTTTTTCTATTATATATCGCAAGCGGTCACTGATTACATTGGTGCACTATATATATAATCTGGGAGCCACTTGCATTCTAGGATTCTTACATCTTAATTTACAAATTGCTATATTCAACGTATTTCTTAGAAAGTCAGTCACTGCAAAATAATGCTCTGACCTGTAGAGAATGTTAAAAAGGAGGAGCTTGATTTTTAAAGTGATAAAATTAAATTGACAAAATCGAGGTGAAAAACGACTGTGATTGGTTGTAAATAAAAATTTATTGAAATGTGAATGGTTATTGACTGCCACTTGGGGCATGAGTTAAATAGTCATAAGCAATGCCACGAGTGATTTCCAATTTATCTAGGGGATTTGGAAATCCAGAGTGGCATTTGTTAGGACTACTTAAGGAATACAATTGTGCTGTTTACTCACAAATAAATATTTAAATGTAGTTACTTTAATCTTTTATAAGATTCATGACATGTTCCGTTGAGGTATTATTCAAAATTAAAGAGTAAAATTGTGGAATATTTACCTAAAAGGTCCGTCTCCTCAAATGCATTAGTTATTTAACTATAGCTCTTTCGGGACTTGTCCCATCATCAGCAGGATTCAAAACTGGTGTTTCACTGAAGATCAGGTAGAGGGAGTTACACGTAGTGGGTTCGTTTTCGTTTATCAGATGGTCGTTGTTGTGAACTGCTTTCAAAATTTCCATCTCCTCGAGTACGTTTATCTTCGCTGGATTATTTTCTCTGTGCAGTAATGCACTCGAGGAGATGGAAATTTTGAAAGCAGTTCACAACAACGATCATCTGATAAACGAAAACGAACCCAGTACATGTAACCCCCTCTACCAGATCTTGAGTGAAACACCAGTTTTGAATCCTGCCGATGATGGAACAAGTCCCCAAAAGCGCTACAGTGAAATAACTAATAAAGTTGAGGAGACGAACCTTTCAGGTGAATATTTCATAATTTTATACTTTAATTTAGTTGTATTAAATTAATTATATATTTAATGTAAACGGCAATGTTTGAAAACAAATGAGAAATATCTGGTTACGATTCATTAGTTCATCCACTAGGTCATTATTTACTGCCAAATAGGATCACAATATTGCATGAATGCACCCTAGCGGAGAAATAATGATACACATAAAAATGTCTCTAATGACCAAGATTATGGGTTCATAATTAATGTTTTTTTAGGAAATAACTCCGTAAAATCATTATTTAAAAACACAATTATTGAACACACAATTATCAAATTTGTAAGTCGAGGGAATCTGTTCATTATTTGCTATTCAATGTATTTGTTGGAGAGTCAGTCACTTCAAAATTATGCTCTGATATGCTCCAATCATTCTATGAAAATCATGAATTTTATCCTCTTTACTGAAATATAACAGATTCACACACCTGTAACACTGGATTGTTAACCCTTAAATTAAAAAATGTATCCTATTGGATACATTGATTTAATTTATTTAATATTGTTTTTAGATCAATAGAAAAACAAACGAGCAAAAATTACTTAAATTTATGTCAAATTACGCAATAATGTATAATAATAACTTACAGTTTTATATGAATTTATTTTCCTTGCGGTCCGGAACATTTGATAACTGGCACGAGAAAATGTTGTATTGACAATTTAAGGGTTAATAAAAATGAGATTTACTTAAAATATATTTTTGTTGTTGTACGTAAAGCAATCCGGACAACTGTCCCCATTTCAGACCCGATTAACGAGGTTTCATTGTCTCTCGCTTTCAGGAAGGCCTTCATCACCTGTTCCCTGATCTTCTTTATATCACTAGAATGTTAAATTGGATCCGTATTAATTCGATGTGTGAAAGGCGACATGTGTCCTTTATTGATTATCTCCCTCCATCTACCTCCCTCTTTCTCCCTAATACATTCCACTACTTATCCCTTGCTTTTACATTAAGGACATTCGCCATTTTTAAAAGAATGTTTGTAACTAGAGAACAGTTGCGGAAAATGCTACTCGTGGATGAGAACGCACAGGTTTATCATAAGTAATGCCACGAGTGATTTCCAAATTATCGATAAATTCACGACTCACGAAGTGAGGAGTGAATTTATCTAGAGAATTTGGAAATCAAGAGTGGCATTTGTTAGGACTATTTAACGAATAAAATAAAGCTGTTTACTCACAAATCATTATTTAACTACAGTTATTTAAAAATATTTTTATATTTAAAGTAAACGGTGATGTTTGAAAACTAATGAGAAACGATAGGTAGCCTACGCTTCTACTGCTTCTTTTGTTTATCACTGCAACCAGATCATACTATTTATTGCCAAAGGAACGCAATATTGTAAGAATGCTCTCTAGTGGAGAAAAAATGAAACACATCAATCTGTATATTAATTCATTTTTGATGTCGTATACATTTAAGAAAGTGCAAACAGTGGTTTCTTTTTTTGGTGGTATAATCAATTGCTACAAATGTTGACATGTAAGCACTATTATATACAATCTGGTAGCCGTATTTGTTATAGGCTCAGTCACTGCAAAATAACGGTCAGACCTGTTCAGAATATTAAAAAGGAGGAGCTTTGCTTAATATATGATAATCCTAACGTTGATAATTATTTCGTGAAACACGTCTCTGATTGGTTGTAATACAGAAATCATTGAAACGTGATTGGTCATTGACTCCCATTTGGGGCATGAGTTAAATAGTCATAAGTAATGCCACGAGTGATTTACAAATTATCGATATCGTGAGGAGTGAATTTATCTAGAGAACTTGGAAATCAAAAGTGGAATTTGTTAGAATTATTTAACGAATAAAATTAAGCTGTTTACTCACAAATCATTGTTTAACTATAGTTATTTTTAAAATATGTATATATTTAATGTAAACGGCGATGTTTGAAAACAAATCAGAAATGTGAGGTTATGTTCATTCACTGCTGCTTGGTCATATTATTTATTGCCAAATAAGATCGCAATATTGTAAGAGTGCACCCAAGTGGAGAAATAATGAAACACGTCAAACTATATATCATAATCAACATTACGGGTTATTAATTTATTTTTTTAGTAAACAACTCAGTAAAATCAAGGAGTCTTTTCATTATTTGCTATATTTAATGTATTTGTTGCAGAAAAATAATGCTTTGACCTGTTCAGAACATTAAAAAGGAGGAGCTTTCTTTATCACAAAAGCAATAGCTGATAAAGAGAAATCGATAAAGAGCGAGGTGAAACACGACTGTCATTGGTTGTAAAACAACATTCATTGAAACGTGATTGGTCATTGACTAGCATTTGTGGCATCAGTTAAATAGTCATAAGTAATGCCACGAGTGATTTGCAGATTATCGATAAATTCACGACTCAAGAAGTGAGGAGTCAATTTACTTACTTACTCACTGGCACTATCGAACCCGTAGGTTCATGGCCGCACGGACATAAGCTCCCCATACATCCCTATCCTGAGCTAATGCTTTCATTATGCGGACGTGGGTTCAACTGGGGTAAATTTTTTCGGAGGAGTTAATTTATCTAGAGAATTTGGAAATCAAGAGTGGCATTTGTTAGGACTATATAACGAATAAAATTAATCTGTTTACTCACAAATCATTGTTTAACTATAGTTATTTTAAAATATTTATATATTTAATGTAAACGGCGATGTTTGAAAACAAATGAGAAACGTTATGTTTCACTTGTTTATCACTGCAACCAGATCATATTATTTATTATCAAAGTATCGCAATATTGTAAGAATGCACCCTAGTGGAGAAAAAATTAAACACATCAAACTGTATATTAATGAATTTCTCATGTCCTATCATGTAAATATGTCAATTATATTTTTCTGGAACCATATTACCTGGAAAAAAAATAAATAAATAAGAAAGTGCAAACAGTGGTTTCTTTTTATTTCGATATAATCAACTGCTACAAATTTTTCCATTATATCCCGTAAGCGGTAGCTGGTGACTTTCGTACACTATATACACAATCTGGGAGTCACATGGCCTTTTTGATTCTTACATTGATGCTACGTCAATATAATATATACATTGCTATATTCATCGTATTTGTTAGAGAGTCAGTCACTGCAAAATAATGCTCTGACCTATTCAGAATGTTAAAAAGGAAGAGCTTTCTTTAATATGACAAACAGAAGTTGATAAATATCGATTTATACACGACTGTGATTGGTTGTAAAACAAAATGTATTGAAACTTGATTGGCCACTGACATGGGGCGTGAATTAAACAGTCTCGTGGAATTGTCGCCACAATGGTAGCGGTACTCAACCAGAATCTTTTGGAATTTGTGTAGCTGTTAAAAGTAGCGGCCTTTTATTTGTTATCCAATAATAAAATTCTAGGTCCCTAATGTCGCGGGTTGAAACCCGGCCGGGTTCGATGGATTTTTTAGTATGGAAAAAATCCAAGGAGCAAGTCCTCCGGGAGGGACTTTAAACCGTGGGTCCCGAGTCTGAAGATTTTCAGGTTCGTAAAAGATCCTTAAACCTGAATGAAGATGCCTCTAAGCAAAATTCACCGAATTTCCACGTCCTAGTACTACCTTGGATTCATAGATGTCAGTATGAGGCGGAACGCTGACCACGGACCAGTCAAATGACATCTACACGAAAACAAGTGTAACTAAATAAGTATGGTTCAAATTCTTCTCTGTAGGGGGAGAGCGCCTAAATCTCTGTTAAGGGAAACATGGGCTTACAAAAAGAAGGACTCTAATACGTATAAAAGTAGAAGAACTTTTATTTCATTTCAGGGAAGTATGGGCAGTAGATTTGAACAAGAATCAGATAGAACGATTCGTGTAATTTTAGTGTAAAATTTCCAGTGAAGTTGCAGTGAATTTATTGGAGCAGCCCTTGGTAAAAGTAATTAGTTTCAGCCACTTTTAATTGCTTATGTTTGTATTGTTTGAACGTTATAAAACAATTATCAGCTGGAATTGCGCAATTACACACATTGAATTAAATTTTAAACGCTCGTTACCACAGCCACACGGTCGCTTAATGTTTGTCCGCGTCTTAAATCATATTTATACAATAACAAAACACATCTAATGTGGGGGTTTCTATTAAATTACTACAAAATACAGCCCTGGTTAAAATACAAGTTCACCTGAATGCAAATGTGCGAAATTTTCTCATATATATATATATATATATATATATATATATATATGACATTGTGATTATTATTATTATTATTATTATTATTATTATTATCATCATCATCATCATCATCATAATCATTATTATCATTTCCACCGTTGTGGTCTCGAGGTAGGGTGGATCCGGTTTCGATTCCCCGTTCGTGACAATATCCTGGGTGAGGTTTTTATCAGGTTTTTTCCTCACCTGTAAGACAAATGTCAGGAAATTTTAAGGCCCAAAAGATCGCCGAACATCATATGGACATCGCAATCATCACCATTCATATTCATCTTAGGTTAAGCTTAGGATTAAGGACTCTCCTGGCGCACCATTATCATCATCATCACCCCACCAACAGACTGCAGTCACTGATTCTCCGGCCTTGACGTTTTCAGGACAGTGTTGCCGATATGGATATTCAGAGAGAAAGGCCGCTTTATATATGCGGTTAGTAGACATACAGCTGACAACATCTCAGCAATTTCAAACCTTACCAGCGCGCAATACCTGCGTCAAGAGCAGTGATTGGTGTGGCAGACATCTACTCCCATCTACAACCACATCCTTATTGGCAGTAGAGGCCGAATTCTCCCTTTACCCCTCGTATAACCTAAACTTCAGAGCCGGAGATTTGGCGGATCGGGTATAATATCATCGGGACAACTGACCAGTCCTTCCATCCGCCTCAACCTCAGAAGTGGGTTACAATTACGCCAATGCCTGGAGAGAACACCAGAAATGTCCTAAAAGGACAACCTGAGCCATAAAAAAATGAGGATTCCCATAACTATATATATATATATATATATATATATATATAAACATTAACTAACTCTCTAGCACTATCGAACCCGTAGGTTCATGGCCGCGCGGACATAACCTCTCCATACATCCTTATCCTGAGCTAATGCTTTTCAATCATTCCATGTATAATCTACTTCCCTCAAATCATAGTTAATGTTCTCTCACCTCATTCTTGGTCTACCAACTGGGCGTTTTACCTCTGGCTTTTCTACAAGAAGCTTCCACGCACGTCTTTCATTCCCCATACGTGCAACATGTCCTGCCCATCGCAGTCTACTAGACTTAACTATTCTTATTATATCTGGCTTTCTATACAGACCATGTAGTTTATTGTTATGTAGACTTCTCCATTCACCTGTCTTCATCTCTCTTTGGTCCAAAAATTTTCCTCAGTACTTTATTCTCAAATACTCGTAATCTCCTTTCCTCCCTTAAAGTAAGAGTCCATGTTTCGCACCCATATAATATAACTGGTAGAATAATAGTTTTATATATTTTCAGCTTAACGTTTTTTGAAAGGAATTGGGACATCAAGAGTCTCTGCAATGCATAATAGGCACGCATTTCCAGAATTGGAGCCTTTGGCATGGGTTCCCTGAAGTAGTCCCCGCCCGGAGAACCGAATGGGGGACTATTTGACTTCCGGAAAATTTTACCCCAGATGAACCCATGTCCGCATTTCTTGACAGTTGTATTTTTACGGTGAAAGATCGTCACTCTTTCGCCCAAGGTACTTTTTTCGTCTGGCTTATCACCTTCGACCAGTCCGGCATGGGTAACCCTATCGGCAGCAATGCTACCGCCGGCATAGCTCTCAGGATCATTTAAGCACGCAAGCCACTCCACCACGACATGGTAAAGATACCATGGGAAGAAGATAATGTTCTTTCAATTAAGCAGTTTGGTAAAAAATATTAATTTCGTGACGGACACTTCTAAAATAAGCATTAATTATCTGGGATCAACATTTCGTATAACTAATTTCTCTTCGATTGTATCAGAATTTTGCATCATAACTTCATGAATCAAAACGAGGTCAAACACAACACCTTGACGTGAGCATGCGTGTGTGTGTGTGTGTGTGTGTGTGTGTGATATTAAGAAGTTTTCATGAGACCTATAAAATTATACTCCGGCAAGTATATCAGATTTAGATATAATATTTTCTTGAAAACACGCTGAAAAATGCCGTGCTATGGAAGTAATCAGATCCAGTGGTCTCACACACACCCGACGTGACGTTATTGTATGACCGCAATCAACACTCTCAGCTCAAGGGCGAGTCCACACCAGCGGTTCCCAAACTTTTTCGACTCGCGAACCACTTCCACAAACGATCCGAGTTGGGTGAACCGCTGACTTTAAAATAAAGGTATATACAGTAGACATGCATAAAATGTAATTCCAAGCAAAAGGTTTAATAACCTTAAATTAACTTAACCCTTAACGGTTAAAACCTAAAGTTACTCTAGTTACGGCTTAAACGTTACACAACGTGTAGACCTGGCTGTAACCACAGACGTTAAATCGTCTCAAATCACTTTCAGCACAACGTCTGTTTCTCTATTTATTTTTTAAATAGGGACGACTTTCACGGTGCTGTTTTTAACTCTTAAATTCGTAATGTACCCTATACGATACATCTGTTGATTTAATTAATTAAATATTTTAAATAAAACAGAAGAAAACGAACAAAAGAAACAACTTAAATGTGTGTAAAAATATATAATATACCTAATAATAATAGTTATACAAGATTCCTTTTTCACTGCGGTCCGTAACATTTAAATAACAGACACAAAAAATTTGAAACTTAGAGCCAGCAGTTCTTCGGCCTGAGACCTTCAAGAACTCAAACCGTAGCGTTGTCACTAACGCTAAAAGAAGAAAACGTACCGGGACCAACAAGGCTCGAGATTAAAAGGCCTTGCCATTCAAGGTCTTAGGTGGGCCTAAAATCCCACCTGAAACAAAAAAAGTGACCATATGTACTCAAACTGCCATGGCTCCTTTAACCGAAAGTAGGCCGGTTCAAACTAGCCTCACAAAAAGAGATTGTCTAATCACTAATGAAGTATTAGACAAACTAGTTAAGGAACTAGTAAATGATCCAGATTCGATAGTATTATCTATCGAATTGGATCATAAAACACACACTTTTCTAATAGAGTGTATGTGCACCCATGATGAAAATAGGAAGTGCCCTGTTACATCTTAAATTGTCTCCAATTGGAGCAAAAAGCTGTTCAATTTGGATCTAATTTTATTAAATTCAAGCCACTCTATTAAGGTTTTTAGTGGTTTCCCTTGATGTTAAGGCAAATGCCGGAGTGGTCCCCTAGCATCCACTAGTAAAGTCATCAAAGTCCAATAAATATTCTAAATTCAAAATTATTAAATTAGAACAGCTAAATCCGAAAAGAGCCGTTTCTGATTGGAATGCCGACTTGACTTCCCGCCCTTGCCCTTTTTAGGGCTGGCGACTTCTGTGGATGTGGCAGTCTTCCTATTGGCAGCTCAGTGAATCAACTAGAACATCAATGAAATTCACCTAGAAACTGAGTGCAGGATTGGTGTGCCCAACCGCTGGACCTTTGTTACCGGACTGCGGATAGTTGTCGTTAGCAGGGGATATATATTACTACAATCAAGATGAACTATCAAAGTTCGAACAAGACATATTAAACATCAACGACGAAACACTTAAATCAAAAGGGCTAAAGAGGGTTGGAAATCCCTAATAATAGCCGGAAGTTGCTGTTCACCATTGAACAGTTCCCGTATAGTAGGTCGGGGACACTTTCATAAAAATGGATGTTTCCCTGACGGACATAGAGGGGATATTTAAATGAGAAGTGACACAATTTCCATTACATAGCGATGATGATGATGATGATGATGATGATGATGATGAAACCTGACAATATAAGGGATAATATTGTTAGAACATAAAAAACTGGCAGAATAAATTCCCATTGAAGCGAAATGAAATGCTATCCTAACGTTGTTGTAAAAGCCTCATTTTGATGGTTGGCCCACCGGCTCGCCTTGTTTCCCAGCAGTCTTCCTTTTCTGCCCCTTCTTTCAATTTTCCATGCATAGACATCTTTTGCCAGTCTTCCATCCAGCATTCTTCTTAAATGTCCATACCATTTTATCCTTCTGTGTTAAATGTCATCCATTATATTTCTTTCTGGATTTATCTATTTTGTAACTTCTGTCTTTCTAATTTCTTCCAGTCGAGATTTTCTGGCAGCTCGTGTCCAAAAATTCATTTAAACTGCAGTTATTCTGTTGACATGTTGTTGTGTCATTGTCCAAACTTCCGGTCCGTAACATTATACTTTCTAGTATCCATCCATAGTAATTCTGCCCGAAGGCAGGTCCTTCACTGCAATCATAGCAGTTTCATGCTATGCTTGCAGCTTTACTAGGGAATTGTGTATGTGTGGTAGCTTCCCGTTGCTTTCAACACCGGTGAAGGATGATAATAATGATAATGATAAGGATGATGGCCATATGATTTCGGGGACCTTTTGGGCCTAAACGTTTTCCTGACATTTGTCTTACAGGTGAGGAAAAACCCCGATAAAAACCTAACCCAAAAAAAAGTGCCCCGACCGGGGATCGAACCCGGGCCCGCTGCGTGACAAGGCAGCACGCTACTTCGAGACCACAGCGGTGGACTCTTTCTAGTATGGATTTATAAATTAGTTATTTTGTTCTGTTAATAATGTTTTTACTTCATAGCATAGAGTTTAACATTCCTATGGTTTTTCTTCCATTACTAATACTTTTTTGCTATTAATTTATTTGAAGTCCCATCTTTCTCTATAATTGATCCCAAGTAAACAATCGCTGGTCTTTATCTGTACCCAATCAATATATAATTCATCTGGGTCATTTTTTAAATACTCTGTTTTGTTGTTGTTTAAATTTGCAATCCAAATTATGATTTCTTTTGAGAGAAGTAACAGCCTGCGTACCGTGTCATTAGACTCACCCAACTCAAAACAATCTCCAGGTTTTTGAAAAAATACCCTACCAAGTTCAAATTTGAATCACACGTGATTGAAGAGTGTTTCCCTATTTGTTACAAATAATGAAGAATCGTTCAAAATTTGTGAACGAGGATTATAAAAATAAAGTTGGAACACTTATTTACAACACGAGTCTCCCCACTTAATACAACTGAACTGTGAAGAACAGATTCGAGTCATTTGGAGCGAATTCCTAACAACGATAATATAATGGGACAGAGAGCATTCAACTTGTGTATAGAGGAACAGTATTTTACTGGGACTGCAGCTTATAAAGGCGAGGTCCCCTCTTGGGATAATGTGATGAAATCTCCCCTACACTTGTAACCAACACCTCCCTCCCCTAACCTATTGTTTTCGTGCATTTTGTTTTATATGTAAAGATGGCCATGGGACGCGCCAAATGCTCATCGGGTTATTCGTCCCATTTAATGCCAGATTTGTGTTTTCTACTTCCGAGTTCATTTCCTCCTGATGTTCTTCTGGGGGGGACTTTATCTAAAAACATTCGCGACTTTTATTGTTTTTCAATCACAAAATTAAAACACGTATACATCGATAGTACATCAAATATGTAAACAAAATAAACATCAATTACATAAACATTTTGCTCTCTCAGAATCTCTACTTTTTACACGCTGTATATTAGCTTGACCTATATCTATCTATCTATCTATCTATTTAACGGAATATTTCAACGCGATTTTCACCCACTTAAAATGATTGGATCGACTTGAAACTTTGTATACTTGTAGAGGACCCTTGACAATACAATAATTTCATATTTATTTTCTAAAATCCTGGCCATAATCATCAGAAAATTAAAAAAAAAGTGTTTTTGTATCAATGTAACGGAATTTTTCAACGCTATTTTCACCCACTTAGAAACATTGAATCGACTTGAAACTTTGTATATTGTAGAGGACCCTTGACAATACAATAATTTCATATTTATTTTGTAAAATCCTGGCCATAATCATCAGAAAATAAAAAAAAGTGTTTTTGTATCAATGTAACGGAATTTTTCAACGCGATTTTCACCCACATAGAAACATTGGATCGACTTGAAACTTTGTATATTGTAGAGGACCCTTGACAATACAATAATTTCATATTTATTTTCTAAAATCCTGGCCATAATCATCAGAAAATAAAAAAAAAAATGTGTTTTGTATCAATGTAACGGAATTTTTCAACGCTATTTTCACCCACTTAGAAACATTGGATCGACTTGAAACTTTGTATATTGTAGAGGACCCTTGACAATACAATAATTTCATATTTATTTTCTAAAATCCTGGCCATAATCATCAGAAAATTAAAAAAAAAGTGTTTTTGTATCAATGTAACGGAATTTTTCAACGCTATTTTCACCCACTTAGAAACATTGGATCGACTTGAAACTTTGTATATTGTAGAGGACCCTTGACAATACAATAATTTCATATTTATTTTCTAAAATCCTGGCCATAATCATCAGAAAATCAAAAAAAGTGTTTTTGTATCAATGTTACGGAATCTTTCAACGCAATTTTCACCCACTTAGAAACATTGGATCGACTTGAAACTTTGTATACTTTTAGAGGACCCGTGACAATACAATAATTTCATATTCTGTTTCTAAAATCCTGGCCAGAATCATCCGAAAATAAAAAAAAAATTAAAACTGGTATAATCGGTTGCGGACTTGTCGAGTTTTTAGTCAATCGTTGTAAGAGATCAGTTGGCAGAGCAGTGAACTCTTAGTGGTATATAATTTCAGTAATCTATAGGTCGCTGGTTCAAATCCGGCTGGGAGGTTTTTTTTATAGAAGAGTATTACTTTTAGCTCATACTACAATAGTATCGAATATAAAGGTATTTACATTTTTATCTTATTCTGTAAAATATTAAAAATAAAAAATATAAAATAAATAATAGTTTCAAAAAACTAAAAGAACACGCTTTATTAGAAAACTAGAAAATGAAAAATAATTTTAATTTCCAATACGCTTGGTATAACAAAGTGGTCAACAAAAAAATCATCTCCAACACATATAGAATAAAATTAGAGTTATCAACAAAAAGAAAATAATTTTACCATCAAAAGCGTGGGGTCATTTTTACGACTTTTACATTTTCTTCTTAGAGAGCTTACTTTTACCAATATCTGTTTATTATCAAATATATTAATTGATATAGGGCACCCCACGCTTTTGATGGTAAAATTATTTTCTTTTTGTTTATAACTCTAATTTTATTCTATATGTGTTGGAGATGATTTTTTTGTTGACCACTTTATTTTATCACAAGCGTATTGGAAATTAAAATTATCTTTCATTTTTTAGTTTTCTAATAAAGCGTGTTCTTTTAGTTTTTTAAAACTATTATTTATTTACAATCAATTCTCACGACAAGATGATATTGTACTTATACATTTTCGTAATTTTCGTTTTTCAGTTCTGGGAAGGACCAATGTGAGGAGCAGCCAAATCATGAATAATAATACACATGTTTTCAATGAAAATTCTATAAAAAATTCTTTACTATAAATGCATTTCTCCGCTAAAATTAGAATTTAATTAAAAAAGATTAATTCTTTAGGCTCGTTCAATAATTTAAAATCTTCTCGGTCAATAATGGCAATCTCTTGCAGAGTTAAATTTAATATATTTTCGTTAACAATTATTTTGTTATCTCGCAAGAGTACTAAGAGACTGGAGGAAACAATGTCAAAAAATGGGCATACCTATCCAAAACACACATGTATATACACTGAATTTTGCAGATGTCCAGGTATTAATAGCACAAGACCACGATGGCATAGAATATATGACTAAAAAACTAAAAGAAGAATATGAAAAATGGGGACTTTATATAAACATTGAGAAAACGAAATATCTGTGTACAGGACAAGAAATGGAAAATGAAAATTTCAACAATGGAGAAGCACTAAAACCTAGTATTGAATGCACTTATTTAGGAAAAAAATTAGACCATTCAGGCGATAACACAGTGGAAATTAAAAATAGAATCGCACAAACAAAACAAGCAATAAATGCTTTCAACCTCTGTTTGGTGGAGGAAAAATATCACAAAAAATAGAAAATTACAAATATATCAAACCATAGTTCAGAGCATTTTAACATATGGTGCTGAAGTCTGACAAATTCCTACCAGGGAAATGGAAATAATTTCTTCTTCTTCTTCCTTCCAAGTATTAGGCCAAGGCCTGTTACGATCCTATAAAAAAATTTCCCTCCAGCGTTTCCTAGGATGGCCTTCCGGGAAATTCTCGTATAAGGCTTGAAAGCATAATAATAGTCCCTTCGATTGGTTGCTGGCCAAAGGAAGGCAAGACCAGTGATGGGGCTGCCATCTTATAGCCTCTGGTCAGGCATTTCTGGAGAAGAAAAGAAAATAAAGGAAAGAAGAAATGGAAGAAAGGAAAGACTTCCTAGCCCTCGGATGCCCTAATAGCGTCGGGGTCGAAAAAAGAAGAGTTAACCAAGAGAGGTTAGATAGTAAAGTTAAAAGAGTGCAAAACACAAGTAAGTGGAAGAAATGTTTTGCACAGCTTGGGCACCTTGTGGTCGCCATCCACATATCCCCTAGATGAGGACCCCTGAGGGGGAAAGAATTTTAAGTACAGAAATGGATGTTTTAATAAGATCAGCTGGAAAATCTAGAATGGATAGAATACGAAATAAAGAAATAAGGGAAATTTTGGGTGTACAAGAGGAGCCGGACATCATGCACATTATAGAAAAGAAAAAAGTTACAGTGGTATAGCCATGTCAAAAGAATGCCAGAGCAAAGATTGCCTAAAATTGTTATGGAATGGAGCCCAATGGAAAGGAGGAAGAGAGGAAGACCGACGAAAACTTGGAATTGTAACGTTTAATGACTGTAAAACTACAGTTACCTTTTTATATCGACAAATGTATGAAAAAAATGGCTAATCTCTCCTTAAAAGGAATTCTAATGTTTAATATTGATCATCGTGAATATGACGTCATATCTCTGCAGTAAAATCGTGTAAGGTATAATATTTAAACTATGCGGCCAGCGGTTTTGGATAGGTTAAGATATGGACTGCCACTTAAGTACTGATCGGCCTGTGTTAAGATTTTTTACGCGATGGTGCGTTTTGTTGTAATTACCAGCAATGGCGACTATTATTGAAAGTTCAACTTGCTACATTTCGGCGTTGCCTACTTAAATAACCATATATGTAATCTTATAAGAATATATTTATTTTTATTTAACTCAATATTTAATTCCAAACAATGAAATACAGCTAATATGCCACAGAACGGTTCACTTTTTCATATTTCTGTTAGAGAATCAGAACTGATACTGTCACAGTAAATTGAATTGCTTTTTAGAAGCATGTCGATACCTGTGGCATTTGAGGAACAAATATCCCAAATGGCGCCTATTTATTATTTGATGGTAGTCCATTACTTTTATTACATGTCAGATAAAAACTGTGTGTTGTTTGAATCGGCGGTGATAGCTGGACACAAAAGTTCACCTTATTGAAACATCCAACCATTAGCTAATAGCAGTCTGGTGTTCTCTTTCCAACATCAAGTCTTCTATTCTCTACGATAAATCGCTTTCCAATTATTTTTTATGAAACATGCTAAACTAAAGATTATGTAATAATCATTTAAACTGAAAAATGCATGAATAAGAGTACAAATTGTAATATGCTACCCATACAATGTTGGTAATAAGTATTTGTTTACAACTTCCACATTATACGACACAGTGGAACGATTACCTACGTCATAGCAGCACAGTTGCTGCGGCGCACGGACGTAGGTACGAACTATGTATATTGATTAACACATTCACGGCTATCGTTGTGTATTTTTTAATACCTTTTCGGGATTTTTGACTGTGTCTTGCAGAGTTGTCTATTCGACCTACTATGGGTGACACCTTCAGGGGATAAATTGTTTTAGATAACTGCAAACTTGTTTGTTTTTACCGTAACTGTGTATCTTGGTAAATAATTTCTAATTGGTTGATGTTAAACGTAGAACATGGTATACGTCATGATTAAGGGTCAGTTTCACCAACAGAGGTAACTGTATTACGCCAGTTTTCCCCATGTATAATACATAGCTTAAACTGCCATAATACAGTTACCTCTGTTGGTGAAGCCGACCGTAAGAGGCGGATTTCTGTGACATAAAAAATGGAAAATATGCATGCATTCATGACCTAAAAAAAGGTTGAAATATGACCTAAAAAGGACAAAAATATGACCTTATAATTGAATGAATTGTTTACCCATACTATATTAATTGTTCATTCATACACATTTTGAGTTCTATCATAATAAAAAGGAAAACTTCTTCTATTGTCCAGTGCACACGTTTGCTACCTGTTAACAGAAACAAGTGAACTGTGAAACTGACGAATTTTATACAGACACAGTTTTGGTTATTTCCAATAGCCTGATGACTAGGATATTAAAAATAACCCAAAATATGACTTTATCATAGAAATAAGCAGAAATATGACCGAAGATCTGAAAAAGTGAGAAATATGGCTTTTAAGACCCAATAAAAACCACGTAATCTTAATAATAAGGCATATATAAATGTTTTTACTTACTTGAAGCTTAGAATATAGGCTTTGGTAAAAATATGGCATGTCATAGGAATCCGCCCCTTACTCATGATTTACTATATATGTCATGAGGTTTTATCTGACACTATAGAGCAGGACACCATGTTTTATTAATTCTCCAACCTTTACTCTTTTCTTAATTAAATAAAAATAAAACGTATTTTTATTTGATTTTCATATTTATTATATAATTCAGTGACAGCTGTTTCGGTACACTGTACCTTCTTCAGACATGTTAACAAATTATGAATTGTGTTCCTACTGATCTAAGCAACAATATAACACTCAACTTGATTTGAATGAATCCCCTTTGTTAATTTTTTTTCTTCTTCTTCTTCTACTACAAGGTTTAGGCTATGCAGCCTGTTCCGGCGAAGTTAAAAGTGGAGTCCTTCTTCTACGTGGTCGGCCAACATCTCTTGTTCCTCTGGGATTATACAGGAAGGTTCTTTTTGGTATTCTTTCGTTGTTCATTCTCATTAAGTGTTCTGTGTTTTTGTTAAATTTAAAAATTTAAATAAATATTGTTGTATTGTTGCTTAGATCAGTTGGAACACAATTCATAATTTGTTAACATTGTCTGAAGAAGGTACAGTGTACCGAAACAGCTGTCACTGAATTATATAATAAATATGAAAATCAAATAAAACTACGTTTTATTTTTATTTAATTAATAGATATGGATTTTCATCAAGTAAACACCAACTCAATTGATTACACTTACTCTTTTCTGTTAAAATAAGATAATAAATACTAAGATACACAGTTACGGTAAAAACAAACAAGTTTAAAACTAGTTAGCAGTTAACTACGAAAATTTACATGAGCAACATCACCTGAAGACGTCACGGACAGTAGGTGCTGAGATTCGAGAACTCATCACTGCAAGACATGGCCAAGTATCAGGAAAATTGTATTTTAAAATACTACCCATGTGTGTTGGAATCAACAGCAAATGAAGTACTTTCCCAGCTTACTTAAGGCAATAGCACTGCTTCCCTCGACGCTACAGACTGACGTGAAACGAGTGTACGCGGGATTACACGGCATTAGTTCGCAAATCATCATGGGTTAAAATTAACCATGGATGTATGTTTAAACATATATATGTGTTACTACGTTGGCAACATTGTTATCGATTTCTGAATCTTCCTACATAAGCACAGCTTCCGTTTGTTGTCAAAAGGGTTTTTTAACGGTCACTTCTGTTGAGTTAAGACGGTTTGTTTTGTGCCTGGGTAAAGCTGGCCCCCATGAGACTAATAGCGTATTTTTCTGTGTCTCTAGAATGCCTAGAATAATTAAAAAATTGTGATAGGAACTTATTTACCATAATATGTACTGGAATTAACTTTTCAGGGATTGATAAATGTGCTTCTTGAAATATCTTTAAATTATTAATTTGGTTTCTATAAATTTAAATTGAAACTAAACTCAATTGATTAGTATTTTGCAGCTCTTTTTTATATCCGACAAACATGAGTATGTTCAGTAATTTTAAGTGATTTTTATGAACACATGATTAGCAAAGACTATAAAATGTATTAATTCTAGTAATTATGGGGTGAATCATAAATATGGCTGTACGTTTGATCGCGTTGTGTGATGAAAATATTACCATTACAGGAAATATGAAATTACCGTTGGAAAGGCAATTATTCAAATTACAACAATGGATTAAAAGAAAACAGTGTAGAACTTGCGTCATTAGTCAAAATGACGTTCAATATGCAACAGAAAATTACAATTGCTGCATGAGCAATAACGTATGCTAATGATCGTGAGGCCGCAAGACGGGCATGACTTGAGTTTAACGTACCATTGCAGCCGTCGACTATGGGGAAGTGGAGAAAACGACTGCTGGAAACGGGAAGGATGTAGAAAATCAAACCTCCTGGATGGCCTCGCATTAGCACGGATGAAGAAACAACGAAGAGTATTGTGGAGGCGTTCGACACTAGCCCACAAAAATCAACCCGCCAAGCTGCATGTGAGCTTCATATCAGTCAATCGAGTGTGTGTCGTGTTTTGATGCGTGAGAAGTGCCACCCCTTCAAACCAATTCGTGTCCACGAACTTAATGATGGGATTTTGTGAATTTGTTTTAAGGGAATCAGCAAACGACGGGCATTCGTACAGAAAATTGCACTTTTCTGATGAAGCTGTTTTCCACGTGAACGGACGCGTTAATCGACACAATTGTCACTATTATGATAAAGAGAATCCTAATGTTATTGAAGAGACACGTTTAAGTCACTGTTTGGCCTATGATCGGATGAGAAGGACTGTTAGGAATGCGAATTTTGGATGAGACTGTTAATGGTGATCGGTATAGTGATATCCTTAGACAAACTGTCCTGCCGGTAATGCAAAGTGCTGAACTTGAACAATGTTTATTCCAGCAGGATGGTGCGCCTCCTCACTGTGCAATTGCGGTGAGGGAAATTTTGGACGATCATTTGCAAAACAGGTGGGTGGGAAGAAGAGGCCCCATTGGATGGCCAGCCCGTTCCCCTGACCTTACATCATGTGACTATTGGTTGTGGGGTTATTTGAAGGAGAAGGTTTATGCCCGGAAACCTCAAGACGTCGACATGCTCAAATTAGTGATTGACAAAGAAATTAGAGCTATTCCTCTAAACATGTATCATAACGCAATGAATGACTTCTCAAAGCGTTGCCAATTATGCTTGGACGTAAACGGCGAACAGTTTGAAGCAATAAAATAACTTGCTTAGTGTTGCAAGTGTTTTGTTTTGTTCTATTGTTGTAATTTGAAGGATTCCCTTTCCAGTGATAACATCATATTTCCTTTAATAGTAATATTTTGTCACAAAATGCGATCAAACGTATAGCCATATTTCTAAATAAGTGACTAACAATAATACAATGGTTTTTTTTTATTTTGGGGCAGAGCTGCCCCAACGCGACTAACTGATCCAGTATTATTTACGCGACTAACTGAGAGTTAAAAAACAGAAGAAAGAAAAAAAATGACAGTAGGAATATCGATGTTTGATACTAAGATGGATGTATGTGATGATAACTGGGGGCTACATTAATACTTCTTGTAATATGTTATATAAATCCATATAACATGCGATGTGGTAGCGATGTTTACGCTTATTGTATCCTAATTTCATAGGTAAAGTCGTTTTAATGACCATAAAACGGTGTTATCTGAAATCTGCTAGAATTTATGATGTTTCATTAAAACCCACGCTCATTTTGTTGTAGCTATCTGTCTCTACTTTTTGTAGACTGAACAAATATCATTGCGCTCTGTGATTTCAATAATGTTCTTCATCGCCAAGTTGCTGTGGTTTTAACGTGCAAGAACAAAACTGGAGCAGAACATAAATACGAAGGAATTAAACATTTTCGTTAATTATTAAGAATTGTAATGATTATCATAAGTAATGCCACGAGTGATTTCCAAATTATCGATAAATTCGCGACTCACGAAGTGAGGAGTGAATTTATGTAGAGAATTTGGAAATCAAGAGTGGCATTTGTTAGGACTATTTAACGAATAAAATTAAGCTGTTTACTCACAAATAATTATTTAACTATAGTTATTTTAAAATATTTATATATTTAATGTAAACGACGATGTTTGAAAACAAATGACAAACGATTGGTAAGCTCCATTTCCTTCTTTTGTTTATCACTGCAACCAGATCATACTATTATTTATTGCCAAAGGATCGCAGTATTGTAAGAATGCACCCTAATGGAGAAATTTACAACCAACGTTATAGGTATTAATTAATTTGATGTCCTACGACGTAAAAAATGTCAATTATATTTTTCTGCAACGTCATTTCCTGGAAAGTAATTCGTTTAAGAAAATGCAAACAGTAGATTTTTTATGGCATAATCAAGTGTTACAAATGTTTTTATATTATCTATCGCATGCGCTTGCTGCTGACATTCATGCACTATATATGCAATCTGGTAGCCGTATTTCTTAGAGAGTCAGTCACTGCAAGATAATGCTATGACTATTCACAATGTTAAAAAGGAGGTGCTTTCTTTATTATGATAAACTTTTGTTGGTAATTATTAGGCGAAAGACGACTGTGATTGGTTGTAAATAAATTTCATTGAAATGTGATTGGCAATTGACTCCCATTTGGGACATAAGTTAAATAGTCATAGAAAAGTAAGGTTTTAAGTTGATTTAAACTTTCGTTTAAAATGGAATTCTTGCATTTATTGAAATAATAAATTCTTGATACAATACCAAATTGTCAAGGCCGACTTGATTGGCTTAGAAGATTATAATATATGGAATTACAGAGTTACCATCACACGAGTCATCAACCATTACAGTTTTCCTTAACCAAAGTTTGCTGTTTTTTAATATCACATAACAATTAGTTGTCCTTATGACCAACAGGACACATTCCAAACTCTACAGCCGGAATCCATAAACTACCAACACACTAATATTACTCCGATCCGATTGATTCAGGGTCTTTCCACTTTACAGCGGTTGCCCTTTACCAGCCGGCTGCTGGCCCTTCACATCCACATGTGTCAATCACAGAGGTAGATGATCAACAGCCAGTGTAGGGGTGACATGTGGTTAGCATGTCGAGTCCCCCAGCCGTTATAGCTGGTTCCTCAACCTGGAGCCGCTACTTATTGTAGCTACCCAATTGCCTCACGATGCTCGGTGGGCACCGGTCCCATACTGGCCGAAATACCATGAGAAAATTTCTTCCCCCATGGAGACTCGAACCAGCGCAAGTCCCGTAGCTCTGCGCCAAGGCTTCCTGCCTTAACAACTCGGCTACGGCGCGGGACTAATATTACTCACAAACGTAATTAGATAGACAAATTGATCCATCCACAGTAATTCTGCCCGAAGGCAGGTCCTTCACTGCAGTCATAGCATTTTCATGCTATGCTTGCAGCTTTACTAGGGAATTATAGGTGTGGTAGCTTCCCGTTGCTTTCCACACCGGTGAAGGATGATGATGGCGATGAAAATGATAAGGATGATGATGATGGCCATATGATTTCGGGGACCGTTTGGGCCCTAAAGTTTTCCTGACATCTGTCTTACAGGTGAAGAAAAACCCCGATAAAAACCTCACCCAGAAAAACTGCCCGGGCCCGCTGCGTGACAAGGCAGCACGCTACCTCGAGACCACAGCGGTGGACAGATAGATAATGGAATTTATTGCCTTGTAGGAAAGCCAGAGGGAAAACGCCCAGTTGGTAGACCAAGAATGAGGTGGGAGAACAACATAACTATGATTTGAGGGAAGTAGATTATACAGAGAATGATTGGAAAGCATTAGCTCAGGATAGGGATGTATGGAGAGCTTATGTCCGCGCGGCCATGAACCTACGGGTTCGATAGTGCCAGTGAGTAAGTAAGTAAGTATTGCCTTTTTTCAGAAGAAAGAACGTACATATGCATTTACATTGCGCACGGGCCTGCTTGGCCGTACGTGCATTATTTTTGCATGAATAAAAAAATAATGCTAATCATAATATAAACAAATGCCTATAAATACACCTGTATCAAAAACAATAACAGACTACATATAAGTAAAATCTATGTCTACACTACATCAAAATAATACATATCTACACTCATCCATGAAAAGACCATGTGTATGAATAAATTTAAAAAAAAAGTCTCATTCTGTACATTAATATAAAAAAAATGCTAAAAAACAAATTAACGTACACACACATACACCCACACACCCCCACACATAAACACAGACTACACGCTCAAACCCCCTTCCCCCCGTCCCTGCAGACGTCAAATGCACTATCAGACTATTCAAATTATCAGACCTAATTATTATATAACATAATTAAAGATCGAAAACAAAGACCATATTGAGATTCTTCTTATTGATAGTACATATATCCTTAATCTATAATTTTGTTATATCTCAATTCCCTTACTGTACCCAAACATTTGCATGTTTTTGATTCATTCTCGATCCGTCCAAAAAGATCCCAACACGCCATTCTCCCACGATCCTATCATGTATCCACCCATAGTAGTATTGCCTCTGGTTATTGTTGTTCCGATTATTTGATTCTTTGACTTCACAAGAATCCTACTCATTTCACGAGCCGCCACTGAAGACATCATGTTAATATACCCTAAAAACATTGTTTTTTTTTCTGATGAAGCTACCTCTAATACAATTCTTCTCGCTTCGCTGGGATTAATTTGTTGATGTTGTGTTTATGTGGATGAACTGAGTGGATGTATGAAAACTTTATAAAACTGTACTGATGTTTTTGAAATAATAATAAATTTATTATGGGATAGAAACAAAAAATGAAGTTCTCTTTCCGCACATTTATTGGTTTCCTTGTGTTATAAATGCAAAACTAAAAGTTCCACACTTAAAAGTCATATAAAATTTGAGAACAGTATTATCTGGTGGTCATTAGATTTTCTCAGAAAGTATCGGGTACTTGTGCTTAGGCCCTTTTCAAACGGGGTTTTTATATTATAACACTTATCCAACTTAGAAGACGGCCAATTGTATGAAATAGGCCCACACAGAAAGTAGTTTAGAGACAGAAATAAAAAAAAATAAAAAAATAAAAAGATATATTCCACTTTAACTTATCTGATCCATTTTCAAAGTCGTATAGAACAACAGTGCGCATGCGCCAGAGTTTATAGAGCCAACCATTTATATACTCCCTTGCTCATCATCATCCGGTATCATGGGAGCTGCCGCCGTCTTCCGGAAACCAAACGCCATTCCTCTCTGTCCATCCATTAATCACCCTCCATTCCTCTGATATTCATAGCTGCTTGTACCCCTTCTACACAAGTATTCTTCGGTCTTCCTCTCTTCCTCCTTTCCATTGGGATCCATTCCATAGCTATTTTAGGCAATCTTTGCTCTGACATTCTTTTGACATGGCCATACCAGTGTAATATTTTCTTTTCTATAACGTCTATGATGTCCGACTCCTCTTGTACTCCCATAATTTCCCTTATTCTTTATTTCGTATTCTATCCATTCTAGATTTTCCAGCTGATCTTCTTAAAACATCCATTTCTATACTTAAAATTCTTTTCATTTCCCTGGTAGGAATTTGCCAGACTTCAGCACCATATGTTAAAATCCTCTGAATTATGGTTTGATATATTTATAATGTTCTATTTTTTGTGATATTTTTGCTCCACCAAACAGAGTTTTAAACATTTATTGCTTGTTTTTTTGTGCGATTCTATTTTTAATTTACACTGTGTTATCGCCTGAATGGTCTAATTTTGTTCCTAAATAAGTGCATTCAATACTAGGTTTTAGTTCTTCTCCGTTGTTGAAATTTATATTTTCCATTTCTTCTCCTATACACAGGTGTTTAGTTTTCTCGATGTTTATATAAAGTCCCCATTTTTCATATTCTTATTTTAGTTTTTTAGCCATATATTCTATGTCATCGTGCTCTTGTGCTATTAAATGTATTATGTTTTTCTATTGGTAGTACAAAGTGTTTGATAGCAAGCTTCAGATGTACGTGATTTGTCAGAGGTATAAACGTAGACTATGAGGAAATCAATGAAAAAGAGCATCTCTATTGTATTTGTTCTGCATTAGTATTTATATCCTAACAGTAGGACAGAATTCTCTGGTCATATACAAGAAAAACACATATTCTTTAAATGTTGAGTTTAGCCGTTAACCGAAGCGAACTGTTTTAACAATAGCCGCAGTGGTCCGGAATAAGTTAGACCTCATTTAATATTTAACGGGCAGTTTAACCCAATTCCCTTTGTGATAAAATGACAATGGATGGTAATAATTTTGAAATACTCCATTTATGTTTATGCGGTCGTGATGAAAACAGTTTTATTTTATTCCGCGTGACTGAAATCTTAAAGATTCCTATCTTTTTTCTGCCTCACTCCAATATTCATGATAGTAGAGAAATTCTTGCATTATCATAAGTAATGCCACGAGTGATTTCCAAATTATCGATAAATTCACGACTCACGAAGTGAGGAGTGAATTTATCTAGAGAATTTGGAAATCAAGAGTGGCATTTGTTAGGACTATTTAACGAATAAAATTAAGCTGTTTACTCACAAATCATTATTTAACTATAGTTATTTTAAAATATTTATACATTTAATGTAAACGGCGATGTTTGAAAACAAATGAGAAACGATAGGTACGCTTCTACTGCTTCATTTGTTTATCACTGCAACCAGATCATACTATTTATTGTCAAAGGAACGCAATATTGTAAGGAGGAGCTTTCTTTAATATGTAATTATAACACTGATAAATATTTGGTGAAACACGACTCTGATTGGTTGTAAAACAGAAATCATTGAAACGTGATTGGTCATTGACTCCCATTTGGGGCATGAGTTAAATAGTCCAACATAAACTAATGGCAACAACAAATGCAAAAAAATGCTTAGATTTTCATTACAAGTCTTAAAATAAAGGTTTGGGCAAAGAAACATGATTACAATGGAAGCCATATTCTACTTCTTCTTCCTTTCCAGCATTAGGCCAATGGGATCTGTTCCGGTCTCAAGTCCATTGCTTCCTTGGCCGTCCCAAATATCTTTCTCCATGCGGTTTGTAGGTGTTGATCTTTTTGGGTAATCCTGTACTGTCCATTCTGTCTAAATGTTCTTTCCATTGGTATTTGTGCTCTTCTAGTTTATCAACTATTGAAAATATCTCCAGTTCGTTTCTTATTGATTCATTGTGTGATCTATCCATGTGTGTACATCCTTTTTGGATCTTAAAAATTTCATTTCAGTGGCCTGAATATGTGAGCTATCCTTTTTTTGTAAGTACCCAAGATTCAATTCATATAAAAAAACAGGAACAGCCATAATTTTATAAAACCTGAGCTGAGTTTCTCTTCGAGTCTTTCGGAGGGTTCTTCTTATGGTGCCACACATCATTTGATATCTTCTTCTTCTTCTTCTTAAACTTAATTTGTAGGATTTTCATCCTGTTTATTTCCAAAATCACTCCTCGGAGGAAGACGTACTGGATGTACATTCAGTGTCTATCCATCTCTTGGCAGGTCTTCCTCTTGTTCTTCTCCCGTCCATTGGTCTATCTTCTTTAACTCTTTTTGCAAGCTGGTTTTCTTCCATTCTTTCTATATGACCCTTCCAATATTTTCGTCTATCTATAATAAATTTGGTTATGTCTTGAATATGGCAGTTGTCCCTAATTTCTGTGTTGTGTATTTCATCAAATAATGTTTTCCCCTGATTTGATATCGGTTTAATTTATTATCTATGTCCCAATCGTAGCTATATGTTATATCTGAACCAAGGTAGTTAAAGTGTGCTATCTGTTCTATTATTTCATTATTGATCACTATTTTTGCTCTGACCGGCACTTTGCCCTGAAGAGTCATAATTTTAGTTTTTGAAGTTGAGACTTTGAGATTATAATAGAGCTTTGGTTATTTTTTGAGGAAATTATAGTAACAGTATGTGAATAATATAAAAGACGAATTTTTACAGTACATCCCATATTCAAATGTCTGGTACTCATTGCAATGCAATGACGATATACCGTAGAGGAACTGGATTTAAAAGTTTAGGGAAGTAATTTTAAATGTCTGCAGGCAGTTTATAATCCTATTCTAAGTAGACATTAGATCGAGTGCCGGTATGAGAATACCGTGGGGCCATAATATGATTTTTGTTCATGATGCTCATATCATAGGTAGAAGAAAACTGAACACAAGGGGAGAGGGGAGAAATAAAAGAGGAAACGAGAAGTAGGGTAAAGAAGAGGACTTTAGGGGAGGGAAAAAAAAGAACATCTAACCACATTAATAATTCGAATCAAGTGGTTCTGGTCCATATCTTTCCTAACTTCTTATAGGAACATTTCATTCCCCGCGACTGGAACCTAGAGACAAGATCAGTGGCGGTTATTTTAGAACGCTTTACCAAATATTCACTTCAGTTGCTATTCAATACCTCAGAGTTACTTGCAAGATCATGGAATTTATTTCCGCATGTTACGAATACATAGATTAATACATATATATATTTTAATTATTTCATAGATTATTTTAATTATTCCATATAAAAACAGTTGGTCAAATATAAAGCATTTAGACATATTATATTTCAAGATAGAATTTTGATTATGGCTAACTGTAAATCTCTGCATTTAGACTATAGGAATGTTAGTACAGTTAGTTATAGCTGTAGGTGCAGAAGCTTAGTATATAAACCTTGCAAAATATCGGACTGGTGTCTGTTGAAACAGTGAGCTGATGGGTAAGTCTACATACCTTCTTCTTCTTCTTCACTTCCTGGTTTAGGCAAGAGTTGCCTGTTCCGTCTTCACTAATAGATCTAAGACCATCTCTTCCGAGGACGTCCGACATCTCTTCTTCCTCTTGGAAAATAATGGAAGATTTTATTTGATAATCTTCTTTCTTCCATTCTTTCTACATGTTCTTTCCACTATATCTTGTTGTTAAATATATTTTCTTTTATGGAGTAGATCTGCAGTTCTTCACGGATAACCTCGTTTCTTATCTGGTTCATTCTAGTGCAGCCTTTTACTCTTCTTAAAAATTTCATCTCGGCTGCTTGGATTTTACTTTCTTGTTTGGTAGTGGTAATCCAAGATTCACTCCCATACAAAAGGACAGGGACAGCCATTGTTTTATAAAATTTTAATTTTGTTTGTTTGTGGGCTTTATTATTCAATGTTCTATTTATTGTACCACAAATAGCTTGAAACTGATGTGTTTTGTGTTCAATATCTTTATCATACCCATAGCTGATGTCACATCCTAAATATTTAAAGTGGGATACTTGTTCAATAATTTCGTCTCTAATTACTATTCTTGCACGCAGAGTATTTCTTCACAATGGAAGTCTACATACTATTTTTCTTAATAAAATTTGCCTAGGACAATTGGAAATTGACTCAAGTATCTTAAATAGTTTAATAATAGTTTCAGAGTGTGCAAACTATTTTTCAAAGTGTAATAGTTATTAGATAATTATTAGAATGTAATTTAGGGTAGATTCTTAACCCCATATCTCCCTCTCTCGAAACTCAGGAAAGTTAGAATGTAGATGTTCTCAATATAAGATTAAGTAAGTAAAGTAAAGTAAAGTGATCCCACAACAGACCCGGAGCCCCTTGGGGTAGTTGGAAGTTAAGGCTCCCACTTTTTCTAGACAATCGACACTTTATGTCAGCCGGGTTGTCAGCCCTGCGTGACGGCCGCATATTAGATTAGTTATTTAGGGTTAGAATTGTTTAAGGTTATTGTAAGCATTTTACACTAGAAATAAAATAGTTAAGTTAAGAATCCATTTATTTATGTGGGAAAACACGTGCCTTTATAACTAATACATCCACATACTAACGCTCAGCTAGAACCTCACGCTACCAAAATTCCATGTCTCAAAGGTCTTTTAAGCCCTAAGAAAGCCAACAATTCGTAACACAGCGTTATGTCTGAACTGTCAAACGATTACATTATTTAAAAAATCCACGGCGCGTCAGGCCTAGAGAGTTCTTGACCTTCCATCCGGCTGCTGGTCCCACATCCACGTGTATTAATCAAATAAGTGAAAGGTCATTCAGTAGTGTAAGGGTGACATGTGGTCAGCATGTCGTGTTCTCAGCCGTTATTGCCGTTTTCTCAATATGGAGTTGCTACTTATTTATAGCTATCCGAATTCCACGTTGCTGGATGGGCACCGGTTCCATACTGACCGAAATTAAAAGAGAAAATTTTATTCCCCGTGGGAACTCGAAGCAGTGCAAGTCCCGTGGCTCTACAGTAAGGCACAATGCCTTAAACACTCGGCTATCGCACGATATAATACCACAAAAATACGGTATATTAAATAGATATTTTTTATACATGGTATGCCTTAAACCCTATTCCGACTTAAGAGTTTATAAAGGCCAGCAGGCTCGATGTGATAACCACATGTCACCCTGTACAGGCTGGATGATCGTCTATCGATATGATTAACATAGGTGCCTGTAAGGATACCAGCCGACTCGTAAATCAAGCGCCTCCTAGGCCTCTCGCGCTATGGAAGGTAAGAAAAATGATTCCTTGATTATTTTATATTGTATTGTAAGCCTATGTTTTCGGTTTACAGAGATTTAGGCTCTCTCCCCCTATAGGGAAGAATTTGAACAATACTAATTTAGTTACACTTGTTTTCGTATAGATGTCATATTGAGTGGTACGTGGTCAGCGTTCCGCCTCATACTGACATCTAGGAAACCAAGGTAGTACTAGGACGGGAAAATTCGGTAAATTGTGCTTAGAGGCCTCTTCATTCAGGCTTAAGGATTTTTTCCTGCCTGAAAATCATCAGACTCCAGACCCTCCCGGAGGACTTGCTCCTTGGATTTTTCCGTCCTAAAAATTCCATCGACCCCGGCCGGGTTTGAACCCGGACCCTTGAGACCAGAGGCAAAGAGCATAACCACTAGTCCACCGTTTATGATATGGATGGCTCAGCGCATAAGTATGTCAAGAAAAAAACTGTAATATACCTACTTCAATGACTATTTGTCGCATAATTTTGCTACTTTTCGATAAAATTGTTTCTTCCTGTTGGTAATGAGATATATCTCCGCAAATTAACTTCTTTGACGAGGATATTGATTCAATAATGGTACGGTCGATATGGTACAGCAAGAAAAGGCAAAAATAAATCGAGTTAAAAAATTGCTCTTTATCAATGGGGTGCCCTATATCCATTAACCTTTACACTGCTACGGACGGGTATATCCGTTGGCAAAGAAAATGCTTGCTGTGCTATGGGTGTGTATATCCATTCTCAACTCCAAACGCCTGCTAGTTATATAATATGTATTGCATTGCTTTCAAACTAAGCAGGCATATACTGTATAACTGTAGGCTTTCACGGCCCGGTGTCTTCATCCCTATTAGGTTCGTCTTCCGGGCATATAGGCCGACTGTTGAGGAGTTCACAGAGAGCACGCAGTATCTCCTGAAGATGTCTACCGCAGCAGTAGACGAAACGTCGAGTAGAAGAACGACTGGACCACGGCCTATATGCCCGGAAGACGAACCTAATAGGGTTTAGGCATATACTGCCATCTCTTAGGAACCTAAATAAACTTTTTCCATATTTCTCCCTGCATTGAGCAAGGATGGTTTTAAAGGCTGGAAATATCTCAGCAGTGAAAAGGTTAATATATTTGATAAACAGATATGGGTAAAAGTAAAGATTCTAAGAAGAAAACGTAAAAACGATAAAAAGAATCACACGCTTTTGATGGCAAAAAACAATATTTGTAGTAGATAACTCTAGTTTTATTCTAGATGTGTTGGAGATGATTGTTTTGTTGACCACTTTAATTTTATCCCAATCGTGTTGGAAATTAAAATTATTTTTAATTTTTTACTTCGGCTTTCTAATAAAGCGTGTTGGTTTAGTTTTTTACACTATTATTTATTTGTTTAGTTTGGTTTTCTAATAAAGCGTGATGTTTTAGTTTTTTAAATATTATTATTTTTTTTAATTTTCAGTTTAATTGATTGTCATAAACCGAAATCCCATGAAAATTTAATTGCTTAAGATATTTTTAGTGTCTAGGCACGAATATAACTATATATTTTTTAAATTATTATTATCTAACATTATTATAATCGCTCCCATTTGGGTTATGAATTAAATAGTCAAAAAGTAAACCCTGTTTAGTGTGGTCCAATAAGACGTGGCGACGCATCATAGCAAGTACTCAACTCAGAGGGATCCGTGTTGCAAGTTCTTAATATACCAGGCTTCCAATATAAACCCGGACCGGCCTCACGGGGTTTTACCCGTCAGGCAGCGCTCTCTCCTCGTCCGCATTTCACTCTGCCAGCAGCTCGTCCTTGAACTAGTCAGTTTACTATCGTTCGACAAAATGAGACGTCAGCTGACATTAGAACAGCGCATTTATGTTTGTAAATATTATAAATACGAATCAGCTCGTCGCGTTCGCGAGGAATTTATTCGGAACTTCCCTGGACAATTATCTCCTTCCAGATCGACAATCCACGATCTTGTGACTAAATTTGAGACCACTGAAGAGAAATCATATGGGTGGTTTCAACAAGATTCTGCTACTGCTCATACAGCACAGGAGTCCATGAATAAAATTAGGGAAGTGTTTGAAGATAGAGTGATTAGTGCTGGTGTATGACCCCTCGCTCCCCAGATCTAACAGTGTGTGATTTTTATTTGTGGGGTAGCCTGAAAGACAAAGTGTACAAAACAAATCCGCACACATTGGAAGATCTGAAGAACAACATAAGAAATGAAATCAGAAACTTGACAGTGCCCGAACTACAGCGTGTCAATCTAAATGTGTTTACTCGGTATAATGCCTGTTTAACTGCGGGAGGACAACATTTCCAGCATTTTCTATAAGGTGAGAAACAGTGCAAGGACGGGTGGCAGGCAGGGTGAACTGCGGGAGGAAGAGACAGCACTGCGTGCCGGGTGAAACTCCGTAAGGCTGGTCCGGTTTTATATTGGAAGCCCTGTATTTTTTATACAGGACCTGATATTTATATTTTAAGGAGACATTGTAATGACAAATGTATAATTAATTGCTGTAGATACGCCACTGTAGACAAAAGAAGAAGAGTGAGGGGAGAGAGAGGGAGAGAGAGAGAGAGAGAGGAGAGAGAGAGAGAGAGAGAGAGAGAGAGACTGCATTAGTCATTTGTCGCTCCGTAGGGAGAAATTCAGAGTGGAGCAACCGTCTTCATGAGTAATGTTAGAGAGAGAGTCCACCTTTATTAAAGTTATACTGCAAGAATATTTACAAGGAAAAAAGCACATCTACACTGCCGCTCTAACCACACCACCACGTAGTCCCTCCTCTAATTTTGGTGCACTCATTCAGAATTACAATTAGTTTCCACTTCAATGTCAACAATGATCAATCACTATCTTATCCACCTTTTCATTTATATCTGCTTCATTCTCTTGAGTGTGCCATCTATGAACCATATGTCTTAATAGTTTATCATAAGTAATGCCACGAGTGATTTCCATTCACGACTCACGAAGTGAGGAGTGAATTTATCTAGAGAATTTGGAAATCAAGAGTGGCATTTGTTAGGACTATTTAACGAATAAAATTAAGCTGTTTACTCACAAATCATTGTTTAACTATAGTTATTTAAAGTATTTATATATTTAATGTAAACGGCGATGTTTGAAAACAAAGACAGAAATGTGAGGTTATGTTCATTCACTGCTGCTTGATCATATTATTTACTGCCAAATAAGATCGCAATATTGTAAGAGTGCACCCAAGTGGAGAAATAATGAAACACATCAAACTATATATCATAATCTACATTACGGGTTATTCATTAATTTTTTTAGTAAACAAATCAGTAAAATCAAGGAATCTTTTCATTATTTGCCATATTCAATATATTTGTTGGAGAAAAATAATGCTTTGACCTGCTCAGATCATTAAAAAGGAGGAGCTTTCTTTATCACAAAAGCAGGAGCTGATAAAGAGAAATCGATTAAGAGCGAGGTGAAACACGACTGTCATTGGTTGTAAAATAACATTCATTGAAACGTGATTGGTCATTGACTAGCATTTATGGCATGAGTTAAATAGTCATAAGTAATGCCACGAGTGATTTTCAAATTATCTATAAATTTACGAGTCAAGAAGTGAGGAGTGAAATTATGTAGAGAATTTGGAAATCAAGAGTGGCATTTATTAAAATTAAGCTGTTTACTCACAAATCATTATTTAAATATAGTTATTTTAAAATATTAATATATTTAATGTAAACGGCGATGTTTGAAAACAAATGAAAAACGATTAGTACTCTTCTTTTGCTTCTTTTCTTCATCACTGCAACCAGATCATATTATTTATTGACAAAGGAACGCAATATTGTAAGAATGCACTCTAGTGGAGAAAAAGTGAAACATCAAAATTTATATTAATTCATTTCTGATGTGCTGTGACAATTATATTTTTTCTGGAATGTTATTATCTGGGAAAAAATTCATTTAAAAATGTAAAAACAGTGGTTTCTTTTTTTTTTTGTGGTATATTCAATTGCTACAAATATTTTTTATATTAACTCCCGCAAGTTCTACGTGTTGACATTCATGCACTATATATACAATCTTGTAGCAGTATCTGGTGACAATAAACAAATCAATATACAAAATTACAAAACAATAAGCATACACAAATCCACATAATCACACAGGACCCAATTACACCGGAGCCCAAATGCGCTACTGTACACGGCCATGGAAAGAGCGAATGACGCAAATATAAACACAAAATATTTATTGAATATAATATTACATCATTCAAAAAGTGTTATATAACACTTCAAAACTCAACACATGGGGTTAATGGGTTCGGCCTTCGTACCCATGTAGACAAAATTTACAGTCGACAGAACTGCATAGTAGCCGCCATAAAAAAGCCGCATTCTATGCAGACTTGTTGTTCGTTCGTTCATGACTGAACGAACATTGATTCTGATATCTTCTGGAGTCAGTCACTGCAAAATAAGGCTATGACTTATTCAGAATGTTAGAAAGTAGATACTTTCTTTATTATGATAAACTTTAGTTGGCAAATTCTAGGCGAAACACGACTGTGATTGGCTGTAAATAAAATATCAGTGAAACGTGATTGGTCATTGACTCCCATGTTTCGCACCCATATAATATATATATATATATATATATATATATATATATATATAATAAAATTTTAGAGAGATCTAATCAATTTAAATATCTTGGATATTATCTCTCTATCTGGGATGAAAAGGATATTCCTGAAAAAGTTACTAGTTATAATAAAAGTTTAGGAATTATTAATCAAGTAATGAAACCATCCCTTGTACAAAAAAAAAAACACCAGATTACGTTTATATAACACTTTGGCTAGACCAGTGTTGACCTATGGTAGTGAAGCATGGACACTAAACAAACAACATGAAAGCAGAATAACGGCTTGTGAAATGAGATTCATGCGCAGAACAGCGGGTTACACCAGATGGGATCGGAAAAGGAACACCGATATCTTAAAAGAATTGAAGACTACGCCAATTTTGGAATATATTAAACAGTACAAACTAAATTGGAAACACCATCTTGAAAGAATGAGTTCAAATCGGATCCCCAAAGCTGTTTATAATTATATACCAAGAGGACGAAGATCACTGGGCCGTCATATGAAACGCTGGAGGGAAAATGTTCTATAGGATCGTAACAGGCCTTGGCCTAATACTTGGAAGGAAGAAGAAGAAGATATATATATATGTGTGTGTGTGTGTGTTTATTTTATAATATAATCTGAGAATGAATTAGTCATGTTTGACAACATAACAGTAGAGTTAGATCAGTTTGCTGAAGCGTGGGTTGGTATTCGTGCATGAAGCATACCATGTTGGTAACATTAGCGTTTTCACATTGCCCCTAGCAATCAGATACAACTTCTGCAACACACAACAGGTGGATCTCCTAGGTATCCAGGCAACACATTCCCTCCCTTCCTCACACACCTTCACCAATAAACCCATAAACCTGCATAGTACACAGTTAATTTGTAGTCCCATGGACCTCATAAAAATACAGCCACCGCCTTCTAAATTATGCAAGGCTAATGGGCGACACGTGCCCTGGCATTTTCTTTATAACAATACCGTTCTTAGACCCATCCTTATACGAAACGAGTAAAAATTGCATTTTACGCGTATTGATTATAGGAAAATAAAAATTATTTCTTCACATTTGATCTACCCTGAGTTACTTGTAATGGAATGGAATTTATTACACTTTTTTAGAATATAGAAAATACATATGCATTTACATTGCGCACGGGCCTGCTTGGCCGTACGTGCATTATTTTTCCATGAATAAAAAAATAAAACTATTCATAATATAAACAAATACCTACAAATACACCTGTATCAAAAACAATAACAGGCTACATATAAGTAAAATCTATGTCTACACTACATCACAATAATACATATCTACATTCATCCACATTCCTTACATTAATATTAAAAAAAATGCTAGAAAACAAATCAGAAAAAACACACACAGATACACCCACAGACCCCCACACATATACACACCGCACGTTCATACCCCCCTCCCCCCGTCCCTGCAGACATCAAATGCACTATCAGACTATTCAACTTATCAGACCTACTTATTATATAACATAATTAAAGATCGAAAACAAAGAGCATATTGAGATTCTTCTTATTGTTAATACATATATCCTTAATCTACAATTTTGTTATATCTCAGCTCCCTTACTGTACCCAAAAATTTGCATGTTTTTGATTCACTCTCGATCCGTCCTAAAAGATCCCAACACGCCACTCTCCCTCGATCCGACCTGAGAAATCTCTCCGGCAGCATCTGTAATCTAAGTTGTTCTGTCTCTCTACAGAATGCTATAATATGCTGCCAGTTTTCATGGTCATCGCATAGTGGGCATAGTTTAATGCCTTCATCATTTGTTAAATTATGGGCCATCCATCCCCCCAAATGAAACCATGCAATAGCACTTCTATCATCCCCATCTAAAGAGTCAATATATTTCTCACTTCCCCACGAAAGTTTCAGTTCCGTTTGCAGGGTGAGCGATATTTTCTGGCTACACTCTGCGTGTCTATATCGATTAGTCTCTTCTTAACTCTCCTCCAAACATTTCTATTATTCCGCGTACTCTTAGTATGTATGTATTATTAGACAACAGGTAAATGTATAAGCGTGACTAAAAGGTGTCAAGTGTGCGGCAACCCCTGATATCTCGAGGAAGGACATTCCAGGAGCGGGCAGAGACTACTGTGAAGGAAGTAGAATTAGAGGAAGTGCTATGAAGAGGAACTGTTAGCAAACTGTTACAAAGACAAACTGTACAGTTATAAAAATTAAAAAAAAATCTCTCATTTTGTTCAATAATAAAAAAAACCAACTACACAACAGATAAAAAACATACAAACACCTACACACACGCGCGTTACCACCCACAAGCAACTATGAGGTAAAGCAGAATTAATTTTAATTAATAGTAATATTTCTTCATAATGGAAATGGACAGCTAATGACAAATGAGGGAAATTTTGCGGATGTGGCTGAATTCAAATACCTAGGAACAATAATCACAAATAGGAATGAGATGCACAAAGAAATTAAACATAGGCTCAATTCTGGAAATGCGTGCTATTGTGGATTGCAGAGACTCTTGATGTCCCAACTCCTTTCAAAAAAACGTTAAACTGAAAATATATAAAACGATTATTCTACCAGTTATATTATATGGATGCGAAACATGGACTCTTACTGTAGGGGAGGAAAGGAGATTACGAGTATTTGAGAATAAAGTACTTAGAGGAACATTTTTGGACCAAAGAGAGATGAACAGACAGGTGAATGGAGAAGACTACTTAACAATGAACTACATGGTCTTTATAGGAAGCCAGATATAATAACAACAGTTAAGTCTCGTAAACTGCGATGGACAGGACATGTTGCGCGTATGGGAAATGAAAGACTTGGATGGAAGCTTCTTATAGGAAAGCCAGAGGGAAAACGCGCAGTTGGTAGACCAAGAATGAGGTGGGAGAATAACTAACTATGATTTGAGGGAAGTAGATTATACAGGGAATGATTGGAAAGCATTAGCTCAGGATAGGGATGTATGGAGAGCTTATGTCG
The DNA here is from genome assembly GCA_030220185.1 of Diploptera punctata. Lineage (NCBI taxonomy): Eukaryota > Metazoa > Arthropoda > Insecta > Blattodea > Blaberidae > Diploptera > Diploptera punctata. The sequence goes on from JASPKZ010000796.1 coordinate 182,249, forward strand.
CCGCGGCCATGAACCTACGGGTTCGAAAGTGCCAGTGAGTAAGTAAGTAAATATAGAAATTGTAAGGAACGCATTTAAATGTAACTCTAAGATGTATAACAAAGCCTTACGTTCTATCTGGTAGCACTGTATGAATAATTACAGGAAGAGGTTGTGACGTCATGGCTCTAATCGTATAATCGATGACGTCACGAAGAATAGAGGATGGATGACCGACATGGCTTGCGGGCTGGCATATCTCCCGGGAGGTAACCTGAAGAGAACTGATAAATGGAGGAAGATGCAAGACAAAAGAAGAACTAAGATGGAGGGTTATTCTGATATTGGAAGAGGGAGATGTAGGGAAGACAAGCTCTAGAATGGATAGCCTCCAGCCTGATAAATGTGCCCGGCTTGTGGCTTGAACCCACGACCTTCTACTTCTATAAAGTTCTGCACATCTTATACAGTTAGACAGTTTCGCCATTAACCAAACATCCTACATCTCAACAAGGCATTTATAACTTAGAACTTATTTTAAAGAGTTGTATGGAAGAGAATTTTAATATGATAATAATAATAATAATAATAATAATAATAATAATAATAATAATAGTAATAAAACTACTTACTCACTGGCACTATCGAACCCGTAGGTTCATGGCTGCGCGGACATAAGCTCTCCATACATTCCTATCCTGATCCTGTTTTCCAATCATCCCTGTATAATCTATTTCCCTCAAATCATAGATGTTATTCTCCCACCTTATTCTTGGTCTACCATCTGGGCGTTTTCCCTCTGGTTTTCCTACAGAAAGCAACCATGCACGTCTTTCATTTCCCATTCGTGCCACATGTCCTGCCCATCGCAGTATACGAGACTTAACTGTTCTCATTATATCTGGTTTCTTATAAAGATCATGTAATTCACTTTTATACAGTCTTCTCCATTCACCTGTTTGTTCATCTCTCTTTGGTCGAAAAATCTTCCTAATAACTTTATTCTCAAACACTCGTAATCTCCTTTCCTCGCTTAAAGTAACAGTCCATGTTTCGAATATCTATAATATAACTGGTAGAATAGTGGTTTTATATATTTTCAGTTTAACGTTTTTGAAAGGAGTTGGGACATCAAGAGTCTCTGTAATGCATAATAGCACGCATTTCCAGAATTGAGCCTATGTTTAATTTCTTTGTGCATCTCATTCCTGTTTATGATTATTTTTCCCAGGCATTTGAATTCAGCCACTTCCTCAAAATTTCCCTTATTTGTCATTAGCTGTCCATTTTCGTTATATAATGCATTTCTACGTGTGACCATATATTTAGTTTTATTGATATTTTCTTCCAGCCCAATTTCTTAGTGTTACTCAGTAGTGTGTGCGTATTGTCCTTTAGGCTCTCCTCGCTATCGGCCAATAGTACTACATCATCAGCATAAACTAACAGCTTATTAATACCGTTGAATTGTAGGCCGTCTTCATCCTCTAACGATAATAATAATCATATTTATAATAATATTAATAATAATAATCATAATAATAATAATAATAATGATAATGGTAATAATAATGATGATAATGACAAGATAATGATAATGAGAATGATGATAATGATAATGATGATGATAATGATAATGATAATAATAATGATAATGATAATAATAATAATAATAATAATAATAATAATAATAATAATAATAATAATAATAATAACAATAATAATGCCACATATTTGGTATGATATTTTCATCTTGCTTATAAATTTATTGACTAAATGTTAAAAATAAAAATTGCTTCTTTGAAATAAAATCTAAAATGAATAATCTAAGAACACAATCTGAGTGCTTTTTCTGAATCATAAAGGAAGTTCTGTGTTGGATTTTCAGTACCAATACCCATTTTATTGTAATAAAATTCAATTTCATCGAGATAAATAATACAAAAACTTTCGGGTGGACAATACATATATGTGTATGTATAACCTTATGAGGCTAAATAAATCTAATCTAAATTTATATATATATATATATATATATATATATATGTATATATATATATATATATATGATATATATATATATATATATATATATATATATATATATATATATATTTAGATGTTATAACTATATTTTTAACATTTGGCAATGAAGGCAAATATGATATGAAAAGAAAAATGAATGCTTGAGTCGGGATTTTAACTCGAGTCTCTAAACTCTGTACGTTTAGCGCTCTAACCAACTGAGCTACTGAAGAATTCCAACACAAACATACATTTTTCTTATATATGTAGTATTCTCAGTTCACACTAGAGGTAGTGGGAATTCGTTCCAACACCATCTAGTGGCCAACATAACAGTTAAGCAATTTTTTTTTTCAAAAATATAGTTATAACATCTAAATATACAAGCGTTACTGCTATAAAGTAAATATTTTCTTTAAAAATTGCTTAACTGTTATGTTGGCCACTAGATGGTGTTGGAACGAATTCCCACTACCTCTTGTGTGAATTGAGAATACTACATATATAAGAAAAATGAATGTTTGTGTTGGAATTCTTGAGTAGCTCTGTTGGTTTGAGCGCTAAACGTACAGAGTTTAGAGACACGGGTTCAAATCCCGACTCAAGCATTCATTTTTCTTTTCATATCATATATATATATATATATATATATATATATATACCACTGGTTATCTCTATCTTCTTGGCATAAATGAGCTAAAAGAAAAAATTCGTTATTATGAGTTATCCGTAAAAGAATATCCGTAACGCCCTGTTATGCTTGCACAGGAATCTACGTACTTGTCTCGATCTTCTTGTCATCAACGAAAGACAAAAATGATTATTGTGAGTTATCCGTAAGAGATAAACATATGCTGTCGCGGACTTTTTTGTAGAGCTTTTAGAGATATTCAATTCTGTGTACATTAATTTTGTGTATTTGTTATAGTTCAGGCAGCGTAAGCCATTTAAGCGTCCTAAGAGCTACTTTTTTTAAACATTTTCCACTACAAAGAGATATAAAATGACGTGAGAGATAGGTGGGTAGGAGATCGATCACCGGTTAGTATATTTACACCGTCAATTTAAACATGGATGATTAGCAATCCAATTCGGTGCAGAGTAGCATCAGTAGTGCAGCAGAGGGATTGATTTTCACACTAACACCACAAGTACTTGCACAAAGCATATTCAACATAATTATCAGCACCGCGAGTGCAACAAATCTGGGCTAACTCTACGTTATTAAGTGGTCATCACTTCAAAACCCTGCTCCAAACTCTATTATTCTATATATTGGTTACTCAAAAATTAAAAGAACATATCAACTGCAGTACCAATAGAGTCAACATAGTTGTTTATAGACAAAGTATATAGCACCCAGGATTGTAGTACAAGTGCATATTTTCCGAATCAGTGAATGCGAAGTGCGATATTATATGAGGCGGTCAGAGGATAAGGGATACAAGTGACATTTAATAAATATTAGTTTTAAAAAATAAAAAATAAAAACAAATTAAATTAAAACTAAAATAATGGCCTTCTGTGGAAAATCCCCAAAACCAAGCAAAATTTGTTTATTTAACAAAATTTTAGAGAGAGTTAATGAGCTTACTTCTATCTATCTTCGGGGTTTTACAGCTGCTGCCGTCTTCCCGTGCCAAACCTCCAAAGCCTACGGTCTTGGGCATCTTCTATGCTTAGCCCTCTAGCTTGCATTACTGTCTTCATGTTTATATAAAATTATAGAATATTCACCTGAAAGGTCCGTCTCCTCAACTTAATTATCATTTAACTGTAGCGCTTTCGGGACTTGTCCCATCATCGGCAGGATTCAAAACAGTTAAAAATTAAGTTGAGGAGACGGACCTTTCAGGTGAATATTCTATAATTTTATATTAATTTTGAATAAACCTCAACGGAACACATCATGAATCTTATAAAAGTTGTCTTCATGTTTTCCTTCCATGTTAAGCTTGGTCTCCCTCTTTTCTTCTTTCTGTTCGGATGCCATTCATATAGTTGCTTCGGCCATCGCTCATCTTCCATTCTTAAGGCATGTCCTAACCACTTTAATTCCTTCTCCTCAATTCTTTCAATTATGCTTTCTTCTGCTTCCATTATGTTTCTAATTTCCTTATTTGTGACATGTTCTAATCTAGACTTTCTGGCACTTCTTCGTAAATAATCCATTTCTAGAGCTATTAGTCTATTCTTGTAGTACTTATTGATTGTCCATACCTCACTTCCATACATTGCAACAGATTCCACCAATGTTTTACCAATATATTTTTTTGTGTCTTTCCAAATATGCTTATCCCACCATATGGAATTTAACGATGATATTATTTTGCTACTCAATTCAATTCTATGTTTTATGTTCTCTTTGCCTATACCTTCAATGTTATCCATGATTATTCCCAAATATTTAGTTTGTTTCACTTGCTTTATTTTGGATTCCTTCTTCCAATATTAAATTTTCTCCTTCATTGCTATTTATTGCCAGATATTCTGTTTTTTGTAAATTTACTGTGAGACCCCATGATTTGTTTGTGTTTTTCAACCTTTTTATCATGAACTCCATATCAAATTTGTCTTGCGCTAAAACCAGTTGATCATCGGCAAATTGTAATGTCAGCAAAAATCTGTTGCCTATTGGGATCCCCATACCTTTGCAGCTTTGTTTCCATTTCGTTAATATGGATTCTACATAAATATTAAATAAAATTGGTGAAAGACTGCAACCTTGCTTCAATCCCTTTGTGGTTTTTATAGGATTAGACATTATATTTCCAATTTTAACATAAGTGGAGTTATCTTTATAAATTTGTTTAATAATTTCTATTAGGTTTCTATCAGTATTGTATTTCTACAATACTTCCCATAATTTGTTCCTCGGAATTGAGTCATAAGCTTTCTCTAAATCTATCATGTATCATTGTCAAATCAATCAAATGAGTTTACTTATTTAGGATATAAACTCTCTTTTGTTGAAAATTTCGATTTATCAGAGAAAATTGTGAAATTCAACAAATCAATGGGAATCATTAATAGAGTTTTAAAACCTTCATTAGTGCAAAAATCAACTCGTACTCGTCTTTATCAAATAATGGCTCGACCAGTCCTATGTTATGGCAGTGAAGCGTGGACTATAAGGACGAGAGATGAAAGCAGACTAACAGCTTGTGAGATGAAATTTATGCACCGAACAGCTGGCTACACCAAATGGGATCGAAAGAAAAATGTAGAAATCCTTCAAGAACTTAATGTATCACCAATACTGGACTACGTCTCCAGATATCAACTAAACTGGAAGGAACATGTCTCAAGAATGGCTAGATCCAGGATCCCCAAGGCAATAATGAACTACTGTCCAAATGGGAAACGGTCACTTGGTCGACCTATGAAAAGATGGCACGAAAACCGCTTCCTCAGGCCGTAACAGTTCTTCTAGGACTAATACCTGGCAGGATGATGGTGATGTTGATGATGAAAAATTAAAACAACACGCTTTATTAGAAAACCGAACTAAAAAATGAAAAATAATTTTAATTTCCAACACGCTTGGGATAAAATTAAAGTGGTCAACAAAAAAAAATCATCTCCAACACATATAGAATAAAACAAGAGTTATCAACAAAAAGAAAATAATTTTCAATCAAAAGCATGTGGTGCTCTATATCAATTAATATATTTGATAATAAACAGATATTGGTAAAAGTAAAGTCTCTAAGAAGAAAATATAAAAATCATAAAAAGCACCCCACGCTTTTGATGGTAAAATGATTTTCTTTTTTTTGATAACTCCAGTTTTATTCTATATGTGTTGGAGATGATTTTTTTGTTGACAATTTTAATTTTATCCAAAGCGTGTTAGAAATTAAAATTGTTTTTCATTTTTTAGCTCGGTTTTCTAATAAAGCGTGTTGTTTTAGTTTTTTAAAACTATTATTTATTTTTTATTTTTTAGTTTTAATATTTTACAGAATAAGATAAGAATGTAAATATCTTTAAATTCGATACTATTGTAGTATGGGCTAAAACAAATGCTAGACTTGATTTCCAAATTCTCTAGATACATTCACTTGTCACTTCGTGGCATCGTGAATTTATCGATAATTTGGAAAATCGCTCGTGGCATTACTTATAGTAAATAGTTTAAAAAACTAAGATGCGTCGTCTTTAGTATTAGTTTGATTTACTTATAATTATCCACTTAATACAAACCAAGATTAAATAAAATAAACGCATTAGTATATTCGTCCTAGAGTGTTTTTCCGAGGCATGATGTTTGGTTTTTAGCATTTTTTCTTTTCATGATGAACGAGGAGCTGGCCCGATGCATCAACCCCCAACCTGGGGGACGGGTAATTTTTGTTCATGGTTTTCTTCCTCTAGCCTTTGGTAGTCCAGTATCTTACTGCAAGGCAGGAGCGCTAGTTTTGGTCCGCCCTGGGTATTTTATTTCCCCAGTACCCGCCATATCTGGTGAGCATTCCCCTATCCGCCACCTGGGGAGGCGTCCGAGTGGGAGACTGCCAACTCCACACGGAGAGAATTTAACATATGGTGCTGAAGTTTGGCAAATTCCTACCAGGGAAATGAAAATAATTTTAAGTACAAAGAAATGGATGTTTTAAGAAAATGAGCTGGAAAATCTAGAATGGATAGAATACGAAATAAGGGAAATTATGGGTGTAGAAGAGGAGCCGGACATCATAGACATTATAGAAAAGAAAAGATTGCAGTGATATGGTCATGTCAAAAGATTGCCAAAAATTGTTATGGAATGGATCCCAATAGAAAGGAGGAAGAGAGGAAGACCGAAGAAAACTTGGATAGAAGGGGTACAAGCAGCTATGAATATCAGAGGATTGGAGGAAGATCAAAGGATGGACAGAGAGGAATGGCGTTTGGTTTTCGGAAGACGGCGGCAGCTGCCATGATACCGGATGATGATGATGATGATGATGATGATGATTAGTATATGCGTTATTTACTTTCAGTATTTTACCCGAACTATCGGGGAAAGATGCCTAATAAATTCATCACTAAAATAACCATGTTAATTATTATTTTCAGTTTGTTACCATTTCGAATAAATCAATAAATTATATAGGCCTATTTGAATATGAAACATGTAAAGGCATGAATGATACCTAAAAGCTGCAATCATAGTAAAGTGTTATGAATCATTCCCCGATCCACTCTAATAGTTTCAATATTTATGTATTACTAGGTAATACTCGGTGGGCGCTGCTACACCTAAACGAATTGTGTGTTTTTGGATTTAGTTGAATAAGTAATAGGAAAAAGAAATAATAATTATTTATATCGTTATTACTCTTAGCTGTAGTGAAAGCAACTGATCTAAGGATGGACACCTGAAAAAAAAATCCCTGGTCCTCCAGGTTGGGAGTTGATGCGGTAGGCCAGCTCCCTCACATAAAAAATGATAAAAACATAATAAAAATAAAATTAATATATATTAATTGTTAAAAGCATAATTACTTATGGAGCAGAACTTTGGCCATTAACAACAAAAACAAATAAGTATCTTTTGGCAATGGAAATGGATTTTATACGAAGGGCTGCAAGAATTTCAGAGAAGAGAAAAAATTAGGAACTCAGTTATAAGGGAGAAAATGAAGATTGAAGACACTATTTTAGATTATATTAAAACTCAGCAATTAAGATGGTACGGACGTGTCCAGCGAATGGAAGAGGATCGACTATCAAAATATGTTTTGGAATGGAAACCTGAGGGAAGACGAGGCAGAGAAGACCTAAAACCTCCTGGAGTCAGGGAATATGTTTATATACGAAGGAGTAACATCTACAACGAGGAGATTGGATGGACCGACAAAATTGGCTATAAGGAATCGGACGATGTCAAAGACATTAATAAACCGATGATCTATCTATCTGTATGTACTTGGCATAAATGAGCTGAAAGACAAAATTCGTTATTTTGAGTTAATCATAAAAAATGCGCGATGTGCTCTGCTTGCCCGGGAATCTACTTATCCCGATCTTCTTGGCATCTATGAAAGACAAAAATGGTTATTGTGAGTTATCCTTAAAAGAAAAACATATGCTGTCGCGGACTTTTCTGTAATTTTTTTTAGATAATTTATTCAATTCTGTGTACATTAATTTTGTGTACTTGTTATTGTTTAGGCAGCGTACGTCATTTAAGGTTACAAAAGCGAGATTTGTCACGGTTTTTCACTACAAAAGGTGAAGAGCTTGAGAATGAAAACTCTCTTATAACCTATAACCTTCCCGGGAAAACCCTGAACATTTTGCAAAAAGCCCCATGACTATCGGGATGAATGGTATGGCAGCATATGCTTGCCCGGGAATCTACTTATCCCAAACACCTTGACATCAATGAAAGACAAAAATGGTTATTGTGAGTTATCTGCAAAAGATAAACATATGCTGTCGCGGGCGTTTTTGTAGAGTTTATGAGATATTCAATTCTGTGTACATTAATTTTGTATATTTGTTATGGTTTAGGCAGCGTAAGCCATTTAAGGGTAAAAAAAGGGGACTTTTCACTTTTTTTTAATAATAGTAATAATAATAATAATAATGCTTTATTTATACTGGCAGAGTTAAGGCCATAACACCTTCTCTTCCACTCAACCAGCACAAATACAAATAAATATTTGACAAATATAGATATACACTATACTAATTATAAACAGTTAAAGATACATTAAATGTAGCAATGTAAATTTCACCTACAAACAATAGATTATAGGATAATAACAATAATAATACTTACGATAATAATAATAATAATAATAATAATATAAACATGATAAATTATACGAGAAACACCAATTAATATATATACCTTACACTGGATAATAATGAAGTCAAGGTTTTTCACTACAGATGGTGTATTTAAGGGTGTAGGAGTTGAGTATCACAACTCTCTTATTACCTATGTTTTTCCCGGGAATCTCCTGAACATTTTGCAAAAAGCTCCATCACAGTCGGATCAACGGTATGGCCGAGCATAACGTACGAAAAAACAAACAAACAGGCAAACAAACATTTCCTAATATATATATACATATATTAGATGATACGTGATTGCACAATGAAAAACACGACATTAAAATATTATTGTAGATTTCGAGTTTGTATTCAGTTTTTGTCCATATTCTTATTAATTTTAAAATGAATCCTTCTTCTTTTCTACTGTTGGACAAAGGAGAAAAAAATACACAAAACTGCTTTGAAACACGCAAATAAAATCTACGCGGTCTTTCAATCAACCGCACATTATTGCAGGAGGGTTGCTGCTTCTTTTGATGTCCAGATGATTTAATTAAGGTGACCAACGGGGCTAAAATAATTTGGTGTTTATGCGATATACAGAGCTGCATTGTAAGTCAACTTCAAAGAAGAGGGGGTGGGCTTAAGTGCAAGGGATGGAGTTCACCAGACTGATAACTCCTACTTTACCTTCTCACTAATTCGTTTAGGACATTAAAGCTGCCATAATAATAAACCCAGCCTTCATCTTTGTCAAAGAAATCTTCTAAAATAGATCTACGTTAAGTAGATACAGTACATGGCAGAAATGCTTCCACATTATTAATTGCAATTAATTTTAATTGAATATTTGAAAATAAACTATAATAAAGCTTTAAGAATTATCAACCAAGTTTTTAAACCATCAAAAGTGCAGAGACACACAAGAATGAAAATCTATAAAATTCTCGCTAGACTCATAATCTGTTATGGCAGTGAAGCTTGGACCATCAGAACTCAGGATGATCGTCATATTACAGCCACGGAGATGAAATTTTTGCGACGAACTGCAGGTTATAGCCTTCTAGACCACAAAAGAAATTCAACAATAGCCAGAGAGTTAAACATCGTACCTATATCTGAATACATCCAAGAATATAGAAACAATTGGCTAGCCCATATTCAGCGCATGGATCGTCACAGAATACCAAAACAAATTCTTCACTACATTCCTCGAGGCAGAAGATCTGTGGGTCGACTTTTCAGAGATGGCGGGAGACCGTAACTGGCCACTGGGCCTAATACTTGAAAGGACGATGATGATGATGATATTTGAAAATATTCTCAGAGATCACAGGTTTCATACTCGAATAATAATAATAATAATAATAATAATAATAATAATAATAATAATAATAATAATAATAATAATAATAATAATAATAATAATTCCGTGTGGAGTTGCCAGTCTCCCCGCCTCCCCAGGTGGTGGGTAGGGGAATTCTCACCAGATATGGCGGGTACTGGGGAAATAAAATACCCAGGGCGGACCAAAACTAGCGCTGCTGCCTTGCAATAAGATACTGGACTATCAAAGGCTAGAGGAGGAAAACCTTGAACAAAAATTACCCGGTCCCCCAGGTTGGGGGTTTTGATTTTTTGAAGCATCGGGCCACCGCCTCGTTCATCAAATAAAAGAAAAAAAAACATTGCTCAAAAACCAAACAACATGCCTCGGAAATACGCTCGAGCACGTATTAAATCTTAAGAAAAAGGAGTTTTGAAATAATTCATGTCAAACGAATGCCAGAGCAAAGATTGCCCAAAAATTGTTTATGGAATGGATCCCAATGGAAAGGAGGAAAAGAGGAAGACCGAAGAAAACTTGGATTGAAGGGTACACGCAGCTATGAAGATCAAGAGGAAGGAATGGAGGACACGCCATCAATGGATGCGATAGAGAGGAATGGGGTTTGGTTTAGGAAGACGGCGGCAGCTGCCATGATAGCGGATGATGAATAATAATAATAATAATAAATATAATAATAACAATAACAACAATAGTAACAATAATAATGCGAAGAAGATAAGTAGATTCCCGGGCAATTGCGGGTAATCAGCACGGGGAAACTTAAAATAATTACGATATACATTTATAATCATTTTTCACTTTAATTATTCAACTAATCATAAGAAGTACATTAATTTTTGTCTTTCAGCTCATTTATGCCAAGAAGATCGGGATGATTCCCTCCATGGTATCTTTACCTTGTCGTGGTGGAGTGGCTTGTGTGCTTAAATGATCCTGAGAGCTATGCCGGCGGTAGCATTGCTGCCGATAGGATTACCCATGCCGGACTGGTCGAAGGTGATAAGGCAGAAGAAAAAAGTACCTTGATCGAAAGGGTGAAGATTTTTCACCGTAAAAATACAACCGTCAAGAAATGCGGACATGGGTTCAATTTGGGTAACATTTTCCGGAGGTCAAATAGTCCCCCATTCGGTTCTCCAGGCGGGGACAACTTCAGGGATCCCATGGCAAAGGAATGTATTATTCTACCAGTTATATTATATGGGTGTGAAACATGGACTCTTACTTTAAGGGAGGAAATGAGATTACAAGTATTTGAGAATAAAGTACTTAGGAAAATTTTTGGACCAAAGAGAGATGAACAGACATGTGAATGGAGAAGACTACTTAACAATGAACTACATGGTCTTCATAGGAAGCCAGATATAATAACAACAGCAAGTCTCGTAGACTGCGATGGGCAGGGCATGTTGCACGTATGGGGAATGAAAGACTTGCATGGAAGCTTCTTGTAGGAAAGCCAGAGGGAAAACGCTCAGTTGGTAGACCAAGAATGAGGTGGGAGAATAACTAACTATGATTTGAGGGAAGTAGAATATACAGGGAATGATTGGAAAGCATTAGCTCAGGATAGGGATGTATGGAGAGCTTATGTCCGCGCGTTATATCTACTCATCCCGATATAACTAACTAACTCACTGGCACTATCGAACCCGTAGGTTCATGGCCGGGTAAACAGCACGCAGTGTCTAAAAATAATTACGATTAAGTTTCCCTGAGACGTATTTAACTGAACATAAAAGACAATTTTCGTATTTCAGCTCATTTTTGTGAAGACGATTTCAGGGTAACGCCGGGTAATCAGCACGAGGTATCTAAAAATATAAATGTATAATTAATTTTTCCTTTTACTTATTTAATTAAACATGAAAGCACATTGATTTTAATTTATTTAGTCGTAGCAGAGAACACCGGGTTAGCTCGTTGTATTATGAATGTTAAAATAGTCATATAAAATATCAAGACACTAAGTAAATTAAATTGGCAAAAGAAAGTCATAATTAACGTAAAAATCATGGTGTTTTAAGTTCTAATCTCGACGGATGTGCCAAAACCGATGGACAAATCTTTTCAATACATCGGCGTTACCTTACGATTCTAATATATTATATTTTCATATATATACATATTTTCTTTAATTACTTCCTCCATTTTATTTCTGCAGCCTTGAATATTCCATGTGCCAATTTTCAAACTCCTTTTTCTTAGCTTTAATCGTGCTAGAGTGTTTTTTCGAGGCATGTTGTTTGGTTTTTTAGCATTTTTTTTCTTTTTATGATGAACGAGGTGCTGGCCCGATGCATCAACCCCCAACCTGGGGGACGGGTAATTTTTGTTCAAGGTATTCTTCCTCTAGCCTTTGATAGTCCAGTATCTTACTGCAAGGCAGGAGCGCTAGTTTTGGTCCGCCCTGGGTATTTTATTTCCCCAGTACCCGCCATATCTGATGAGCATTCCCCTATCCGCCACCTGGGGAGGCGTCCGATGGGAGACTGGCAACTCCAATATCAAACCATAATTCAGAGCATTTTAACATATGGTGCTGAAGTCTGGCAAATTTCTACCAGGGAAATGAAAAGAATTTTAAGTACAGAAATGGATGTTTTAAGAAGATCAGCTGGAAAATCTAGAATGGATAGAATACGAAATTAAGAAATAAGGGAAATTATGGGTGTACAAGAGGAGCCAGACATCATAGACATCATAGAAAAGAAAAGATTGCAGTGGTATGGTCATGTCAAACGAATGCCAGAGCAAAGATTGCCAAAAATTGTCATGGAATGGATCCCAATAGAAAGGAGGAAGAGAGGAAGACCGAAGAAAACTTGGATAGAAGGGGTACAAGCAGCTATGAGTATCAGAGGAATGGAGGAAGATCAATGGATGGATAGAGAGGAATGGCGTTTGGTTTCCGGAAGACGGCGGCAGCTGCCATGATACCGGATGATGATGATGATACATATTTTCAATGTTTACACATCTTTCTGTGCGTAAACTTTTATTTTCCTTCTCCACTCATCTCTCTCCTCCACTCCATATCCTCGAGTCCTCTTGCTCTCATTCCCCTGATTATTTCTTTCCTCCATGAGTTTACATGTCTTTCTTCTTGCAGGTGGACGCTACTCCAATGTTCTTCAGGGTAATCATTCTTCTTGCATTCGTCGTTAAAGTCCATGCCAATACAATTTCTTACATATTTTATAATCTACGATTGAATATTTAATATTAATTTTTTCTTGTATGACTTTATTTCGTATTTGTTTCCAAGTTTCAATATCTTCTTGCTCTCCTCAAGAAATCCGTTCACTTCGACAAATGTTTTTATTCTAAGTTGACTTTTTAATTGCCATGCTTTATCTCCATATGTGACAGTACTTCTCACTACTGAATTATGTATTTGTAACTTATTTTTCCTGGTTATATGCCTGTACCATAGGACAACATTTAATATTGCTGTTATTGCTCTACCTTTATTTATTCTAAAATTATAGGCTTTCACGGTCGGTGTCTTGACACTTAAGTTGGCCTTCCCGGCTGATATACTTATTATGTTCTTAATACTAGTTTCTTGTATATCCCATTTTTTTATTTTTAACCCCAAATACTAAAATTCTTCATATATTATTTTTTAAATATATATGTAGTCGGCCGCGATGGACTAGTGGTTATGCTCCTAGCCTCTGGTCCCGAGGGTCGCGGGTTCAAACCCGGCCGGGGTCGATGGATTTTTTAGGATGGAAAAATAAAAAAACCGAGTCCTGCGGGAGGTACTTTAAACCGTGGGTCCCGAGTCTGAAGATTTTCAGGCTCGTAAAAGATCTTTAAGCCTGAATTAATAGGTCTCTAAGCAAACTTTACCGAATATTTCCGTCCTAGTACTACCTTGGTTTCCTAGATGTCAGTATGAGGCGGAACGCTGACCACGGACCACTTAAATGACATCTATACGAAAACAAGTGTAACTAAATTAGTATGGTTCAAATTCTTTCCTGTAGGGGCAGAGCGCCTAAATCTCTGTTAAAGGAAACATGATCTTACAAGAAGAATATATTGTGACGCGTTGTAGTAGCGTAGTTTAAAATGCGCGGGCCGGCGAGAGAAACCTCGCATTGGTGGACTGGATTGGCGAATAGCCAATCGCGAGTCGTGGATTCCACCAAGTTTCCATAGCCAGAGAGTTCTACTAACAACTGTTCCCCCCCCCGTTCGAGAAACATCGAAGACGAGAGGGTTCCGTTTAGAAACATCTCGTTCATGGATCTGGAAATTTCCGTCTACTTACCTTTAAATATATGGCGAAAGCGGAACGACTCCCAGTCTGACAGTGAACGCAGAGAAGTTAAATTGGAAGCTAGACTATGAGGAAGTATCCTGTCTGCAACTGTGTTAAAAGTGATTATCTGATAAACGTTATAAAAATAATAGTTGTGAAACAAAATTGTATTTCAAAATTTAGTGATAATTGTGTAGAAGAAAATTAAGGGAAAAGGAAAATTTTAAATAACAACTGTCAACTCATTTAAGTCCAAATAAGTAAGAGGAAAACCCCGTGCAATCAGCGACAATATATATATATATATATATATATGCTCTACATTTGAATAACTCATTTGTGATAAGTAACGCCACGAGTGATTTCCAAATGATCGATAAATTCACGACTCACGAAGTGAGGAGTGAATTTATCTAGAGAATTTGGAAATCAAGAGCGGCATTTGTTAGGACTATTTAACGAATAAAATTAAGCTGTTTACTCACAAATCGTTGTTTAACTATAGTTATTTTAAAATATTTGGACTTTAAGCCGTGGGTCCCGATTCTGAAGATTTTCAGGCTCGTAAAAAATCCTTAAGCCTGAATGAAAAGGCCTCTAAGCAACATTTACCGAATTTTCCCGTCCTAGTACTACCTTGGTTTCCTAAATGTCAGTATGAGGTGGAACGCTGACCACGGACCACTCAAAATATCATCTATGCGAAAACAAGTGTAACTAAATTAGTATGGTTCAAATTCTTCCCTGTAGGGGGAGAGCGCCTAAATCTCTGTAAAGGGAAAACATAGGCTTACAATACAAAAACAATATATTAATATAAACGGCGATGTTTGAAAATAAATCAGAAATGTGAGGTTATGTTCATTCACTGCTGCTTGATCATATTATTTACTGCCAAATAACATCGCAATATTCTAAGTGTGCACCCAAACTGGAGAAATAATGAAACACATCAAAATATATATCATAATCAACATTACGGGTTATTCATTTATTTTGTTAGTAAACAACTCAGTAAAATCAAGGAATCTTTTCATTATTTGCTATATTCAATGTATTTGTTGGAGAAAAATAATGCTTTGACCTGTTCAGAACATTAAAAAGGAGGAGCTTTTCTTTATCACAGGAGCTGATAAAGAGCGAGGTGAAACACGACTGTCATTGGTTGTAAAACAACTTTCATTGAAACGTGATTGGTCATCGACTAGCATTTGTAGCACGAGTTAAATAGTCATCGCGAAGGCATCTTCAACTCCAAGAAAATAATTACAGTATGAATTTACAAGTACACAATTCTATATATATTTTCTACTGTCCTTAAAGGGATGAAGAGAAAGCATAAAATTTGTCTGAACAATGTCGAAGAACACTGAGACATTCTTAAGATAGAAAAAAATAATGGAAACTTGGGGCAGAGGGTGGGTTTCTTGCTGCGGGAAAGAAGAATAAGATCATGGAGGGGTTTTAAGTATTTTCTTTCCGTTCTTATATCCTGAAGGGGAAAAAAAAAAGAATAATAGACATTTAATATGATGCAGCACGTCCATAGCCTAGCCGCCATGATGGATTGGACTATGTAATCTAAACAAATGGAGACAAGTGAATGTCGCTGTGTTTTATTAAAGCTTGTGTGTGACGTCACAATAAAGATGTTTATGAAATATATCACACCTACAGCTTGTGCAAGACGTCTGTCTAACACGATGTTGTTAAAACAAGAGAATGTTCTTGTATGTTTTACATCTTAGAGGCCCTCTCTTGACGTTATTTTAATAATAGCAAGTTTTTATAACGAAATTCATTTTTTTTTTCAAATTTCTTCTGACAGTAAAAATGGTACAACTACTGATCTAACTAACTCTGACGTAAGCATTTCAGATTCAGTTCGGGAGATCCCAGTTTCGAATCTCGAAGCCTCTCAACCTGACTGGCGTTTCTCTATGTCCTTCTGCCTTTTGGAAAAAATCTGGGTATTTTGTATGGAAATACTTTGTCATCACTTACTCACTGGCACTATCGAACCCGTAGATTCATGGCCGCGCAGACATAAGCTCTCCATACATCGCTATGCTGAGCTAATCCTTTCCAATCATTCCCTGTATAATCCACCTCCTTCAAATCATAGTTAATGTTATTCTCCCATCTCATTCTTGGTCTACCAACTGGGCGTTTTCCCTCTGACTTCCCTAAAAGAAGTTTCCATGCAAGTCTTTCATTCCCCATACGTGCAACATGTCCTGCCTATCGCAGTCTACGAGACTTAACTGTTCTTATTATATCTGGCTTCCTATAAAGACCATGTAGTTCATTGTTATGTAGTCTTCTCCATACACCGGTTTGTTCATCTCTCTTTGGTCCAAAAATTCTCCTAAGTACTTTATTCTCAAATACTTGTTATCTCCTTTCCTCCCTTAAAGTAAGAGTCCATGTTTCGCATCCATACATTACTTTGTCATCATCTTTCAAAATCTTGTAAGTTTATCATAAGTAATGTCACGAGTGATTTCCAAATTATCGTGAATTCACGACTCACGAAGTGAGGAGTGAATTTATCTAGAGAATTTGGAAATTAAGAGTGGCATTTGTTAGGACTATTTAGCGAATAAAATTAAGCTGTTTACTCACAAATCACTGTTTAAATATAGTTATTTAAAAATATTTATATATTTAATGTAAACGGTGATGTTTGAAAACAAATGAGAAACGATTGGTACGCTTCATTTGCTTATTTTGTTCATCACTGCAACCAGATCATATTATTTATTGCCAAAGGAACGCAATATTGTAAGAATGCCCCCTAGAGGAGAAATTTATAACCAACAACAAGCGAGTGATGACAAATCAAGAGCTTCAGAACATTTGAACACTACTACTACTATAAAGGTATTAATTAATTTCTGATGTCCTATGATGTAAATATGTAAATTATATTTTTCTGCAACGTCATTTCTTTGAAAATAATTCGCTTAAGAAGGTGCAAACAGTGGATTTTTTTTGTGGTATAATCAATTGCTACAAATGTTTTTATATTAACTCCCGCATGCGCTATGTGTTGACATTCATGCACTATATATACAATCTGGTTGCTGTCTTTCTTAGAGAGTCAGTAACTGCAAAATAATGCTATGACCTATTCAGAATGTTAAAAAGGAGGCGCTTTCTTTAATATGATAAACTTTAGTCGGTAAATTTTAGGCGAAACACGACTGTGATTGGATGTAAATAAAAATTCATTGAAATGTGATTGTTAATTGACTCCCATTTGGGGAATGTGTTAAATAGTGAGTTGAAATAATTTCCATTCTCCTTGGTATAAATCCAGGAGTTCTGAATTCTAGTCCCGAACTTACAATATACATTTCTTTTCCGTGTAAAGTATAGACCCTTGTGAGGTCAGCATAATAGTTACATTATTACGAAATAACATAATCCGGTTAATGTAACTGAAATTGAGTTGAGGAACGGCGTCACACTATCTATGTTCTAAAATTGCCATCGCTGCCGTTAGAGGACCAATTTCAAGAAACCATTTTTACAAAATTTATACTTTGTAGTATGTATACTTCAATTAGGCCTACAATTTGAATTTTTTAATGTATTTACGAAATGTACTTCATAAATTCAAAAAATGAATTATCTGTATCACTTTGTCATTGAGGCGATCCTTTAATGAGGAAAGTTGTATATAATAATAACATAGCCACCAACTACTGCACTGTACATTTTTTTTTTCTAAGATTTCGCCTCATGCGTTTATTTATTGGTAAAATGATCTTTCATTAAAACAAGGAGCAGTAAAAGAAGACCAAGAACAACCTAGAAGATTAACATTGAAAATTTAATGAGGAAATTTGGTGAAACGGATGAAGACACAGAGGGCAGAGATTGGAGAACTTTAATTAAGGGGAATTTGTGAATGTTTGTTGCAAACTGATAGTCTGTAAGTCCGTAGTCATTTATGTATTTTTTTTAAAAATTCATGTTAATTACTAAGATTGGTTGGAGAAAACCCTCAATGATGAGGATCACGCAGCGGGCCCGAGTTCGATCCCCGGTTGGGACAGTTTTTCTGGGTGAGGTTTTTATCGGGGTTTTTCCTCACCTGTAAGACAAATGCCAGGAAAACTTTAAGGCCCAAACGGTCCCCGAAATCATATGGTCATCATCATCATTCATATTCATCTTAGGTTAAGCTTAGGATTAGGGACTCTCCTGGCGCACCGCTATCATCATCATCGCCCATCATATCATCGGGGCAACGTAACCCCGCCTTCCAGGCGCCCCAACCTCAGAAGTGGGTTACAAGTACGCCATGCCAGGAGAGAAACCAGGAATGTCAAAAGACAACCTGGGGCATTTGTAAAAAGAATGATTGAATGACCTTTTATTTCACGACGCTTTTTAATCTAATAAGTTTGTCGAAATTTAAATCTGGGCGTGAAAGGGATGACAAATATTGTTTAGAGGCGTCATTTTCATGCATGAGGTTCTTTAACGTGCCGTAAATCTACGACATCGCAACCATACCTTTAGATCTCTTCCGAAGGAAAGCATACTCAAGACTTGCGCCATCGACTCGGCTGGGTTTGAACTCGCGGAACTCGAAACCAGAGGCGGGCATGATAATCAACAAGATGGACTTCGTTTTAAATTAATATTAGCTTAAATGTCTACCTTGAATACATGTTTAACAAACAACCTGTAATAGAAAATATTTAGTCCATTAAAAGGAAGAATAAATAAAAGAATGTTACTTTAAAGGGATTTTTATCTACAAAGAACCTAAGAACACAAAATGAATGCTCGAATGCAGACTCTTACAAAGAGAGCTCTACTGCAATGACGCAAAGAGACTGGATGACTTCTTTCCCTGCATATTAAAGTTTTTGTTACTAGTTTCTATCTTTTTTCTTGGAATATGTTATTAAATCTAGAAAACTTAAACATATTGGAACACAAAAATCGATTGCATTTTTAATATAAATCTAATCAAAGATGAACGTCCAAATTAACAATAAAGGGTGTTCAATTCAATAGGTAATAATTAACGGTTGTCCATGTTTTTATTTATCATAAGTAATGCCACGAGTGATTTCCAAATTATCGATAAATTCACGACTCACGAAGTGAGGAGTGAATTTATCTAGAGAATTTGGAAATCAAGAGTGGCATTTGTTAGGACTATTTAACGAATAAAATTAAGCTGTTTACTCACAAACCATTATTTAACTATAGTTATTTTAAAATATTTATATATTTAATGTAAACGGCGATGTTTGAAAACAAATGAGAAACGATAGGTACGCTTCATCTGCTTCTTCTGTTTATCACTGCAACCAGATCATACTATTTATTGCCAAAGGAACGCAACATTGCAAGAATGCTCTCTAGTGGAGAAAAAATGAAACACATCAAACTGTATATTAATTCATTTCTGATGTCGTATGATGTAAATATGACAATTATATTTTTCTGGATTGTTACCTGGGAAAAATACATTTAAGAAAGTGCAAACAGTGGTTTCTTTTTTTGGTGATATAATCAATTGCTACAAATGTTTTTATATTAACTCCCGCATGTGGCATGTGTTGACATTCATGCACTATATATACAATCTGGTAGTCGTATTTCTCACAGGCTCAGTCACTGCAAAATAATGGTCAGACCTGTTCAGAATATTAAAAAGGAGGAGCTTTCTTTAATATGGTAATTATAACACTGATAAATATTTTGTGAAACACGACTCTGATTGGTTGTAAAATAGAAATCATTGAAACGTGATTGGTCATTCAGTCCCATTTGGGGCATGAGTTAAATAGTGTATTTAATTTTTACATTCTCTGGATGTCGTCATCAATATTCTTAATGTTAATTATTATAACAATCAAGGCTATGTAATAAAATGACATCATCATCATCCAGGGATTAAGCCTGTTGGCTCGTTCCGGTTTCATGAAAGCTAGAATTGTTAAAACTGTTCAGACCATCTTCTGTGTAGGCGTCCAACACTTTTCCTTCCGCGCGGTTTATAATTTAGGAATAATTTTGAAAATCTTCCTTCTGGCATTCTATCAGTCGTTCCTATATTTAATTATTAGGTCTGTAAGTTTGAAAATATTTAGTTCCTTTCTTATATCTTCATTTCTTTTCTTATCCAGCAGAGTATATCCTGCTATATTTCTTAAAAATCTTATCTCAGCTGCTTCCAATCTTTCTTCTTGTCTTTTAGTGATCGTCCAACATTCTGATCCATACATCAATACAGGAACAGCCATTACTTTATAAAATTTAATTTTTGTTTCTTTTCTTGTGTTTTTAACGGTTCTTTTAATAGTGCCAGGTATTAGGTTAAATTTATTTATTTTGTCATTAATATCTTCAATTTTAACATGTGATAAATTGAAACCTAGATATTTAAAATTGTTCACCTGTTATCAAATTTTATTATCAATTACTATTTTTGCTCTTAAGGTATCACGTCCTTTAAATGTTAAAATTCTAGTTTTAGTCTTTGAAATTTTTATATTGTAATTGGCACTTACTTTTTCCAAATTAAAAATAGCTCTTTGTTGATCATCTTCTGATCTGGAAATCACTACTTGATCATCAGCAAATAATATTGCATCTAACAGTTTATTATTTATTTTAAAATGTTTACTTAAATTAATCTGCCACTTTAACAGAACTTCAGTAATAAAATGTTATAAATAATAATCCATCCATAGTAATTCTGTCAGAGGGTAGGTTTTTCACTGCAACCATAGCATCTTCATGCTATGCTTTGCAGCTTTACTAGGGAATTGTAGGTGTGGTAGCTTCCCGTTGGTTTTCACACCGGTGAAGGATGATAATGATAAGGATGATGATGATGATGATGGCAGAACATATAGCACACTTTAATTATCTTGGTTCAGATATAACATATAGCTTTGATTGGAATATGCATAATAAATTAAACCGATATCAAATGAAGTGCGACACCATAAGAAGAACCCTCCGAAAGTCTCGATGAGAAACTCAGCTCAGGTTTTATAAAATTATGGCTGTTCCTGTTCTTTTATATGGATCTGTATCTTGGGTACTTACAAAAAATATATCTCACACAATCAAACACTGAAACGAAATTTTTAAGATCCGTAAAAGGATTTACACGCATGGATAGATTACACAGTGAATCAATAAGAAATTAACTGGAGATATTTTCAATACTCGACAAACTAGAAGAGCACAAATACCAATGGAAAGAACATTTACACAGAATGGAAAATACGAGATTACCGAACGATCAACACCTACAAACCACATGGAAAAATATCTTTGGGACGGCCAAGGAAACGATGGACTTGAATCCGGAACAGGTCGCATTGACCTAATCCTGGAAAGGGAAATGAAGAAGATGATGGCCGGATGATTTTTGGGGACCGTTGGGTCCTAAGCTTCCTGACATTTGTCTTATAGGTGAGGAAAAACCCTGAAACAAACCTCACCCAGGAGCATGTCCCGATCGGGAATCGAACCCGGACACGCTGCGTGACAAGGCAGCACGCTACCTCGAGACCACAGCGGTGGACAAAATAACAATATATTACCTTTTATTCTGTCCGTCGTCCTCCATTACAATTAGTTTTTCATCAAAAAACCTTGTTAAATTAATAATCATGAAGACCTTTCAAAAACATGTTCCATCCTCGGCATGCTAATTCAACTTGAACAAAAAAAAGCGCATAATGTTAATTTTGAGGTTATTACCTTTATTACATCATATACACTTTAATTTCTCATCCTATTGGAAACTTATACAGCCACCTCGAATGCAAAGTAACTTGCTACTGACTGAATATGAACAATACAGAATGTTGTGCAAAACCTATATATGTCAATAGAGTGGAAAATGATCTAAAGCTCATATTTAATTAAATATGCTACAATAAGAAATCGGAAATGCATATTGAACACTGATTCAGATTTAATAAATTCTAATTGGATCAGTCTTCAATATTTATTTTGCATTTAACGTTATTTCGTTGCATTCTTCGTGTCTTTCGTATTTTCACTCAATTTCTCTAAGAATCTGATTAGAATTTACGGAACTGTGGTGGAATGAATTTGCACATGTGCAATAAATGTTTTTCTGCACTGCTATTAATGACTTGACTAACTGCTTCCGCCATTTTGTTACATATAGATCACTATTCGCTTGAAATCCAACTTTTAAAAATAAATAAAACAGGTTTGGAAGAGAGTATTGATAATTTTACATGCACATCTCATGATACTCTCTGGATAGATCACTAATGCATTGAAAACTCAACTTTGGAACTTTTGTGAGTTAGATCTCTTTACGTGGCAACTATTCAATTACAGAGCAGGGATTGTTGTTTGACTTTTTGTTACGCCTTATACTCTATCAAAACTCATTGTCAAGGTCCAAAGCATATGCTTTTCATGTCTACCATCACCAACAACACATTACTCTGTAATAAGTCACTGAAAACCATGGTTTCCTTACATCAATTGAAAACACTCGGAAAACATCCCTAAAAAACTTGTTAAAGTTTGTCCGTTAGTTCTATTACATATATAGGTGTTCCAAAATAATGAACGGGATTTCAAAGTTATTTAATTTCCCTTGCATGACATATATAAAAACAAATGTTATAAAGTTTTATTCTTGCTTATTTATTTACTTTAACCCTTAAATTCGTTATGAATCCTTTTAGATACATCAGTTGGTTTAATTAATTCAATATTTTAAATAAATCAGAAGAAAACGAACAAAAATAAACCACTTAAATGTGTGTCTAATTATACAATATACTTAATAATAACAGTTATACAAGCCGTTTTCACTGCGGTCCGCCACATTCAAATATCTAAGAGAAGAAATTTGTCTGTTGCCAAGCACACAAACGCTAGCGCCGCCAAATAGGCTCGGGTTAAGTGAACTACAACCCCGTAATGATAGCCACTATTAACTTAGCTGCCAAAGAGCCCTAGTGGGTTGTAACATACGCAGCACACTGGGTGAAGCTAGACTTCGCCTTATCCAGTCAGTCAGTCAGTCAGTGTGTTGCCAATTTAAGGGTTAAGGAATTTTTATATGCTAGATTTTCCACATGGAATTTAAGAGAAACTCTTCGAGATTTCATAACATACTTTATAAGTGTTCGATGTGAGCACCTTTCATCACACGATACACATCTAGCCGATAGTCGAATTCCTCTCAAACCTTGGTCAACATATTTGGAGAAATGGATTCAAAAGCAGCAACAATCCTTCTTCTCAAGTCTGGAAGGTCGACCGGAAGGGATGGTACATACACATGATCCTTCACATACTCCCACAGGAAGAAACCATAAGGTGTGAGATCGGGAGACCGTGGAGGGTGTGGGAATGAATCATGTCATCCGGACCGACGCGTCATTTGGTGTTTGTGGACGTCCTGGACTTTTCCTTTTACAGATACATCTAGTTGTTTGTAACTGTTTATACCATCGACGGATATTTTTTTTTTCTGTCGGATGAGCAAATCAAAATTGCCGTCGGGAAGCTCGCTGCATTGCAACGATAGAACCAGACCTCGCAATTGCAACACATGGAATGACGTCTGCACAGCAATCGCCATTTTCACAAATTTAACATTGATGACGTAATCATTTCATCATCATCAACAACTAGGATTAAACCCAATGGCCTGTTCCATCTCTTCAATGGTCTTCCCAACATTCTTCTCCCATTTGGTTTATAATTATACATTCTTCTTGGTATTCGCTGTTCATTCATTCGTAATAAGTGCTGAAGATAAGCATTTTGATAGTATTTTATCCTTTCGCAGAGATTAAATATATTAAGTTCTGTTCTTATATCTTCGTTTTTCTTTTTATCGGTCCTTTGGTATCCTGCTATTGCTCTCAACATCTTCATTTCAGCAACCTCTATGTGTTTACTATCTGCCTTTATTAATGTCCAGGTTTCACATCCATAGATAAGAGATGGAACTGCCAATACTTTGTAAAACTTCAAAATAGTTTATTTTCTAGTCTTATTCAATAAAGTGCGTTTAATTGTGCCACATAGATAATTGAATGGTTATATTTTACTGTGTTTATCTAAATTTCTGTCATTGCCTAAATGACATCCCAAATAATTAAAATTCTGAACTTGGTCTATAATTACATTGTTTATCATTATTTTGGTTCTTATAAGAATAAGAATGTAATAATTTCAAGAAACAAATTACTGCATATAGGATATGGTACTTTCACAGTTTTTCTTTCATTATAGCAAATAATCACGCATCCAATTTCGTTTGTAAAGCTATGCCAACCACTTAAAACCCCGTCCACCATTATAGAACATGCTGTATATGAAACTTATCTTCGCATATTGAGGAAAATTAATGACATTACACGCTTTATATTAGCATGTCCTGTATCTATCTATCTATCTATGTAACGGAATCTTTCAACGCGATTTTCACCCACTTAGAAACATTGGATCGACTTGAAACTTTGTATACGTGTAGAGGAGCCGTGACAATACAATAATTTCATATTTTGTTTCTAAAATCCTGACCATAATCATCCGAAAATCAAAAAAATGAAAACTGGTATAATAGGTTGCGGACTTGTCGAGTTTTTAGTCAATCGTTGTAAGAGCTCAGTTGGTAGAGCAGTGAACTCTTAGTGGTATATAATTGCAATAATCCATACGTCGCTGGTTCAAATCCGGCTGGGAGGGCTTTTTATAGAAGAGTATTACTTTTAGCTCATACTACAATAGTATCGAATTTAAAGATATTTACATTTTTATCTTATTCTGTAAAATATTAAAAGTAAAAAATAAAAAATAAATAATAGTTCTAAAAAACTAAAAGAACACGCTTGAATAGAAAACTAAAACATGAAAAATAATTTTAATTTCCAATACGCTTGGGATAAAATAAATTGGTCAACAAAAAAATCATCTCCAACACATATAGAATAAAACTAGAGTTATCAACAGAAATAAAATAATTTTACCATCAAAAGCGTGGGGTGTTTTTTTATGATTTTTACATTTTCTTCTTAGAGACTTTACTTTTACCGATATCTGTTTATTATCAAATATATTAATTGATATAGAGCACCCCACGCTTTTGATGGTAAAATTATTATCTTTTTGTTGATAACTCTAATTTTATTCTATATGTGTTGGAGATCTTTTTTTTTGTTGACCATTTTATTTTATTTTATCCCAAGCGTATTGGAAATTAAAATTATTTTTCATGTTTTAGTTTTCTAATAAAGCGTGTTCTTTTAGTTTTTAAAACTATTATTTATTTTTAATACCAAACTGACTGGTCAGTTATTATTAGGGCAAGGCAATTAATGATTTTGCATCTTTTTCTTATGAAGGTTGAAACATTGCTTGCATATATGAAAATGTACGGCATTAAAAAAGGATTAAATAAAAGCAATTTGTTAGGGCATTTTTTCTTGCATTTTCTTAACTTGTTTAAGGATATGTAATTTTTTTGCAATTTTTAAGTCATTTTGAGCATTGTTTACACTTTTACCGAAGGCTGTGACATTATTTGTATTTTATTTTAGATTTTTATTATAATTCAGTATTTTTCCAAGTCAATACAATTTCTTGGAATTAAGTAGTTGTTTTGCTAACTACTACCCCTTTTTTTCAAGGTATGTGCATAATGAAATTGCTAGGGAATTTTATTTAATTTCTTACAGCTTATGCTAGCTTCTACCCTTATTCTGATTGTTAATTGCACTTCAAAATTGATATAAAAGTGCACTGTGTAATTGAAACGTATTTTCTGCAATAAAATGTACTGTAATATGTAATTTTTAAATACTTTTCTTTTAATATTTTGATGTTAAGTTAAATTTTATGTAATTCAGTAATCAAGTGAGTACTTAATCATTCTACCTAGGAAAAATAATCACAAATAGGAATGAGATGCACAAAGAAATTAAACATAGGCTCAATTCTGGATATGCGTGCTATTATGCATTGCAGAGGCTTTTGATGTCCCAACTCCTTTCAAAAAACGTTAAACTGAAAATATATAAAACTATTATTCTACCAGTTATATTATATGGGTGCGAAACATGGACTCTTACTTTAAAGGAGGAAAGGAGATTACAAGTGATCCCTATTAGGTTCGTCTTCCGGGCATATAGGCCGTGGTCCAGTCGTTCTTCTACTCGACGTTTCGTCTACTGCTGTGGTAGACATCTTCAGGAGATACTGCGTGCTCTCTGTGAACTCCTCAACAGTCGGCTGCACACTGGCTGGTCGTTGGAAACTCCCTCCCTATTTATAGGCACGCCCCTGGTGGAGAGGCGGTTTTCTGCGCGGTCCGTGTTGCGTGCTGTTTTGTCCAGGCTGTCGCATAGGCTTCGTTGTCGTATTGTGCAGTGCCGGGATCCAGATTTTGTTTATCTTCATGGTTTCTTCTTTTTTGTTAAAGGAATTTTTGTGTTTATATTTTTCAATGGCTTCTCTGAACAGTCTGGTTTAATAATGTGATGTTTGGGACAATACCTGTGTTTCTTCGAATCTTATTATATGTTCTTGGTTGTTCATCCAGTGTTCCGCTACGGCTGATTTTTCCTTTTGTTTTAGTCTGCAATGCCTCTTGTGTTCTTGCAATCTTGTGGTAACCATTCTTTTTGTTGTGCCGATATAAACCTGTCCACAACTGCAAGGGATGCGATATATACCGGCAGAACTTAACGGATTTCTTGTATCTTTGGCTGGGCGCAGTATATTGCTGATTTTTTGTGTTGGCTTGTAGGTTGTAGATATGTTATATTTATTTAATATTCGACCAATTCTCTCCATTATTGTCTTGATATATGGTAGGTACACCTTACCCTTTGCCTCCTCCTTGTTCCCGTTTTCGGATTTGTATTTATTGGGATTTATGGCTCGGCGAAAATCTGTTTTGCTGTATCCATTGGATTGAAACGCTGCTTGGATAAACAAAATCTGGATCCCGGCACTGCACAATACGACAACGAAGCCTATGACTTCTGCTAGCGACAGCCTGGACAAAACAGCACGCAACACGGACCGCGCAGAAAACCGCCTCTCCACCAGGGGCGTGCCTATAAATAGGGAGGGAGTTTCCATTCATTCGGCGAGAGCTCGAGCTGACAACATCATGAAACGTTGGATTGTGATACATCAAGCCGCTGTTGATCCTACCTTTACCGAACGTCTACTGCTGTTCATCACGGCATCCTAGACTACTACTGCAATCGACAACTATTGAATTGTTGACGTTTTGACTTGTAGTCCTTCGTGTGCTGTGATTAGCTGCATCTAAATCACCAGTTTTCGTCTCAGCCAATCAGATCCGCGCAACTACAGCTGGCTAGCAAATTCCTTGCTAGGGCGTGGCCCTACACGGGCTGATCCTCGTGATCTTTTGTGTTTTTGTGCATCTAATTCGAGTGTTGTGTTATCAAGGTAAGTGGAGTGGATACAATAATTATTATTGTGCTGTGTAATCATATTCTTTGGTGACAAGTGTTTAGTGCTTTTGTGTATAGTGACCAGAACTAAGACTTGGTATTAACCAAGCACAATGGCTACTATGCCAAAGCCTTACGGGTCTATGGATCCAGAAAGTGAGGATGTCGGACCTCTCATACTTTGGGAAGACTCCGCGCAAAAATTTGAAGCATACGTCCACAAATATGGATATGACAAAAAACCCGAATTAAAAGAATTGCTGTCCACTCTTAGTGGAACCTTCTTGTTACTTATAAATTTCATGGGTACTTTCCAAAATTATGAGAGGTCTGAAGAAGCTCGTGATTTCACGACTGCTGCTTTGGATCGACTAAATAAATTGATAAAAGATAACGAACCAGGCCAACGAACGTTTGAAGCTATGCTAAACGAATTGAAAGGAGATTTATTAGATATTCGCACTACTGCGCTCTTCTGTTCCTCCTCAAATCGCAAAGCATATAGCAATGTAGAAGAAGAAATTCCTTCAACTAGCAGTGATATGGACACCAGTGAGCAGATGACCACTGAGGAGCAAATGCTCACTGACGATCAGTCAACTGCTAGTGGAAAAACTCCTAAACGGAAAAATAGAAAGAAAAAAGAAAAAGTACCGACAATAGTCATAAAGAAAACAAAAGCTGATTCTTCCAAAGAAAAATAACCCATACTAATGGGCAAACACACTAATGTATTTGAACCTATACATTCAGATAATCGATCCACAGAGTCGCAGGAATCACGAGTTGAGGTTCCAGCAGTGCCTACCAACAATAAATTTTCAGTTTTAACTGACATTCCAAATTCTACTGCTGGAACATCCTCAGAGATGGCTACGGGTCCTACCATGGCTACACCTACTGCTACTCCTTCAGGTAATGCTGTCCAATCGGAGCAAAGACCCCCACCAATAACTCTTATTGGTCACGGGAATTTGTTCCGAATAAACAAAGAGTTGAAATCACTAATTGGCGACCAACTAAAGTGTGTCAGTATTCCTGAAGGAGTACGTTACTATGCACGTTCATTGGAAGATTTCTTCAAGTTGAAGGAGTATTTCAAGTCCCTAAATAGGGAATACTATACTTATCTACTGAAAAGAGAACTACCTTTGAAGGTGGTGTTAAAGAGACTGCCTGCAACTGTAGACCCAGACGAAATTAAAGAGGAAATCCTCGCGTTGGGTTTCCCTGTAAAAGATGTAAAACAGATCAAAAAAACCGAAAATGATTTGGCCATACCCCTTCCTATCTACATATTGGAATTAGAACGCAATAGTAAAGCGTTGGAAATTTATGATCTAAAGCGTCTCTTATACACTGTTGTAGCCATAGAGCCATATAGACCCAGGGCTGGACTTAAGCAGTGTTACCGGTGCCAGTCTTTCAATCATACTTTTCCTGCCTGTAATCGGGCTCCTCGCTGTGTTATCTGCGCTGGGCCTCACGGGCACAAGGACTGTACCCTAAAGGCCGAAGCGCGGAGAGACACAACTTTGCTTAAATGTGCAAATTGCAAGGAGTCCGGTCACCCGGCGTCCTTCAGAGGCTGCCCTGCTTTCAAGGCGGCCCTTGAAGCTTATAGTAAGGTAGCCAAACCTATCCCAAATCCTAAAGTGAAACCATCTTCAAGTGATCCTGTTCCAAATCCAACTACAACTCAAAGAAAGACCTTCACTTCTGTGAAGGTTGATCCAAGAGTATCCTTTACTCAAGCCTTACAGACTGGTACTGCTTCCAGAACAACACAAGAGAATAGCACTGCTAAAGTTAATGGCCAGCAATTGCTAACAGGTAGCCTAAGTACTCGTGGAGAAGAAATTCTCCGGATGTTCAGCCATTATTGGCTGAATTGTCTAATCCCATGGAGCGTTTCATCTTCATGAGCCGACTGGTAAACCTGTGTTTCACAGGTTAACCTGAAAAGGAGAGACCATCCACATAATAGTGCGAGATCACTTGCTTTGAGAAGTGTGGGTCACACTACGCTGTCCGGCTTTCGGACTCTCTGCTTGCCGGCGGCGTAGTCAGTGATGCCTTCTTACAAGTATAGAGGTTTGCACTATTATTCTGGTATAGACCTGTTAGGTAAAATACAATGTCACCAAAGGCTGAGGTTACATAATCCACAACCACTACTTGATAGCCATAAAGGAATTTGCTGCCAAGTTTATCCCAGTGGGAAACAGTATGCAGCACACTGGACGGTGCAAGTCACCGTCGACAATCAGTCAGTCAGTCAACGACCAGCCAGTCTGCAGCCGACTGTTGAGGAGTTCACAGAGAGCACGCAGTATCTCCTGAAGATGTCTACCGCAGCAGTAGACGAAACGTCGAGTAGAAGAACGACTGGACCACGGCCTATATGCCCGGAAGACGAACCTAATAGGGATCAAGACGCCGGCCGTGAAAGCCTACAGTTATACATGAGATTACAAGTATTTGAGAATAAAGTACATAGGAAAATTTTTGGACCAAAGAGAGATGAACAGACAGGTGAATGGAGAAGACTAAATAACAATGAACTACATGGTCTTTATAGGAAGCGATATATAATAAGAACAGTTAAGTCTCTAGACTGCGATGGGCAGGACATGTTGCGCGTATGGGGAATGAAAGACGTGCATGGAAACTTCTTGTAGGAAAGCCAGAGGGAAAACGCCCAGTTGGTAGACCAAGAATGAGGTGGGAGAACAACATTAACTATGAGTTGAGGGAAGTAGATTATATAGGGAATGATTGGAAAGCATTGGCTCAGGATAGGGATATATGGAGAGCTTATGTCCGCGCGGCCATGAACCTACGGGTTCGATAGTGCCAGTGAGTAAGTAATTAAGTAAGTATGTAATTCTTAACTTTCTATTCGTCATTTTTTTCATTTTATTGGTCATATTTTTGCATTTTTTAGGTCATAAATGCATTTTTTATTTTGCATTTTTATATTGCATTTTTTACCAATTTATAGGCCTTGCACTAGTTATTAGTAATGGAATGCCGTTACTTAAGTGTTTGTTATTGAATATTTCTTGATCGTGTTGTTGAACAAAGTTATCATTTGAGAATCTCTAGTATCGTGTGTACATTTATTGATTTCACAGTTCGAGGTTTGATCCTTGGGTTACTGGGATCTAACAATGTAATAGAATACTTCGCGCATGCTTTAGTCAGTTCCTTTGTAGTGTACAGAGATGAAATTTGCGTAATTGATGCCCCAGGAAGCGCTTGTCTGGGATTTTCCTGTACATAAACATCTGTGAGCATGTATCATCAGCGAACATAACCAGAGGTGATATTTATATGGTTCAAATTATGCATCAAAATATCCCCTTAAGGAGACGGTTTACTCGTTTCTATGGGGTATCCTATTCCAAACCCCATAATGATCTTATTTTGTAATAGCTAATACCCGGCGAGCGCAGACACACCGAAATAAATTATGTGTTTTAGAATTTTGTTGAATAAGCAAAAGGAAAAATAAATGTAAATTTATATCATACATTCAGATACCCCGTGCTGAATACCCGGCGTTGCCCGGGAATCTACGCATCCCCATGTACTTGGCATAAATAGCTAAAAGACAAAATCTGCTATTTTTTTAGTTATCCGTAAAATAATACCCGCCGTGCGCTGCTATGCTTGCCCGGGAATCTACTTATCCCGATCCCCTTGGCATCAATGAAAGACTAAAATGGATATTGTCTATTATATGTAACAGATAAACATATGCTATCGCAGACTTTTTTGTAGAGTTGTTTGAGATAATCAATTCTGTGTACATTAATTATGTGTATTTGTTATGGTTTAGGCAGCGTAAGCCATTTAAGGATTAAAAAAAGGGATTTTTTTACGTTTTTCATCGTAAAAGGTGTTTTTAAGGCTGTAGGAGTTGAGTATCACAACTCTCTTATAGCCTATGTTCATCCCGGGCATATCGTGAACATTTTGCAAAAAAAACACATCACAATCGGATCAACGGTATGGCCGCGCATAAAGTACCAACAAACAAACAAACATTAATTTTTCTATATTAGATTGTTTCTAGTTACTTAAAATTTTAATAAACAATTGAATGTGACTTACAAACTAAATTATTTTTGTATACGTATGGGGCACACCATATCGTAATTAATTATGGCAAATCATTAATGTCTGGAAAGTCATGTTAGGTCATGTGATATACGATTCAATTAAGAGGGTAAAGTTATATAGTGGCTTTTTAGCATTTTTAAGTTCTTTGTGACGAACAGGGAGCTGGCCTGATGCATCAACCCCCAACCTGGAGGACCAGGTAATTTTTGGTCAAGGTTTTCTTCCTCTAGCCTTTGTCAAACCAATGACGAACTGTAAGGAAGTAGTATCTGTACCCTAGACAAGGGGCCCTCACAGGGTACTATCAGCCGGGCGTACTGAACCCTGGTTTTTAACGAGATTGTTACTCCTCCCCCTCACCCTCTTCTAACCTGGCTTGGGACAGGCTTTGGCACAGAAAGATGTCTAAACATTAACATTCTGTATATAAATAAAAAAATGCCTAAATGGCACAAACATTATGGTAATATAGGAAAACAGTTTTCAGATACTTTAGAAATTCACAGTGGGTTAAAGCAAGGAGATGGGCTATCTTCTCTACAATTATACAGGGTGTCCCATTCAAACCTCCCACATTTTAACTAATCATAAATAACAAAGTATGCGAAATTATGAAATGAGGCCGGTATTAAACGAAACAGAAACTCAAAGAATTTTCATTACCACACATTACCACACACAAACACCTCTATATGTGAACCATTTGTGCAATCTGTTCTTCTGAAACACGTGTACGAGCACCTCCTGGTTCTTTTTTTAACGCTTCCATTCACCAGAAACGTCCCAAGCCATGCCTTAATGGTCTTCCCATCAGGTGCATTTCCTCCATATTCTCTCCGGTAATATCTTTGCCCTGTAATTGAGTGGGTCAGTGGAATAAGGGCCCATCCCAACTGCACTAAGTTTGGAGAAAAATTGCATTTTATTAAATTCTACATTGAGTAAAATATATAGAGCACACATTGATAATATTTGGTACATGTCTTGTACATAAAATAAGCTTTCTGCCTGCAAATGTATAGATCACTATATTGTTTCATATGTCTAATCTAAGAAAAGAAGCTTCTTGTAGGAAAGCCAGAGGGAAAACGCCCAGTTGGTAGACCAAGAATGAGGTGGGAGAACAACATTAACTATGATTTGAGGGAAGTAGATTATACAGGGAATGATTGGAAAGCATTAGCTCAGGATAGAGATGTATGGAGAGCTTATGTCCGCGCGGCCATGAACCTTCGGGTTCGATAGTGCCAGTGAGTAAGTAAGTAATCTAAGAAAAAGAAAATTCAGAATATAAAAGAATACAACATAAATAAACAAATTAAATACTTTTAACTTGAATATTGCATTAATCTACGTATTCTACGTTTGCAGCATTTGTATCGCCACCATCATCATAATCATCATCATCATCATCTGATTTAAGGCTACTGTTAAAATGTGGTGTACAGGTGGTAAAAATGTCATGTGAGTCATGATGTCTTCTTTATCATCCTACCGTTAGGGAATTTTGTTGTCAATATTACATCTCGTAATACAGGACACTTTACTTTCCTTTTTTTTTAAAGCTTATTACTTCCTCTAAAGCCAAATCACCGAAACTGGATTTTACATACATTACATGTCTGTTTTCCGCGAAACGAAACTGAGATGCTTTTCTAATGTCTACCTTATGCTTATCCAGCGTCACATTTCTCTTTGTGAACATTTTATTTAAGTTATCCAAATCTTTAAACTCTTCTGCATTTATCTCAATTACTGTGAATGGTTTCTTTGATCATCTCTTTCTTATGAGGTGAGCCCACTGTTCAGGTGTATAAACCACTTGTATTTTTACACGCTTTATATTAGCTTGACCTGTATCTATGTAACGGAAACTTTCAACGCGATTTTCACTCACTTAAAATCAATGGATCGACTTGAAACTTTGTATCCTTGTAAAAGACCCGTGACAATACAATAATTTCATATTTTGTTTCTAAAATCCTGACCAGAATCATCAGAAAATCAAAAAAATGAAAAGTGGTATAATAGGTTCCGGACTTGTCGACTTTTTAGTCAATCGTTATAAGAGCTCAGTTGGTAGCGCGGTGAACTCTAGTGGTATATAATTTCAGTAATACGTAGGTCGCTGGTTCAAATCCGGCTGGGTGATTTTTTAGAAGAGTATTACTTTTATCTCATACTACAATAGTATCGAATTTAAATATATTTACATTTTTATCTTATTCTTTAAAATATTAAAACTAAAAAATAAAAAAAAATAAATAACAGCTTTAAAAAACTAAAACAACACGCTTTATTAGAAAACCGAACTAAAAAAATGAAAAATAATTTTAATTTCCAACACGCTTGGGATAAATAATTTTACCATCAAAAGCGTGGGGTGCTCTTTATCAATTAATATATTTGATAATGAACAGATATTGGTAAAAGTAAAGTCTCTAAGAAGAAAATGTAAAACTCATAAAAAGCAACCCACGCTTTTGATGGTAAAATTATTTATCCCATGCGTGTTGGAAATTAAAATTATTTTTCATTTTTTTAGTTCGGTTTTCTAATAAAGCGTGTTGTTTTAGTTTTTTAAAACTATTATTTATTCTTTTAACTTTTTCAATCACACCAAAGTCAACATCACAGGGAAAGAAAGTATGACCCGGTACAAGAAATTTATGTTCAATTTCTTCAAACCAACCACAATCAATCTTGTACAGCCAAAGTCCCAATAATGTATAATTCTTGTTTTGACCAACACATGAATCACTTTATAAGTTTATTTTTATTAGCTCCTTTTTCAAATCAGTGGCACAGCTTTTAATAAGCAACTAGCAATTTCGCACCTCTTGAAGCAACTGATTCAGTCCGATATGTATTCATTTCCACTGTTGCGTAAAATGTTCTGCTTCGATTTATTCCACTCTTGCACATTTATTTTTCTTTTCTTATATTTTATTCCACTATTTCCATTTGCACAAGAATCTGTTGCATCAGCCATTCTGCATTTACTGATATTTGCCGGCAATGCTAGTCAGTATTGCAGCGGACCACAGAGTAGCGGACAATATACGGTCACGTGTCAGCAGTTGGGATGGGCCTTTATTTCCCGCGCGCGTGAAGAAGTTAGAAATTTTTCTTAGACATAAAGTCTCATTTATCCTCTTTTGAGCAAAGTTAGAATTATGAGCTTCTAAAGATTAACAGAAGATGGTCATAGGTTACATAATCTGCAAATAACTAAAAATCAACCATCGGTTGGGATGGGCCCTTATTCCACTGAGCCCCTCAAATATTAACTTCGTCTCTGCATACCAGAAAACAGTTTGTGTTGAGGAGTCGCCATTTTGTTTTGTCATTATTGTCCGACATGCGACAGATGAATTAACTGCAACAATGAAAACAAATTTCTTTGAGTTTCGCTTTCTTTTAATACCAACCTCATTTCATAATTCCACATAGTTTGAAAGTTATGATTAATTAAAATGTGGGAGGTTTGAATGGGACACCCTGTATTTTGTGCTAGAACATACCGTAACATCTTTAAAGGATACAGAAGGCCTAAAACCCAATAGTATTAATAAGCTGTTAGTCAAAGATGATGGTTTAGAATTATAAGACTCTAGCGAGGAGATAATAATAGCCAACACGCACACTATATTGAGTATCAGAAAGAAATTGGGGCTGGAGGTAATTATTAATAAAACCTAATATATGACCACACATTGAAATACAGCATATAATGGAAATGAACAATTAATGATAAATATGGGAAATTTTGAAAAAGTGGCTTCAAATACCTAGGAACAATAATTACATACAGGAATGAGGTGCGTAAAGAAATTAAACATAGGCTCAATTCTGCAAATGCGTGCTATTACTCATAACAGGGAATCTTGTCGTCCCTAGTTTACTAAAAAAACATCAAACTGAAAATACAGGCCTCTTCAAGAAAAAGGAACAAATTTCAAACATTTATTTCTTCCAAACTACAAAAAAAATATGAACACAATTGTAACGTTCCTGGAAAGAGAAAAGTTCAAATTTCACTATTTTATGCATTCAATATGAGCACGATGTGTTACACGACAATTACCAAAACGGTGGCTCATTTCTTGCCACACACGAATCAGCTGGTCTCTAGTTATCGAATTCACAGCTTCAACAATTCAATGTCGAAGAATTTGAAGTGTGTCAGGCATGGGGGAGGGTTTCAAACACGGTCTTTTACGTAACCGCACAGATAAAAACCACACGGGGTTAGGTCTGGTGACCTGGGAGGCCACCGGTGATGAAGTTGATACGATCCTCCTATTTCAATCCCACAGCGCCAATGCAGCTATGATCGCAACTGCAAACCTTTCTCTTTCTTGGAATGCTAGAATTGTGTTTCTATTTTATGTAGTTTGAAAGAAATAAATGTTTGAATTCTGATCCTTCTTTTTCAATAGCCCTGTATATTTATGTGTATATATATATATATATATATATATATATATATATGGTATGATAAGAAAAATAAATGCGTGGACGGGATTCGAACCCGGATCTCTGAGTCTATACCTCAGTGTGACATCCATTACAATGGATATCACACTGAGGTACAGACTCAGAGTTCCGGGTTCGAATCCCGTCCAGGCATTTATTTTTCTTATAATATCATATTAAGCTTGCATTGCTCAATGTTAAACATTTAATTATAACATCGATAAAGTGTCACTGCTATAAAGTAAAAATGTTCTCTTTAATTTGCTTACTTGTTATAGTCAGCTACTAGATGGCAGTGATGACCGAGTTCTCGCGACATCTAGTAATAATGGAGAATATAATACATATATAAGAAAAATAAATATTTGAATTGGATTCGCCTGTTTGTGTAATGGATATCACACTGAGGTACAGACTCAAGGATCCGGGTTTGAATTCCGTCCAGGCATTTATTTTTCTTATCATACCATATTAAGCTTGCATTGCTCAATGTTAGACATTTAATTATAATATATATATATATATATATATATATATATGAAAATTCCTACCAGGGAAATTAAAAGAATTTTAAGTACAGAAATGGATGTTTTAAGAAGATCAGCTGGAAAATCTAGAATGGATAGAATACGAAATAAAGAAATAAAGGAGATTATGGGTGTAGAAGAGTAGCCGGACATCATAGACATTATAGAAAAGAAAAGATTACAGTGGTATGGCCATTTCAAAAGAATGCCAGAGCAAAGATTGCCTAAAATTTTTATGGAATGGATCCCAATAGAAAGGAGGAAGAGGGGAAGAGGGGAAGATGAATAAAACTTGGATAGAAGGGGTACAAGCAGCTATGAGTATCAGAGGGTTGGAGGAAGATCAATGGATGGACAGAGAGCAATGCCGTCTGGTTTCCGGAAGACGGCAGCAGCTGACATGATACCGGGTGATGATATATATCATTGTTATTCTCCACGTTATATTGTATGGATTCGAAACATGGGGAAGATTGCGAGTATTTCATAATAAACTTCTCAGGAAAAATTTTGGACCAAAGGGAGACGAACAGACGGACGACGGGAGAACAGTACATATGAACGGGTTAAATGATCGTTAATGGAAACGAGATATAATAATAATAATAAATAATAATAATAATAATAATAATAATAATAATAATAATAATAATAATTGAGTCTCGTATACTTCGATCGGCAGGATAAATGTCACGAAAATACATAGTAAGAAGATAAATACAATTATGCTTTTTTGTGTTCTATTTGTATTTATTTTTAATTGCGGATTACAATTACTTTGGCTAGACCAGTGTTGACCTATGGTAGTGAAGCATGGACACTAAAAAACAACATGAAAGCAAAATAACGGCTTGTGAAATGAGATTCATGCGCAGAGCAGCGGGTTACACCAGATGGGATCGGAAAAGGAACACCGATATCTTAAAAGAATTGAAGACTACGCCAATTTTGGAATATATTAAACAATACCAACTAAATTGGAAAACACCATCTTGAAAGAATGAGTTCAAATCGGATCCCCAAAGCTGTTTATAATTATTATACCAAGAGGACGAAGATCACTGGGCCGTCCTATGAAACGCTGGAGGGAACATTTTCTATAGGATCGTAACAGGCCTTGGCCTAATACTTGGAAGGAAGAAGAAGGATTACAATATAGCTTCTAAATACATATATTACATACTGACGTTAAACTGTTTTCAATTTTAAAGAACAAACTATAAAAAAGTGAAAGATGACGTATTGAAATGGTATCTAGTTATGGAGACTAAGAGACCATATTTTCGTAAAATACACTTTTAATCCCCTTTCATGGTTACCAAAGTGCTCTTCATGTCCGCAGTGTGGCGCTATTGTCTGTCACAATGGTTTAATGTACTCCTTCACACAAACAGAGGTTCATGTTGCCAACAGAATGGGATTATATCAACCATGTGGGGCTCACGTCAAAGGAAATAACATTAATGATGTCTTAAAAACTAACCCATCATACCCATACATATATACATAAATACATATACACATATATATACACACATATATATATATATCTTAATATATGTACAAATTTCGTGTCACGTTGTTTGTCCGCGATGGAATCCTAAACTACTGAACCGATTTTAATAAAATTTTGCACACTGTGTGCAGTTTGATCCAACTTGAGACTTAGGGTAGTTTATAACTAAATTTATGGCCGCATTACTTTTTATTGCAAATTATTTGTTTATTATTTAACAAAGAGCTATAATTATCTGTGAGTTCCATACGATTCTAACAGATGGCGGTGTAAGTAAGTAATTTGGTAAGGTAAGGTATGGTTTATTGTTTAACAAACAGACATCCAGATGCCTGTGCTTTTTGTTGCAATCGCGAATTTCAATTGAATTACAAATATTGATTATTTCATAATTTAAGTGTGTTCAGTGTTTATTTTATTTTCAATATTATTAATTTCGTGTGTAAGTATTAGTTTTAAGTAATCTGGCCGAAAGACAGCTACTTAATTTAAATTTTTAACGTATACCTTAGCCATAGTAACGCGTGGCCGGGACTTCTAGTATATATATATATATATATATATATATAATATATATATATATATATATATATATATATATATATATATAGTGAAATCCGAGTTCTCGCGACGTCTAGTAATAATGGAGAATATATATATATATATATATATATATAACAAAATAAGTGTTTGAATGGATTCGTCTGGTGGTGTAATGGATAACACGCTGCGGTACCAACTCAGAGATCCGAGTTCAAATCCCGTTCAGGCATTTATTTTTCTTATCATGTCATAATAAGCTTGCATTGCTCAATGTCAAACATTTAATTATAACATCGATAAAGCGTCAGTGCTATAAAGTAAAAATATTCTCTTTAATTTGCTTACTTGTTATAGTAGCTACTAGATGGCAGTGAACATCGAGTTCTCGCGACATTTAGTAATAATGATACACACCACACACACACACATATATATATAGTTACTTACTCACTGGCACTAGGGAACCCATATGACATAAGCTCTCCATACATCTCTACCCTAAGCTAATGCTTTCCAATCATTCCCTGTATAATCTACTTCCCTCAAATCATAGTTAATGTTATTCTCCCACCTCATTCTTGGTCTACCATCTGGGCGTTTTCCCTCTTGGTTTCCTACAAGAAGCTTCCATGCACGTCTTTCATTCCCCATACGCGCAAAA
Organism: Diploptera punctata; assembly: GCA_030220185.1. NCBI lineage: Eukaryota > Metazoa > Arthropoda > Insecta > Blattodea > Blaberidae > Diploptera > Diploptera punctata. The sequence goes on from JASPKZ010000796.1 coordinate 221,983, forward strand.
TGTCCTGCCCATCGCAGTCTACGAGACTTAACTGTTCTTATTATATCTGGCTTCCTATAAAGACCATGTAGTTCATTGTTATGAAGTGTTCTCCATTTACCTGTCTATTCGTCTCTCTTTGGTCCAAACAATTTCCTCTATATACTCCGCGTAGTACTTAACTTCTAGCGTTTCTTTTTGTGTAGATTCAGCTAGTTCTGGTAATTACCGTAATTTCACTTAGCAACAAAAAATAAACTTTTTTTTTTGTCTCAGAAAGAAAAATATGTGATTCTGATAGGAGTTTTTCTCCTGAATTCAAATATATCGGTTTTTCTCCATGACACAAGGTTTCCGAGAGACAGGAATTTATAATTTCAAACACTTAAATATTTTCTACAATCGTAACTACACAACATTCCGACATTCAGACTCACCTAGAAAGTAAGAAATGACGATTTTCTGCTATATTTCGCCTGTGGAGCATCCCTCTTGATGGTCCAACAATAATCGGCCAGCATATTAGAATTCCATTTGCCTCGATATCTCTTTTCCATAGCTGAAACCATTTGAGTTAGCTCTTTTGGTTTTATTTTACAATGGACAAACGGACGAAAAAACGTTTATTAAAAATAATTATATAAACCCATTAATTGAAATTAAAATAAAAAAACTGTGGGTGATGGAGAAATTCCGAATACATATTTGAAAACACGATAAAAAAACTGCATTAAGTACAACTATTGGTACTCATGATACAAAAATCATGTTGACCATTTGTTATTTTATGTAAGACGCTTCTAAATCAACTAAAAATTAATATTAGTGTTTCCATCTGGGTCTTATTTCTCCTCTCAATTTGCAGGTATAAATTCTTGCTCGGACCTGCAGGCGACCACACTTTCACTGTATCAGTGGTTTGCGAAACAAACTGGGAAAACGTAAACTTGTTATTAAATCTTATTAAATTTCATAACATTTTTCTCAAAGAGGCCGTACATGTTTATGAAAACAATTCTCTGTTAAATGTAGGAAAGTCAAAGATTAAAATGGATGTTAGATGAAGCTGTATATAGGATTACACACTGCTGACGCCATGTTGGAAGATATAAACAAAAGAACGCACTGGCGGGACAAGTAGAAAATAATCCTGTGGCTTATGAAGCATACTGTTGTATTTTGATGCATTAGGTACACAATACAGTGGATACTAAGTACTTGAAGCTAGAATTACCTTTAACGCGCCCCCCCTCGTACCATGTACTCATAACACCATACACTTTCCTGTGTGAAAAAGCATGTTGGATATTAATCCTGCTTCTAAAGGATTTTTAGTCTATTAAATGTCAGCTCTACGTGAGGGGCATTTTTTTCATGTCACGTGCTTGTCCATAGTAATATTGTATACCTAAAAGATAGTTGTTGTCAAATAAACAAAAATAAATTTGAAAACACTATGTCTCAGAAATGACACATAATTAAAATATCATTCGAGGTATTGCAGAAAATTTTAAATACGTAACGTCTAGTTCTGGGGTTCAAAATGCATCATTACAAACAAATTTACAAAGGTTAGCATTCCACTGACACTATTTCAGAATATAGCATAACTTATAATATGTACCGCCTGAACCAACGTACAATTTAGGCTATACATACTTGTATACGTACATTTATATATATATATATATATATATGAGACTGGAGGACATGGATTGGATGGAGAGAGACAAGTGGAGAAGAAAAATAAAACTTTAGGCACAGAAAGATGTGTAAACATTAAAATTCAGTATACTTACTTACTTACTTACTTACTCACTGGCACTATCGAACCCGTAGGTTCATGGCCGCGCGGACATAAGCTCTCCATACATCCCTATCCTGAGCTAATGCTTTCCAATCATTCCCTGTATAATCTACGTCCCTCAAATCATAGTTAATGTTGTTCTCCCACCTCATTCTTGGTCTACCAACTGGGCGTTTTCCTTCTGGCTTTCCTACGAGAAAGACGTGCATGGAAACTTCTTGTAGGAAAGCCAGAAGGAAAACGCCCAGTTGGTAGACCAAGAATGAGGTGGGAGAACAACATTAACTATGATTTGAGGGACGTAGATTATACAGGGAATGATTGGAAAGCATTAGCTCAGGATAGGGATGTATGGAGAGCTTATGTCCGCGCGGCCATGAACCTACGGGTTCGATAGTGCCAGTGAGTAAGTAAGTAAGTAAGTAAGTAAGTTTCCATGCACGTCTTTCATTCCCCATACGCGCAACATGTCCTGCCCATCGCAGTCTACGAGACTTAACTGTTCTTATTATATCTGGCTTCCTATAAAGACCATGTAGTTCATTGTTATGTAGTCTTCTCCATTCACCTGTCTGTTCATCTCTCTTTGGTCCAAAAATTTTCCTAAGAACTTTATTCTCAAATACTCGCAATCTCCTTTCCTCCCTTAAAGTAAGAGTCCATGTTTCGCACCCATATAATATAACTGGCAGAATAATAGTTTTATATATTTTCAGCTTAACGTTTTTTGAAAGGAGTTGGGACATCAAAAGTCTCTGTAATGCATAATAGCACGCATTTCCAGAATTGAGCCTATGTTTAATTTCAGTATATAAATAAATAAATATATATAATTTCCATTACTTAAAATAACATCCTACAGGGTGGACCGCTCGAATGGACCTAATTTCAATTGCTTGTTACTGGCAAACGGTTGAAGATAGAAACTTAAAACAACGTTCATAGTACAGAAAAACTCACCAAGTTTCGAATCCTGTCGGTAGATGGCACAAAGATACGTTTCTCGTTCTTAGATTTAATTGTTTGTGAAAATGGCGACTCCGCAGATGAAAGCGCAAGCTTTTTTGTGGTATGCGGAGTTTAAATCAATCATTAGAGTTCAAAGGGAGTTCCGGCGTGTGTTTAACCGTAATGCTCCAACTGCTAGAAGCATAAAGAAGTGGCGTGATACATTATTAGCTACAGGATCTGTGTTGAAGAAGCATGGTGGTGGTCGCAGAGCATCCGATGAAATGGTAGCAAATGTTCAAGCCGCATTTGAGCGAAGCCCCCGGAAGTCATTAAGAAGAGCTTCGCGGGAACTTCAAATACCAAAATCGACATTACAACGGATTGTCCCACAAACGCCTCAAACTGCACGCATATAAAGTGCAGTTAGTGCAACGTCTGGAGCCGAATGACATGCCGAAACGAGTGGAATTCGCCAAAACGATGCTGGACCGTCTCGGCGCTGATCCTGACTTCATGACCAAGATTTTCTTCTCGGACGAAGCCACTTTCCATTTGTCAGGCAAGGTAAACCGGCATAATGTGCGGATCTGGGGATCGGAGAATCCTCACGCTATTCAAGAGCATGTTCGTGATAGTCCGAAGATGAATGTTTGGTGCAGTTTGTCACATAATAAGGTCATTGGACCGTTTTTCTTCGCCAGGGCCAGAAAACTGTCGCGAGGTTACCACATATCTTGACATGCTGGAGCAGTTCTTTCTTCTTTCCACAAATTGAACAACTGCAGCCTAAACATCGTTTTCCAGCAAGATGGTGCTCCTTCACACTGGTCCAATGAAGTTCGTACGACTTTGGACAACATTTTCCCTGGCCGTTGGATTGGTAGGGGAGGACCAATCGCGTGTGGCCCCGAGATCTCCCGATTTAACACCACTGGATTTCTTTCTCTGGGGCTATGTCAAAGATAAAGTTTACACCACCCCAGTCAAAGACCTTCGTGATCTTCGTGAGCGCATCATAGAGGCTATTGAGAACATTCCAGAAGACATACTCCAACGTACTTGGCAAGAAATTGTTCATCGCTTTGATATCGTCACAGTGACTGCTGGGGCTCATATAGAGATGTGGTGATCTGGATATCAAAACTTGGTGAGTTTTTCTGTAATATGAACGTTGTTTTAAGTTTCTATCTTCAACCGTTTGCCAGTAACAAGCAATTGAAATTAGGTCCATTCGAGCGGTCCACCCTGTATATTACCAGCTTTACTTCTCCGTCCTATATTAATCAAATGACTTCGAAGATTTTTTTTCTTTTAGTTTCAAAATGTAATAAAATTAAAAAAAAACATGGGTCTTTAAATATAGATATAGTACAGCCTACTATACTTATATATATGGACGCGAAACCTTTAAGGGAGGAAAGGAGATTACGAGTATTTGAGAATAAAATTCTTAAGAAAATGTTTGGACCAAGGAGAGATGAACAGACATGTGAATGGAGAAGACTACATAACAATGAACTACATGGTCTTTATAGGAAGTCAGATATAATAAGAACAGTTAACTCTCGGAGACTACGTTGTACAGGACATGTGGCACGAATAGGGAACGAAAGACTTGAATGGAAGCTTCTTTAGGAAAACCAGAGGAAAAACGCCCAGTTGGTAGACCACGACTGAGTTGGGAGAATAACATTAACTATGATTTGAGGGAAGTAGATTATACAGGGAATGATTGGAAAACATTAGCTGAGGATAGGGATGTATGGAGATGCTATGTCCGCGCGGTCATGAACCTACGGGTTGGACAGTTCCAGTGAGTTAGAGTATAATATAATATGTATTTGTTGTCAGTAACATGCAACCCCTCACAGATTTTTTGTAATGCTATGGAATTTGAATCCCCGTCTAAAACTTAGTATTATAAAATATCTAGAGAACTGGTTTTAAATTTATGCACTTTAATTCTGGATTAATGGATTAAAGATATCTACAGAGAAAACAAAAATTATGGCATTTCAATGTGTAGATCCTGTCAGAAGTAAAATTGTACTGGACAATACAATTTTGGAGCAGGTGAATAATTTTACATATCTAGGAAGCAATATCTCATATGAAGAAGAAAAGGATGTAAATGCAAAAATATCTAAACTTATAAGAATGTTAGGGTTAATAAATTCTATCTTCAAGCCACAGTTAGTCCAAAAGCATTCAAGACTAAAAGTGTATAAAACACTGGCTCTTCCCAACTCTTTTGTATGGTAGCGAAGTATGGACGTTGAAACAGAAGGATATACAGAGACTTAGATCTGCTGAAATGAGATACCTTCGGAGGACTGCAGGATACACACTAGTAGATCACAAAAAAATCAAGACATCTTAGAAGAATTACACATGGAATCTTTAGAAAACAACATTTCTGATTATAAGTCAAGATGGATGCAACATGTTCATCGAATGGAAGATCACAGGATACCCAAACAAATGTTAAGATATCAACCTGCAGGAAGAAGAAAACCAGAACGTCCACTCAAAAGACTTTTGGATGGTGTTTCTCTTGAAGCCGAAACAGGTCAACAAATGGCCTAAATTTGTGAATGTGCTATGATTATGATGATGATAATGAATTCTGGGTTAATGCTTTTTTTTTTAAAATTAATTTAATTTTTGCTAGAACAACAACTATTTCTAGATGTAAATTTTACGAGATATAAACAAGTGATAAGTGAAAAAAATCTTTAATCTTATTAGATTATAATGGTCCGGTTGATAAAACAGTAAAATACTTGGAACAGTATGTATATATATATATATATATATAATTTTGTCTTTGAACAAAATAAATCTTAACTAAGTCGGTTCAAATTGCAGTATTAGAAACCAGGTTCAATAGCCCGGTCTTGGGAAATTTGATTGAAGATTATTCCTTGTTTTCCTCAATAGGCCTGTTCAAGTCTAGTTCTGGATCGGAATTAGATCACCAAGATCCGGTTTATCACATTCAACATATCACATTATCATCAAAATTAAATCACAGAACTCTTTAGACAACACCCGCCTGGAACGACAAGGGCTTTCCAACCATTTCACGCAAAATGATTTTCATGTAAAATTGTTTATTGTAGGAGGAAAATTGAGTCTGTGAGGCAAGAGTTTAAATACCCTGACCACATGTGCAAAAATTCAGTTAGCATATATTGGGCAGTCTAACCACAATATTTCACTTTGATAGCAGAAACATTGTGACGTAAGAACCAATTTTAGTTTTGGAAAATATCAAAAATATGGAAACATGAAAAAAAAGAACGCATTTTAAAGTTTCCATCTTTTTGATATTTTCCAAAAGTACTTACGTCACAATGTTTTCTGCTATCAAAGTGAAATATTGTGGTTACACTCCCCAATATATGCTAATTGAAATGTGCTATGTAGTTACTACAGTGGCATCGGTTTAGTAGTGGAAGGCAGACGCGGGGATTTTACTATACACTGCTGACGCACTCGCGGCGGGGAACGGACAGCGTAGGATCGCGGTGACACAACCGCGCACATTTTCGTAACTATTTTACAAATTGTCGCACTTACCAACTTCATCGAAGCAGGTGTTGGAATTGTTCACCTTCGTTGTCCATACATTTTCACACCTCTTTATAAAATTTGTTGTACATATAATGGACTGTTGAACGTGATGGAATTTTTACACCCGGGAATCGTGTTTCAAAAAGTCTTCGTACTTGGCTGGCAGTCTGAGTTAATAAATATTGTTCATAAATAAATACACGTTGTTCAGTAGAAAAATTATTAGCCATTATACAGTTTACACTGAGACACACGTGATTCAGTTTACAGCTATGTTTTATAAGATACAAATTTTAAAATTGAAATAACTTATACACATGTCATTCAGTTTACATTATACACACGTCATTCAGTTCACAAGGAAAAGCAAGCGAGCACCTTATCTACTCGAGGTACATTATCTGAATGTGGCCGTGAACTCGTAAACTACTGAGTTAGCGCACATTTCAGGTTTCATGCCAGCACGTGTAAGCCTTCGTTATCGCCACAGCACAAACCCCGCGTCTGCCTTCCACTACTAAACTGATCTCACTGTAGTTTAACCTTTACACTGCTACGAACGGGTATATCCGTTGGCAAAGAAAATGCTTGCTGTGCTATGGGTGTGTATATCCATTCTCAACTCCAAACGCCTGCTAGTTATATAATACGTATTGCATTGCTTTCAAACTAAGCAGGCATATACTGCCATCTCCTAGGAACCTAAATGAACTTTTTCCACATTTCTCCCTGCATTGAGAAAGGAGGGTTTTAAAGGCTGGAAATATCTCAGCAGTGAAAAAGGTTAAGAAACTTGCGTTCTTTTAAATTGAGATGGAAATGCATGAGAGTGGGTAAAATGTATTATTTTAAAATAAAAAAAATAAGCGGTATCCTCCATTCATGAATTTTTTTTTGCATATCAAATGTGTTTAGTGTCGTTATAAAGACTCTGAGTTTCAAATTTCATGAGAGGAAAACTAAAAATGCATCGTAAGGAGCATTTTTTTAGAAAATATTAAAAAATAGATTTAAATAATCATAATTCTGAAATTATTCTAATTATAAACACCAAACTTCAGGAAACACTTCTAATAGCACATAATACATATGCTAAACATTTAAAAACAATCAGATTAATAAATAATAGTTAAAAAAACTAAAAGAGCACCCTGTATTAGAAAACTGAACTAAAAAGATCAAAAATAATTTCATCATCACATCATCATAGTACATTCACGAATTTAGGCCATTTGTTGACCTGTTTCGGCCTCAAGAGAAACACCATCCAAAAGACTTTTGAGTGGACGTCCTGGTCTTCTTCTTCCTGCAGATTGATATCTTAACATTTGTTTGGGTATCCTGTGATCTTCCATTCGATGAACATGTTGTATCCATCTTGACTTATAATCAGAAATTTTGTTTTCTGAAGATTCCATGTGTAATTCTTCTAAGATGTCTTCATTTTTTTTTGTGATCTAGTAGTGTGTATCCTGCAGTCCTTAGAAGATATCTCATTTCAGCAGATCTAAGTCTCAAAATTCCTTCTGGATTTTTTTCGTGTTGAGACTTGAAAGTAGTTTTGAAGTTCCTTAGGTCAGGTTACTGGCCTGACGCTAAGTAGTCCAGTGGTAGGGCTGCTACCTTTTAGTCTCTGGACAGACATTAGGATACTGCATTTACTCAGTACCCGATGGAACGGTTATACCGCCGTGACTCGGTCCTCAGAGCCTCGTTTGTGAAAACGGGTTGTACCACGAGAAGGTGAGGATGAGAATTAGGTAGGAGAGGTTATACACAAGTCACTGCCCCTTACAACTCAAAAATAAAAATAATTTTAATTTCCAAAAACACGCTTGGGATAAAATTAAAGAGGTCAACAAAAAAATCATCTCCAACACATCTAGAATAAAACTAGAGTTATCTACAAAAAACATTAAAGGCGTGGGGTGCTTTTTACGGTTTATACATTTTCTTCTTAGAGACTTTACTTTTACCAATATCTGTTTATTATCGAATATATTAATTGATATAGAGCACCACACGCTTTTGGTAGTAATTTTTTTTTTGTAGATAATTATGGTTTTATTCTAGAAGTGTTCGAGATTATTTATTTTTGTTGACCGCTTTAATTTTATCCCAAGCGTGTTGGAAATTAAAATTGTTTCTCATTTTTTATTTTGGTTTTCTAATAAATTAAATATCTCTAAATTCGATACTACTGTAGCATGAGCTGAAAGTAATATTCTTCTAAAAAAAATCCTCCGGACGGGATTTGAACCAGCGACCTATTACTTATTTACTTACTTACATACTTACTCACTTACTCACTGGCACTATCGAACCCGTAGGTTCATAGTCGCACGGACATAAGCTCTCCATACATCCATATCCTAAGCTAATACTTTCCAATCATTCCCTATATAATCTACTTCGACCTATTGAAATTATATACCACTACAGTCCACCACTCTACCAACTAAGCTACCACAACAATAGACTAAAAAGTCGATACGTTCGCAACCCTTTATACCGGTCTTTATTTTTTGATGTCCTGATGATCCTGGCCAGGATCTTAAAAACAATTAATGAAATTATTGTATTGTCTTTGGCCCTTTACAAGTATACAAAGTTTCAAGTCGATCCAATGTTTTTAAGTGGGTGAAAATCGTGTTGAAAGATTCCGATACATAGATAGATACAGGTCAAGCTAATATAAAGCGTGTAAAAAATTATATTCATCTATCAGTCCGCTTAAACTGTTTGTAAGCGGGACGATATTTAGTCTAGACTAGGGGTCAGTTTCACCAAAAGCGGTAACTGTATTACGCCAGTTTTCCCCATGTATAAAGCATAGCTTAAACTGGCGTAATACATCTATGACCCTAGATGAGTAACCGGTCTTGATCTCACCTAAGATTACAATCCTTGTAGATACAAACCAACCGCTAATACTCGTGCGTTGTTTTCTGTGATCTTGCCTGAAGCCATATTAACTGCTTTTTCAATTTTAGATCTCGTTGTTCTCGAAATGTAAATTATATGATCTAAAGATTTCTGTAAGGAAAACGAAGATCATGGCTTTTAGAGGAAGAGATCCAGTGAGATCCAAAATTGTTTTAGAAAATCAAAGTATAGAACAGGTGTCTAGTTTCAAATATTTGTGCTGTGATGTTGGCTACAATGTGGAAAGAGATATTGACTCCAAAATAAATAAATTTCAGACGGTGTGTGGAACAATACAGAGAACATTCAAAAATAAAATTAGAAAAGAAACCAAGATAAAAATATATAATGTTATGGCGGTTCCCACAATATTGTATGGAAGTGAAACTTGGGCTCCAGTGAAAAGACAGAAGGATAGAATACAGACGGCAGAGATGCGGTTCCTAGGACAAGTAAAAGGATGTACAAGACTTGATAGAATAAGAAATGAGGATATAAGAGAAGAATTGAAAGTACAGCCTTTATTGGATAAAGTCACGAATTACAGACACAAATGGATTGATCACATGGATGCAATGAGTAAGGAGAGATATCCATTGTTAGCAAGAAATTACCAAGCAAGAGGAAGACGTGATGTTGGAAGACCTAGAAGACGTTGGGCTGATGCATTATGAAGTCGGAACGGGCAATTGCCTAATCCCTGGAGTGATGATGTTCTCGAATAACTCTTAATTGAAAATTATTTTAAGAAAAAAATTCAAAGTAGAGTATGTAGTCTTGTTAACATTAACTATACAAACACCAAGAAGATATATTGGAAACTGATGACGTCACGAGATTAAACCGTGTAAAATTGAGAGAGTCTGGAAGGAGTTAGCTTGGAGAGTCAGGCAACATCGACAGCAAACCTTCCTTACCTTGAGCTCGATTTAATTTAATATCATCCCTTCAATCCATCCATATACTTTAGCAAGGGCTTAAGTAGGGGGATGTCGGAATACTCTAACTTGTATATATTCATGTTAATGAATTCTAACAAACTTGACGCTCCCGTTAGTTATGTGAACTTCACAGTTCCCCCTTTAAAACCCTTCACTCCTTAGGCTCACTGCATTCATTCTAATTTTAATTAATTACTACGAAACGCTAGGACCTTCTCATCGTAGGATCAAGACCTCAAATTACATTTATTTATTGAAACAGATGGAATTAAGGCCATTCTATCTGGCCAACACATCTTATATTAAAATCAACTGTCACATTAAACATATATATATATATATATATAATATGGTATGATAAGAAAAATAAATGCCTGGACGGGATTCGAACCCGGATCTCTGAGTCTGTACTTCAGCGTGATATCCATTACACTACCAGGCGAATCCAATTCAAACACTTATTTTTCTTATATATGTATTATATTCTCCATTATTACTAGATGTCGCGCATTGCTCAAAGTTAAACATTTAATTATAACATCGATAAAGCGTCACTGCTATAAAGTAAAAATATTCTCTTTAATTTGCTTACTTGTTATAGTCAGCTACTAGATGGCAGTGAAGACCGAGTTCTCGCGACATCTAGTAATAATGCAGAATATAATACATATATAAGAAAAATAAGTGTTTGAATTGGATTCGCCTGGTAGTGTAATGGATATCACTCTGAGGTACAGACTCAGAGATCCGGGTTCGAATCCCGTCCAGGCATTTATTTTTCTTATCATACCATATTAAGCTTGCATTGCTCAATGTTAAACATTTAATTATAACATCGATAAAGCGTCACTGCTATAAAGTAAAAATATTCTCTTTAATTTGCTTACTTGTTATAGTCAGCTACTAGATGGCAGTGAAGACCGAGTTCTCGCGACATCTAGTAATAATGCAGAATATAATACATATATAAGAAAAATAAGTGTTTGAATTGGATTCGCCTGGTAGTGTAATGGATATCACTCTGAGGTACAGACTCAGAGATCCGGGTTCGAATCCCGTCCAGGCATTTATTTTTCTTATCATACCATATTAAGCTTGCATTGCTCAATGTTAAACATTTAATTATAACATCGATAAAGCGTCACTGCTATAAAGTAAAAATATTCTCTTTAATTTGCTTACTTGTTATAGTCAGTCAGCTACTAGATGGCAGTGAAGACCGAGTTCTCGCGACATCTAGTAATAATGCAGAATATAATACATATATAAGAAAAATAAGTGTTTGAATTGGATTCGCCTGGTAGTGTAATGGATATCACTCTGAGGTACAGACTCAGAGATCCGGGTTCGAATCCCGTCCAGGCATTTATTTTTCTTATCATACCATATTAAGCTTGCATTGCTCAATGTTAAACATTTAATTATAACATCGATAAAGCGTCACTGCTATAAAGTAAAAATATTCTCTTTAATTTGCTTACTTGTTATAGTCAGCTACTAGATGGCAGTGAAGACCGAGTTCTCGCGACATCTAGTAATAATGCAGAATATAATACATATATAAGAAAAATAAGTGTTTGAATTGGATTCGCCTGGTAGTGTAATGGATATCACTCTGAGGTACAGACTCAGAGATCCGGGTTCGAATCCCGTCCAGGCATTTATTTTTCTTATCATACCATATTAAGCTTGCATTGCTCAATGTTAAACATTTAATTATAACATATATATATCATCGTCATCCGGTATCATGGCAGCTGCCGCCGTCTTCCGGAAACCAAACGCCATTCCTCTCTGTCCATCCATTGATCTTCCTCCATTCCTCTGATATTCATAGCTGCTTATACCCCTTCTATCCAAGTTTTTTTTTGGTCTTCCTCTCTTCCTCCTTTCCATTGTGATCCATTCCATAACAATTTTTGGCAATCTTTGCTCTGCCATTCTTTTGACATGGCCATACCACTGTAATCTTTTCTATGATGTCTATATGATGTCCGGCTCCTCTTGTACACCCATAATTTCCTTATTTCGTATTCTATCCATTCTAGATGTTCCAGCTGATCTTCTTAAAACATCCATTTCTGTACTTAAAATGCATTTCCCTTCCCTGGTAGGATTTTGCCTGACTTGTTTTTCCGAGGCATGATGTTTGGTTTTTAGCATTTTTTCTTTTTTATGATGAACGAGGAGCTGGCCCGATGCATCAACCCCCAACCTGGGGGACGGGTAATTTTTGTTCAAGGTTTTCTTCCTCTAGCCTTTGATAGTCCAGTATCTTACTGCAAGGCAGCAGCGCTATATATATACATATACATCCATCCATAGCAATTCTGCCCGAGAGCAGGTCCTTCACTGCAATAATAGCATTTTCATGCTATGCTTGCAGCTTTACTAGGGAATTGTAGGTGTGGTAGCTTCCCGTTGCTTTCCACACCGGTGAAGGATGATGATGATGATGATGATGACGATAATGATGATGATGATGATGACGATAATGATGATGATGATGATGATGATGGCCATATTTCCTGACATTTGTCTTACAGGTGAGGAAAAACCCCGATAAAAACCTCACCCAGAAAAACTATCCCGACCGGGGATCGAACCCGGGCCCGCTGCATGACAAGTCAGCACGCTACCTCTAGACCACAGCGGTGGACATATATTTGATAATAAATAGATATTGGTAAAAGTAAAGTCTCTAACAAGAAAACGTACAAAGCACCCCACGCTTTTAAGAGTAGATAATTCTAGTTTTATTGTAGATGTGTTGCAGATTATTTTTTTGTTTACCACTTTAATTTTATCCCAAGCGCATTGGAAATTAAAACTCTTTTCCATTTTTAGTTGGGGTTTCTAATAAAGCGTGCTGTTTTAGTTTTTTAAAACTATTATTTATTATTTATTTCTTAGCTTGGTTTTCTAATAAAGCGTGTTGTTTTAGTTTTTTAAAACTATTTTTTTTAATTTTTAGGTTGATTGTCATAAACGGGAATCCCATGAAAATTTAATTGCATAATACTCTTCTAATACAGAATCCTCCGGGCCGGATTTGAACCAGCGACCTATGGATTACTGAAATTATATACCACTACAGTCCATCTGAGCTCTTACAACGATTGACTAAAAAGTCGGTAAGTCAACAACCTATTATACCCGTTTTTATTATTTTGATTTTTTGATGATTCTAGCCAGGATTTTACAAACTATTATGAAATTATTACATTGTCATTGGTCCTTTACAATTATACAAAGTTTCAAGTCAATCCCATGTTTATAAGTGGGTTAAAATCGTGTTAAAAAATTCCGTTAGATAGATAGATACAGGTCAAGCTAACATAAAGCGTGTAACAATGCTATAATTAGTGGCTCGTATAACTCGCGTTTGTAATGGTGAGGTTGGTAGCCCTGATTCATGTCAACTTTAGATGTTGATTAAGGAACTTCCTACATATAAAGTTGATGAAGACTTAGATGCCATATATACTATTTTTAAATTGTATATCTTACTTAATTAACATGTACAATAATTAACCCATTGGAGACACGTTTAAAGTGCCTAGCATGTTCACTGGGAACCCATTTAAATCTCCGCGCCGCTACTCCGCTGCGCTGGACTTTAAATACACATACTCTGTTCTATCACTTATGATTTCAGATATTTTGTTTACCCCTGAATTTCTTTTAGTATCTTGTACTTTTACGAATAGCAAAGGAATGTGGCCTACCTGCTATCCTCTTTTGTGCATTGTAAACCGTTATGTTTTGTTATTTTCAAGGCTGTGAAAGTTGACAAACAATTCAGAAACCATCTTTTTGTAAAAGTTCTCGGACATTGCCTTGAAAGTAAACACAAATCATATGTTCAAACAAGACCGAAAAAAATAACAAACGCAATATAATACTGTACATAATAAAAATAAATATATGAAATAAAATAAGCATAGACCTATACATTATAAAATCAGGAAAAGTTCTTCGTATATTCTTTAATTATCATAGTTATATATCGACCTGTAAATTATAAAATACTATAGATAAAAACTGGACGAAACTCACCTAATATTTCTACCATCAGTAGCATGCACGGTTACGTTGTCACTGTATATTATTTCATCGTCCGAATCTTCGTTCCATAATAATTCACTACAATCACTGTCACATAATATTTCATCCACTACTTCACTTAGTTTCTCAAAAGCAATACGTTCTCTCCTATTTACGCACATATTGCAAGAAAAAAATTAATTTTAAAACTATGAATTTTAACAAATAAGCACTGAATTTATATTCACTTATATTTTACCGTAATAAATGCCTACAACTATAGTCTACTATTCTATAAATAATAACTAAAATAAACTATACAATACACTAGGCCTATACATATTTACTTTACATAAACAAACAACACATTTTACTGATGGTGAACCGAAAATGTAAACCACTAAAGAAACCTAACGTCTTACAGTGTTATAACACAACAACGAGTCTACCTCGTTGTGGGGCTGTTTGGACTTTCTACCTGCTCACGAGGGAGACTCGTTAAAAGTCTCCAATGGGTTAATACAAGACGTACCCTATATCACTTAAAATTATTTTATAAATATCTTTCTAACTATAAGCATATACGCTGTCTCCCTGAATTATTATTTTAATATTATTAATAATATAATATTATAATGGAAATGGACAGCTAATGACAAATGAGTGAAATTTCGTGGAAGTGGCAGAATTCAAATACCTAGGAACAATAATCACAAATAGGAAAGAGATGCACAAAGAAATTAAACACAGGCTCAATTATGGAAACGCGTGCTATTATGCATTGCAGAGACTCTTGATGTCCCAACTCCTTTCAAAAAACGTTAAACTGAAAATATATAAAACTATTATTCTACCAGTTATATTATATGGATGCGAAACACGGACTCTTACTTTAAGGGAGGAAAGGAGATTACGAGTATTTGAGAATAAAGTTCTTGGGAAAAGTTTTGGACCAAAGATAGATTGACAGGTGAATGGACAAGGCTGCTATAACAATAAATTACATGGTCTTTATAGGAACCCAGATATAATGAGAACAGTTAAGTCTCGTAGACTGCGATGGGCAGGGCATATGACATGAATGTGGAAAGAAAAACGTGCATGTAAGCTTCTTGTAGAAAACCAGAGGGAAAAGTCCAGTTTGTAGAACCAAGAATGAGGTGGGAGAATAAAATCAACTATGATATGAGGGAAGTAGATTATACACGGAGTGATTGGAAAGCATTAGCTCAGGAAAGGGATGTATGGAGAGCTTATGTCCGCGCGGTCATGAACCTACGGGTTCGGTAGTGCCAGTGAGTTAGTTAATGTTATATTATAGCAATAACATGTAGGCCTATACTAGATTTAGTGGTGTGTATAACTCGCGTTTTTAATTCGCAATGTGGTGAGGTTGGTAGCCATGATTCAAATGGGATCATTACCTATAATGGATCACTACGCAATGATTTTGGCAACATTTATTTTAGAGGTCAGATAATATAAAGTGGGAAGATATAATTATTCCTGGAGATTTATAGAAGAATATACAATATCTTCATTATATTTTGCTGTTACAATTTACACAGAGTGGTATGTATCAGATGTTGACATCATCAAAGCGGGTCATTCACCTGCACAAAAACATCGGGGTTGGGAGGTGAATGAGAACGCATTTCCATAATCTCTCCCCCGTGGATTTCCCTCCTACCCCTAACATGTAAAGTAGAATTTTGTTGCCATTAGAGCTTTCAAAATAATATTACGAGGGCAGATCAAATATGCCCTTAATATGCCCTTAATATTAACTTAATACCTACAAATATGAGAAACATTCTGCATTTTTAATGTAGAAAAAGTGGAAACAAATGGAATGAGTTACACACAGACAGAGAGAGAGAGAGAGAGAGAGAGAGAGGAGAGAGAGAGAGAGAGGGAGGAGAGAGAGAGAGAGGAGCGAGAGGGAGAGGAGAAGAGAGAGAGAGAGAGAGAAATAAGAACACTAATATACAAAATTTCCACCGCTGTGTTCTCGAGGTGGCGTGTTGCTTGTCACAGCTGGCACGGGTTCGATTCCCCGGTTTTTTCCCCACCTGTAAGACAAATGTCAGGAAGCGTAGGGCCCAACTGTCTCCAAAAATCATCCGTCCATCATCATCATTCTCATTATCATCATCAAACTTCACCGGTGTGGAAAGTAACGGGAAGCTACCACACCTGCAGTAAAATTCATTGTTCTTCTTTCACCCACTCTGTCTAGCACATCTTTATTTCTTACTTGTCCATTTTATACGTTCCATTTCTCTCCATATCCACATCTCAAAAGCTTCCTGACGCTTTTCCTCATTCCGTCGTAATGTCCAAGTCTCTGCACCATACAATGCTACACTCCACACAAAGCACTTCACTAGCCTCTTCCGTAATTCTTTTGCCAAAGGTCCGCAGAAAATGCTTCTCTTCTCGCTTGTAAAGCTGCAAAGCATAGCATGAAAATGCTATGATTGCAGTGAAAAACTTGCCCTCGGGCAGAATTACTATTGATGGATGGATATATAACAAAGGATGTACAAAATGATATACGGAGTTAATCTAAAATATAGATTATTTTCTTTCCTATTCGTGATTTAACTCGTCTCTTCTAGAACGCATTTCCATAATCCCGGTCGGGACAGTTTTTGTGGGTGAGGTTTTTCCTCACCTATAAGACAAATGTCATGAAAATTTTAAGGCCCAAACGGTCCCCGAAATCATATGGCCATCGTCATCATCCTTCACCGGTGTGGAAAGCAACGGGAAGCTACCACACCTACAATTCCCTAGTAAAACTGCAAGCATAGCATGGATGGATGGATGTATATATATATATATATACCCCGTACTTTCCCGTGGTGGGATTAGGGTTCCCGCTAGTTGGAGTGTTTTTAACCATGCTGATTTAGTTATGCCCATTTACCAATATATTTCAACGAGTGAAATGGGGGGTCCGTATAACCGCGTGAGTGAGACACCTAGTGGGCAGCTAAGATTACGTGGATGGATAAAAGTCGATAACATGTTTTCACATTAAGCAGGCCTTCATCTCGTTTCCAAAAAAAAAAAAAAAAAATCACAAAGTTCACTGTTTGTTAGCCTCTCTCTAGTCCAAAATTTTCCTAAGAACTTCACTCTGAAAATACTCAAATTCGTACCTCTTAAATGTTTCGCTCCTTGTAATATATATATATATATATATATATATATATATATATATATGTCATAGGCTATTATTATTAAATAATAATAATAATAATATTTTTAATCTGGCAGAGTTCAGGACATAATAATAATAAAAACAATAATAATAATAATAATAATAATAATAATAATAATAATAATAATAATAATAATAATAATAATAATAATAGGTTTATTTTACCTGGCAGAGTTAAGGCCTTAAGGCCTTGTCTACACTCAACCAGGTTTAAAAAATACAAAAGAAAAGTCTTAAATCTAAATTACAATATATATATATATATATATATATACATATATATATATATATATATATATATATATATAAACGATTACAAGTTATGAATACAATACAATTAATATTATAATGTATTTTGATTTACTCTAAATTTAAGGAATTAAATATATAATATGTACAAGATATATAAAATACGAGGAAAAGATTAATGACATAGTATAAAATTAAATAAATAGAGAAAAATTAATTATTAGACAACAGGTAACTGTATAAGCGTGACTTAAAGGTGCCAAGTGTGCGGCAACCCCTGATATCTTGAGGAAGGAGATTCCAGGAGCGGGCAGAGGCTACTGTGAAGGAAGTAGAATAGATGGAGGAAGTGCTATGAAGAGGAATTGTTAGCAGACTGCTATCCAAGGCCTTCTCTTCGACTTAACCAGCGAAATATATTAATACAGAAAAAAAATTACATAAGATCATAACGTAAGCTTATACAATAAGTAAATATTTATACAAATGAAACTAAAATTAAAACAAATTAAGGCTATACTCTTAGATAAGTAAGAAATCAGAAGCCATCAATAAATCCACTAAAATACCAATTAAAAAATAAATATATTTAAATTTGTTTTAAAGGAAGCTAACGTTTTCATTCCACGACCTCATGTGGTAAAGAGTTGCAGAATCTACTCTCCATTTCAAATACACACAGTTCTGTAGCCTTGAGGTTGGTCCAAAAATGTCCTAAGAACTTTATTGTCAAACACTCGTATTCTCCTTTCTCCGTTAAAATAAGAGTCATTGTTTCGCATCCATATAATATAACTTCTTCTTCCTTCCAAGTATTAGGCCAAGGTCTGTTACGATCCTATAGAAAATTTTCCCTCCAGCGTTTCACAGGACGGCCCAGTGATCTTCGTCCTATAATTATAAACAGCTTTGGGGATCCGATTTGAACTCATTCTTTCTAGATGGTGTTTCCTATTTAGTTGGTACTGTTTAATATATTCCAAAATTGCCGAGCGGTTAAGGTAGGAAGCCTTGGCGCAGAGCTACGGGACTTGCGCTGGTTCGAGTCTCCATGGGGGAAGAAATTTTCTCATGGTGCTTCGGCCAGTATGGGACCGGTGCCCATCCAGCATCGTGAGGCAATTGGGTAGCTACAATAAGTAGCGGCTCCAGGTTGAGGAACCAGCTATAACGGCTGGGGGGCTCGACATGCTAACCACATGTCACCCCTATACAGGCTGTTGATCATCTACCTCTGTGATTGACACATGTGGATATGAAGGGCCAGCAGCCGGCTGGTAAAAGGGCAACCGCTGAAAAGTGGAAAGACCCTCAATCGGAATCGGTGTTCCTTTTCCGATCCCATCTGGTGTAACCCGCTGTTCTGCGCATGAATCTCATTTCACAAGCTGCTATTCTGCTTTCATGCTGCTTTTTAGTGTTCAAGCTTTATGCTTTGGTCGTCATTAGTTTGATCCTTCCGGGGAATTCTCGTTCGAGACTTGGAAGCATAATAATAGTCCCATCGATTGGTTGCTGGTCAAAGGAAGGCAAGACCAGTGATGGGGCTGCATCTTACAGCCTCTGGTCAGGCTTTTCTGCAGAAGAAAACAAAATAAAGGAAAGAAGAAACGGAAGAAAGGAAAGACTCCCTAGCCCTCGGATGCCCTAATAGCGCCGAGGTCGAAAAACAAGAGTTAACCAAGAGAGATTAGATAGTAAAGTTAAAAGAGTGCAAAACACAAGTAAGTGGAAGAAATGTTTTGCTCAGCTTGGGCACTTTGTGGTCGCCATCCACATATCCCCTAGATGGCGACCCCTGAGGGTTATAATACAACTGGTAGAATAATAGTTTATATATTTTCAGTTTAACGTTTTTTTGAAAGGAGTTGGGAAGTCAAAAGTCTCTGTAATGCATAATAGCACGCATTTCCAGAATTGAGCCTATGTTTAATTTCTTTGTACATCTCATTCCTATTTGCGATTATTGTTCCTAGGTATTTGAATTCAGCCACTTCCTCAAATTTCCCTCATTTGTCATTAGCTGTGCATTCCCATTATATAATGTATTTCACGTGTGATCATATATTTAGTTTTATTGATATTTATTTCAAGTCCCAATTTCTTAGGATATTAACAACTAATGACTTATATATTTTGCAAACCGAAATAACTTCTGTCTGTATTGTGAATGTTAGCTGTAGAGCAGTTCAATTACTCCGGATGTTGGTAGCATTAATATTCATATAAGAGTTTCCCAGGAAGCTATAATTTTAACATTAAGTTTAAAGGGCAATATCAAAATTACAGCGCTGAAGTTTATACTGGAACCTGCATCTCGTATGTTTTAAAATTCAGTCACGTCCACACGCAGAGAAAGGTTCTAGTAGTGCTTCGTGAAAAATGAAGATTAAGGGAAAGTCTGCATTTCTATCTTAGCACGAGAATGACATATCAATATACAAATTGGGGTAAAAGTTCAATCTACTGCTTTTAGTTCAAACGAAGTACCGGTAATATATTATATTTTTAGAATGTAATGAAATTACTTACTTATTCACTGACACTATCGAACCCGTAGGTTCATGGCCGTGCGAACATAAGCTCTCCATGCATCCCTATTCTGAGCTAATGTTTTCCAATTATTCCCTGTATAATCTACTTCCCTCAAATCATAGTTAATGTTATTCTCCCACCTCATTCTTGGTTTACCAACTGGGCGGTTTCCCTTTGGCTTTCCTACAAGTAGCTTCCATACATGTCTTTCATTCCAAATTTGTGCCACATGTCCTGCCCATCGCAGTTTACGAGACATAACTCTTCTTATTATATCTGGCTTCCTATCAAGACCATGTAGTTCATTGTTATGTTGTCTTCTCCATTCACCTGTCCATCTCTCTTTGGTCGAAAAATTTTCCTAAGTACTTTATTCTCAAATACCGGTACTTGTAATCTCCTTTCCTCCCTTAAAGTAAGAGTCCATGTTTCGCACCCATATAATATAACTGGTGGAATAATAGTTTTATATATTTTCAGTTTAACGTTTTTTGAAAGGAGTTGAGACAACAAAAGTCTCTGCAATGCATAATAGCACGCATTTCCAGAATTGAGCCTATGTTTAATTTCTTTGTGCAGCTCATTCCTATTTGTGATTATTGTCCCTAGGTATTTGAATTCAGCCACTTCCTCAAAATTTCCCTCATTTGTCATTAGCTGTCCATTTCCATTATACAATGTATTTCTACGTGTATAAATTAAACACATTAATGTTCTGAAAGCTATAATTTTAACAAAATATTTGAAAATGAATGCAGAACATTAAAACTGCAACTATGTTGAATTACACAAAATAACTATAAATGCAACTAAAATATTATACATACAAGAGGAACAGTAATGACACCGAAAAACTTCAGGGACTGACTCCTGATTGGAAATGAAGCAAAAAGGGCCCTATAAACATGTATTCGAAAATGAACGATGTGCGTGCAACAACAACAAACCGTCCTGTCTTCCATATACATGTATGTAAGGACTTTATTAAACTAAAAGTAAGATACATACAATGTTATTTACAAATATGGATAGCACGGGCAGTAAGCCGTACGTGCTCTTGACAGTCCGTTACAATAAGTTGATGTTTGGTAATAATATACTTAAAACAAAAAAGGAAACAATAATATTACAATTAGATATCAATACAATTACATTATACTATAGGCATATACAGTAATAGCACCATATTCGCGGTGCCTTTATTCGCAGGTTAAAAGATTCCGACACAGTTCCTGTATTCGCGGTTAAAAATCTGTTTATTCGCGGATCCAGTCGGTACATTAAATGGAGTATTGTCCTTTATTAACCATTTTTTTATTAGTGCAGGTAGGTGCCAAGGCGGCTTTTACAAATAGTGATTCAAACCAAATGGCAAATAAACATAAACAAAACAAATTTATTGTCATTGACCCTAAAGTTCATTGTTAACCCTTAAATTCGTAATGTATTATTTTGGATACATCAGTTGGTTTAATTAATTTAATATTTTAAATAAATCAGAAGAAAACAAACAAAAAGAGTTAACTTAAATGTGCGTCTAATTATACAATATACATAATAATAACAGATTCACAATATTCCGTTTTCACTGCGGTCCGCCACATTCAAATAATTAACAGAAGAAATTTGTGTTTTGCCAATTTAAGGGTTAAAAGCTGTTGTATTTCACGTGCCGATGCATACTTTGATAAATGCCTCCATCCTGTTGCATCTCCACTATCGGTATATTAATGTTTCAACTTGTCATTCGTTGCAATGATTTTGATTGAATAACACGTGTCTCTTGTCCTTCGTACCCTGTTAATAATGTCGAGTAAAAGGAAATACAAATTAGTACCAAAGAGAGAAAAAAAATACTGTTGGGGCTTAAAGTAAAAATATAAATGCTTGATCATTATATACGCGTCGACGAGTAGTTTGCGTCTATATCACGCTGATTTAATGTTAGTGAATAAAGAAATCCAAAGACAAAATTAGGAATTCTATCGCATAATTCACTGCTGAATATCTACTCCTTTAAAAAAAACGTTAAACTGAAAATATATAAAACAATTATTCTACCAGTTATATTATATGGGTGCGAAACATGGACTCTTACTTTAAGGGAGGAAAGGAGATTACGAGTATTTGAGAATAAAGTACTTAGGAAAATATTTGGACCAAAGAGAGATGAACTGACAGGTGAATGGAGAAGACTTCATAACAGTTAACTACATGGCATATATAGGAAGCCAGATATAATAAGAACAGTTAAGTCTCGTAGACTGCGTAGGGCGGGACAGTTTCCGTGTATGAGGAATGGCAGACTTGAATAGTAGCTTCTTGTAGGAAAGAAAGAGGAAAAACGCCCAGTTGGTAGACCAAGAATGAGGTGGGAGAATAACATTATCTATGATTTTAGGGAAGTAGATTATACAAGGATCGATTGGAAAAACATTAGTTCAGATAGGAATGTATGGACAGCTTATGTCCGCGCGGCCATGAACCTACGGGTTCGATAGAGCCAGTGAGTGGGTAAGTATATAAATCATAATTGAAAGGCCTTTTAAAAGCGGAAAAACAGGAAAAAAATAATCATTTCTTTAAGTCCTGGCCTGACAGTAATAATTAATAAAAATTGTTCAATATCTCATTGACTATTTAACTCATGCCCCAAATGGGAGTCAATGACCAATCACATTTCAATGAATTTTATTTACTACTACTCACAGTCCTGTTTCACCTCGAATTTACCAACTGTCTTTATCATAAGTAATGCCACGAGTGATTTCCAAATTATCGATAAATTCACGACTCACGAAATGAGGAGTGAATTTATCTAGAGAATTTGGAAATCAAGAGTGGCATTTGTTAGGACTATTTAACGAATAAAATTAAGCTGTTTACTCACAAATCATTATTTAACTATAGTTATTTTAAAATATTTATATATTTAATGTAAACGGCGATGTTTGAAAACAAATGAGAAACGATAGGTACGCTTCTACTGCTTCTTTTGTTTATCACTGCAACCAGATCATACTATTTATTGCCAAAGGAACGCATATTGTAAGGAGGAGCTTTCTTTAAATGGTAATTATAACACTGATAAATATTTGATGAAACACGACTCTGATTGGTTGTAAAACAGAAAATCATTGAAACGTGATTGGTCATTGACTCCCATTTGGGCATGAGTTAAATAGTCACAATAAAGACAGCACCTCCTTTTCAACATTCTGAATAGGTCATAGCATTATTTTGCAGTGACGACTCTGTAAGAAATACAGCTATCAGATTGTATATATAGTGCATGAATTCGAACACACAGCGCATGCAGGAGTTAATACAAAAATATTTGTAGCAATTGATTATACCACCGAAAAAAGAAACCACTGTTTCACTTTTTTAAATGTATTTTTTTCCCAGGAAATAACATTCCAGAAAAATATCTTCTTCTTCTTCCTTCCAAGTATTAGGCCAAGGCCTGTTACGATCCTATAGAAAATTTTCCCTCCCCGGGAAATTCTCGTATAAGACTTGAAAGCATAATAATAGTCCCTTCGATTGGTTGCTGGCCAAAGGAAGGCAAGACCAGTGATGGGGCTGCCATCTTATAGCCTCTGGTCAGGCTTTTTCCATAATTGCCATATTTACATCATATGACGTCAGAAATGAATTAATATACAGTTTGACGTGTTTCATTTTTTCTCCACTAGAGTGCATTCTTACAATATTGCGTTCCTTTGGCAGTAAATATTATGAACTGGTTGCAGTGATGAGAATAACATTAACTATGATTTGAGGGAAGTAGATTATACAGGGAATGATTGGAAAACATTAGCTCAGGATAGGGATGTATGGAGAGCTATATCCGTGCGACCATGAACCTATGGGTTCGATAGTGCCAGTGAGTAAGTAAGGTTGCGTAATGAACAAAAGAATCAAATGAAACGTACCAATCGTTTCTCATTTGTTTTCAAACATCGCCGTTTATATTAAATATATAATATTTTAAAATAACTATAGTTAAATAATGATTTGTGAAAAAACAGCTTAATTTTATTCGTTAAATAGTCCTAACAAATGCCACTCTTGATTTCCAAATTCTCCAGATAAATTCACTCCTGACTAATTTGGAAATCACTCCTGGCATTACTTATGATAATTTTTGTTTTAATCTGGAACCCTGGAATGTATCCCCTATACACCCATACAAATTACCTTCCATATCCGCGGTTTTTGTATTCGCGGCATATTTGCGGAACATATCCCCCGCGAATAAGGATCTCTTATTGTGTGTATGTATATATATATATATATGGTATGATAAGAAAAATAAATGCCTAGACGGGATTCGAACCCGGATCTCTGAGTCTGTACCTCAGCGTGATATCCATTACACTACCAGGCGAATCCAATTCAAACACTTATTTTTCTTATATATGTATATATTCTCCATTATTACTAGATGTCGCGAGAACTCGGTCTTCACTGCCATCTAGTAGCTGACTATAACAAGTAAGCAAATTAAAGAGAACATTTTTACCTTATAGCAGTGACGCTTTATAGATGTTATAATTAAATGTTTAACAAATATATATATATATATATATATATATATTCAAGTATTTTTCTTGCGTTTTATTTTTGTTTTGATAAAATTATTTACAATTTTACAAATATTTACCAGCGATCTGAGGATTGACTTTATAATGTGTCGCCTAAAATAATAATAAATTATTCACCGTTTATTATTTAACTCTAAACGTCTGAGACATCCTTTGTAATAATGTTGGATGTATTATAGCATGTATTTTGTGTATGTTTTAAATTTTACAAAAATGTTACTTGTAATGAAAACGAGGAATCAGCGTTGTACTCATTAGTTTGCGAGACAAAAGGATGGCATCAGCTAGGATTTTGAAATTTCAGTAGTACGGTCACTAGAAGATGTATAGCTGTACAATATTTCAACAGAGGTCCTATCTGTCCAATGTGACGTGCAGTGGCGTTAAGCTTTCCCCTTTCTGTTTGCTCTTTTTTAGGATGGGGGAGGTATCCCATGCGCCAGAATTAGCAAGCAAGTTGAATAATTGCTTTCGTTCCTGCGAGCACTCACCAACATTGACAGAGGTAAAGGCTATTTTTTTCTAAACACGAGTTGGGGTGTTCACGAAAATGACCGCCAATTTGCATGCTTGGAGCACGATAATTAAAAAGGAATTAAATATTCAACATCTGAACTTTGTTCAAAGTGTTGCCGGAGGCTGAAGATTGTTTGCGCATTTCCATGCACAAAGACACTTTAAAAAGTTCATGTTCTGACATTTATTCTTAATTCTTCTGAAATCAGAGATAACAAGTTTTAGAATATGACCTCTAATCTCTAATTATATATATATATATTATATATAATATATATATATATATTTGACATTTGGCAATGAAGGCAAATATGATATGAAAAGAAAAAAGAATGCTTGAGTCGGGATTTGAACTCGAGTCTCTAAACTCTGTACGTTTAGCGCTCTAACCAACTGAGCTACTCAAGAATTTCAACACAAACAACATTTTCTTATATATGTAGTATTCTCAATTCACACAAGAGGTAGTGGGAATTCGTTCCAACACCATCTAGTGGCCAACATAACAGTTAAGCAATTTTTAAAGAGAATATTTACTTTATAGCAGTAACGAATTCTTGAGTAGCTCAGTTGGTTAGAGCGCTAAACGTACAGAGTTTGGAGACTCGGGTTCAAATCCCGACTCAAGCATTCATTTTTCTTTTCATATCATATTTGCCTTCATTGCCAAATGTCAAAAATATAGTTATAACATCTAAATATACAAGCGTTACTGCTATAAAGTAAATATTCTCTTTAAAAATGCTTAACTGTTATGTTGGCCACTAGATGGTGTTGGAACGAATTCCCACTACCTCTTGTGTGAATTGAGAATACTACATATATATGAAAAATGTATGTCTGTGTTGGAATTCTTGAGTAGCTCAGTTGGTTTGAGCGCTAAACGTACAGAGTTTAGAGACTCGGGTTCAAATCCCGACTCAAGCATTAATTTTTCTTTTCATATCATATATATATATATATATATATATATATATATATATATATCATCATGAACAAATTCGTTCTAGGTCATGTGGGCTGTACGATAAACCTAGCGAAGATGGTCTTGAACTTTCCACCGACGTTTTGGTCTTCCTTGGTCCCTATGTCCAGTTGGGGTATATTGGAATGCCAATTTTGGAAGTCTATTTCTTGCCATTCTCCTCAGATGATTTTTCCATTCATATATAAGTATATATATATGTATATATATATATATATATGTATATATATATATATATATATATATATATATATAAGGCAAGCACTAGACCACGATGACATAGAATATATGGCTAAAAAACTAAAAGAAGAATATAAAAAGTGGGGACTTTATATAAACATTGAGAAAACTAAATACCTGTGTATAGGAGAAGAAATGGAAAATATAAATTTCAACAATGGAGAAGAACTAAAACCTAGTATTGAATACACTTATTTAGGAGCAAAATTAGAACATTCAGGTGATAACACAGTGGAAATTAAAAATAGAATCGCACAAACAAAACAAGCAATAAATACTTTAAACTCTGTTTGGTGGAGCAAAAGTATTTTAAAAAATAGAAAATTACAAATATATCAAACCATAATTCAGAGCATTTTAACATATGGTGCTGAAGACTGGCAAATTCCTACCAGGTAAATGAAAAGAATTTTAAGTACAGAAATGGATGTTTTAAGAAGATCAGCTGGAACATTTAGAATGGATAGAATACGAAATTAAGAAATAAGGGAAATTATGGGTGTACAAGAGGAGCCGGACATCATAGACATTATAGAAAAGAAAAGATTACAGTGGTATGGCCATGAGCAAAGATTTCCAAAAATTGTTATGGAATGGATCCCAATGGAAAGGAGGAAGAGAGAAAGACCGAAGAAAACTTGGATAGAAGGGGTAGAAGCTGCTATGAATATCAGAGGAATGGAGTAAGATCAATGGATGTGCAGAGAGGAATAGCGTTTGGTTTCCGGAAGACGGCAGCAGCTGCCATGATACCGGATGATGATGATGATGATATACAAGACAAAAATACACAAAACAAATTATCTGATCAGATGTAAGTTACGTATCCAAAATTGATAAAAATTGAAAACCGATAAGGATAGAGAGATACAAGATGACTAAAACCAATTGGGAAAAAAAGTAATATTTATAATTGGTATTTAAATCATGCCCCAATTGGATGTCAATGACCAATCATGTTTCAATGAAAACTGTGGGTGATGGAGAAATTCCGAATACATATTTGAAAACACGATAAAAACTGCGTTAAGTACAACTATTGGTACTCATGAGACAACAATCATGTTGACCGGTGTTATTTGGATATTTCTTCTGCATTTAGCGACCCAGTGGATCAACATTTTATACTTCCTGGACTGGATTTGTCAATACAAATATTTAGTTCTACGGACACGGATATCTGAAGATTGTGAGTTGTATCCTGAATGATAATGATAATAATAATAATAATAATAATAATAACAATAATAATAACAATAATAATAATAATAATAATAATAATGTTTTATATATTCTAGCAGAGTTAAGGCCGCAAAAGGCCTCTCTTCCACTCAACCAGCACAAATACAAATAAATATTTGACAAATATAGATATACACTATACTAATTATAAACAGTTAAAGATACATTAAATGTAGCAATGTAAATTTCATGTACAAACAACATTTTATACGATAATAATAACAATAATAATAATAATAATAATAATGATAATAATAATAATAATAATAATGATAATAATAGTATGATTATGATAAATTATACGAGAAACACCAATGATAATAATAATAATAATAATAATATGATAATAATAGTATGATTATGATAAATTATACGAGAAACACCAATGATAATAATAATAAAAATAATAATAATGATAATAATAGTATGATTATGATAAATTATACGAGAAACACCAATTAATATATATGTACCTTGCACTGGGTAATGATGAAGTCGAGTTTAGAGCAAATATAAATTTAGATTTCTTTTAAAAGATGCCAATGTCCGGCAGCCCCTTATTTCTTGTGGTAGGGAATTCCATTTGCGAGAAGTGAAGATGGTATATGACATGGAGTGATGTGATGTCCTATGTTGCGGTATATTAAGCAAGAGACTATGTTGTGATCTTGTGTTTAACTTATGGTTGAGGATAGATACTACAAACGGGATGATAAATAATTGGGAATCGAGGTATGTAGGATCTTAAATAGGAGAATTAGACAATGCGATTTTCTTCTCTCTTTTAGATGTAGCCAAGACAATTCGTAGAGAAATGGAGAAATGTATTTTCGAACATTAAATATGAATCTGATACACATATTATGGACACGCTGCAGTTTGTCCGACAATCCGTCACTTATGTCAGTTAGTAGAACGTCACAGTAGTCAAAATACGAACACAGAGAAACAACAAAACAATGAACACTTTGTAAGTCTACCGATATCTGTAATACATGTATCAGAACTTAAACTAATGTTACCCCTGAGCGTATTACTCTCACTCTTCCCTTCCCTCTCGCTACCCTCACGTAGTGCCTAACTTAAGGCGTTTGTTTCAGTCTAGAATACGATAGGCCAGCTCATTTCATTTTTTAACAACAAATATATCTACAAGATCTAGTAGGAATGTAAACAAACCTTATTGTTGAGGAAACAAATGAGGACGATTTCATTAGACGAGAGACTCGCTCACCCTGTAGGCCCACAACATTACACAAGTTCTGTATACTCTTATTCACTGGCATTATCGAACCCGTAGGTTCATGGCCGCGCGGACATAAGCTCTCCATACATCCCCATCCTGAGATAATGCTTTCCAATTCATTCCCTGTATAATCTATTTCCCTCAAATCATAGTTAATGTTATTCTCCCACCTCATTCTTAGTCTACTACCTGGACGTTTTCCCTCTGATTTTCCAAAAGAAGCTTCCATGCACGTCTTTCATTCCCCATACGTGCAACATGTCCTGTCCATCGCAGTCTATGAGACTTAACTGTTCTTGTTATATCTGGCTTCCTATAAAGACCATGTAGTTCATTGTTATGAAGTCTTCTCCATTCACCTGTCTCTTCATCTCTGTTTGGTCCAAAAGTTTTCCTAAGAACTTTATTCTCAGAAACTCGTAATCTCATTTCCTCCCTTAAATTAAGAGTCCATGTTTCGCACCCATATAATGTAACTGGTAGAATAATAGTTTTATATATTTTCAGTTTAACGTTTTTTGAAAGGAGTTGGGACATCAAGAGTTTCTGCAATGCATAATAGCACGCATTTCCAGAATTGAGCCTATGTTTAATTTCCTTGTGCATCTCATTCCTGTTTGTGATTCTTGTTTCTAGGTATTTGAATTCAGCCACTTCCTCAAAATTTCCCTCATTTGTCATTAGCTGTCCATTTCCATTATATAATGTCTTTCTATGTGTAACCATATATTTAGTTTTTTGATATTTACTTCGAATCCTAATTGTGTTCTGTATACAGGGTGTAACTAGAAACCCCAATGATAAGCAGCAGGCGTCTGAGAGAGCAACGTGTTTTGTGATATTTTGCTTATAGCGGGAAAGCGGTGCGTTTCTGGACATGAGTTCCTGCGCTAAACGTAACTGTCTTGGTCCCCACACACCTCCTCAAAACCTATAATAAGAATTTAGTTACACCCTGTATATGTAGCAATTCGCCGTTTAACAATATACAAATATTTAATGAAATATCTCTTTTTTCCCCGTTGAAGTTGAACAATCGCATGTTTTTAATTGAAGTGTTTGCTTGCGTTGAATTGTGCGTGTGTTTGTTTTGTCGCTAAATTGTTGAAATGTAGTGATTTCACAGAACTGTTACTCTGGACATCTGCATACAGGGGAACCCAAATTATTTATGAGCGCACTTGTTTACTTGTAATTACGATAAATGCTGCGACAGGTTTACGTTCATTCCATAAATATTAGGTCTAGTTGATTCAGCACCTAGCAACAAGATGCAACATTCCCTTTTTGTCTAATTTCAATAGCAACTCATTGAAAGGCACCGAATGGTGAAAATGTTTAAAAAGTGACAAACAAAATGCATTTTTTTTGTTTATTTGCGTTTTAAAAACTTCGATTTTTAGGAGAATTTTCTTGTATTTTTTTGTAGGAGTCCGTGACGTAAGAGTTTAAATACCCTTGCACTACTTTTTTTAAATTTATTTTGTTTACCCTGTTCTTACTTTTTGTTTTACCTTTATTAACGTTTTTATCATATTCACACATACAAACACAAGACAGGACACACACCCAGACCCAAGGTGAAGATTTAAAATCCCCTACCCCGCCGGGAATCGAACCCGGGTCGCCGGAGTGGAAGGTAGGGACTCTACCACCTACGCCACGGCGACAGACAACTTGTTTATACTGGTTTTCCTTATTGTTTTACCTTTATCTTCGTTTGTTTTACCTGTTTGTTAACTTTCTTTAATTCTCACATAGACACAAGGACAGGACGCACACACCCAGACCCAAGGTGGAGATTTAAAATCCCCTACCCCAACGGGAATCGAACCCGGGTCGTCGGAGTGGAAGGTAGGGACTCTACCGACTACGCCACGGCCACGGACTCACTATGTAAACTTTAATATGTGTTTCTTTCTGTTTTCATGCTCCTTACGATGCATGTTTTATGCTATCAAAATGAAATTTTGTGGTTAGACTTCCCCAATATATGCTAATTGAAATTTGCTATGTAGTTACTAGCCTAAGACACGTTCCTTATTTAAATTGAGATGGAAATACATGAGAGTGGATAATTTGTTTTTTCAAAAAATGAAAAATAACCAGTATCGTCAAATTATGAATTTTTTCTCGTATAAGACTTGAAAGCATAATAATAGTCCCGTTGATTGGTTGCCGGCCAAAGGAAGGCAAGACCAGTGATGGGGTTGCCATCTTATAGCCTCTGGTCAGACTTTTCTGGAGAAGAAAAGAAAATAAAGGAAAGAAGAAACGGAAGAAAGGAAAGACTCCCTAGCCCTCGGATGCCCTAATAGCGTCGGGGTCGAAAAAAACAAGAGTTAACCAAGAGAGGTTAGATAGTAAAGTTAAAAGAGTGCAAAACACAAGTAAGTGGAAGAAATGTTTTGCTCAGCTTGGGCACCTTGTGGTCGCCATCCACATATCCCCTAGATGAGGACCCCTGAGGGTGAAAGAATGAGTTCAAATCGGATCCCCAAAGCTGTTTATAATTATATACCAAGAGGACGAAGATCACAGGGCCGTCCTATGAAACGCTGGAGGGAAAATTTTCTATAGGATCGTAACAGGCCTTGGCCTAATACTTGGAAGGAAGGAAGAAGAAGAAGAAGATGAATTTTTTCACATGGCAAACGAGTTTTTAGTGAAAACGTAAAGATTCTGATCTCAAATTTTGTGAGAGAATATTTAAAAATTATTCCTAGGGAGCATTTTTTTTACAAAATATTTAAAAAATAGATTTGAAAAATCGTAATTCTGAAACTATTCTACTTACAGACACCGAACTTCACAGAAACAATTCAATAAACACATAATGTATGTGATGAAATTTTTAAAACAATCAGATGAAAGCAAAAGAAACTCCGAATTCACCAGTCCTTAAGGGGGGCTATGTGTGAAATTTCTATTTTCTACATTTTGTAATCTACATACTTGATATATTGACATAGGCTTTCACGGCCGGAGTTACTATGATGATCTTGAGGATGCCGGACGCAGTCTCTGGCGAAACGTTGGGGACTACAAGCCTCAAGACCACGGCCAACAGCCCGGAAATCTTCTGCAAGATCATTACATACTTGATGTATACACATTCACGCCATAATAGGTGATGTTATATTAAACATTCATCCTTCTAGGCTTAAAGGGTTTTGAGTTATTGAAGAAAATCCATTTAAAAATTCGCATAATAACATTTTTAATTAGTCCCATAATGTTTTACTTTTTTTTTTTCTACATGGCCACTGACTTATTTAGACACAAAACTATGCATTAACTTTTCTATATCATTATAATAAAGGAAGAAAAAATATATACATCCTCTGCATATGAAAAGTTTCGTTTTTTTAATTACTACATATGTTTTATTTTTAATTTTTAAAACTATCAACGTTGTTTCAAAGTCCATGCAACGAATTATTAGCCATAGTGTGTGGGACAATCAGTGAACATTTCGTGCTTCTATCATACATTTGTCAATGCTATGCTGATTTGAATGTAGCCTATTGGAATGCAATGAAAATAAAAGTGTGGAAAAGCTAATTTGAAAGTTTGGATGCAGTTAAATTAGAATGTAGCGCCCTCATACAAGTCCATTAGGGAACTTCTTACAAGCGCCATAGGACACTCAAATATCGCCCAATCTTATACTTTAAGGTACGTAGTATTTTTTGATACAAAAAACAAAAAATGCTAAACTTGACCGAAAATGTCGACAATTTCACCCATCACCTTGACCTGCTTTCATAGTGAAAGCCTACATTTCATTACTTTACAGAACCGCATGAAACTTGAATAAGTGGGAGAGAAATGTCATACTTCAGCATAATGCATATGTGCGATTGCACATGTTACAAAGAAAACAGTTTTGAAAAAGCAAAAACAAACTCTAAAGAAAAAATGTATACTTCTTTCCATCAAGCCGCGACAGTGTACAAGGCGCTTGGCCTACCATCCGGCTGCTGGCCTCACATCGACAAGTGTTAATCGTAGAGATACATAATCATTAGGACAAGGCAATTAATGATTTTGTATCTTTATCTTATGAAGGTCGAAACATTGCTTGCATATATGAAAATGTACAGCATTAAAAAACGGATTAAATAAAATCAATTTGTTTCGGCATTTTTTTGCATTTTCTTAACTTTTTTAGGGATAGGTAATTTTTTGGCAGTTGTTAGATCATTTTGAGCATTTTTTACACTTTTCCGGAAGGCTGTGACATTATTTGTATTTGATTTAAGATTTTTATTATAATTCAGTATTTTTCCTTGTCAATACAATTTCTTGGAATTAATTAACTGTTTTGCTAACTACTACCCCTATTTTTCAAGGTATGTGCATAATGAACTTGCCCACTTCTAGGAATTTTATTCAATTTCTTAGAGCTTATGCTAGCTTCTACCCTTATTCTGATTGTTAACTGCAATTCAAAATTGCTGTAAAAGTGCACTGTGTAATTGAAATGGATTTTCTGCAATAAAAGGTACTGTAACATGTATTTTTAAATACTTTTCTTTTAATATTTTGGTGTTAAGTTAAATTTTATATAATTCAGTAATCAAGTGAGCACTTAATCTAATAAATAGTATTTTTATTGGTAATTCTTAACTTTTTATTTGTCAATTTTTTTATTTTATTGGTAATTTTTTGCATCTTTAGGTCATAAATGCATTTGTAGGTCATATATGCATTTTTAGGTCATACATGCATTTTTTATTTTGCATTTTTTACCAATTTATAGGTCATTAAATGCCTTGCCCTAATAATCATACAGATATTGTTCGGGTGACATGTGGTGAATATGTTATGTCCTCCAGCCGTTGCAGCTGGTTTTCTTAATCTGAAGCCGATATTTACCGTAGCTAGCCAAATGCTTCACGATTCTCAGTGGGCTCCGGTCCCATACTGGCCGAAATTCCGTAAGAAAATTTCTTCCCGTTTGGAGACCCGAACCAGCTCAAGTTCCGTAGCACTTCGCCAAGACATCTTTCCTAAAATGTATAGTTCACGCACTCTATACTGATGGGTCCATGACGACATTATTGTACTTGGGGAAACATGGGGTGAATTGGTACTACTTACTGACTTAAAAATATTGATTCACCTGTTCTTAGGGAAAAGATATTTAAAATGTGATTTTGTGCTTAGAAGTGATTCTCATAAGTAATGCCACGAGTGATTTCCAAATTATCGATAAATTCACGACTCACGAAGTGAGGAGTGAATTTATGTAGAGAATTTGGAAATCAAGAGTGGCATTTGTTAGGACTATTTAACGAATAAAATTAAGCTGTTTACTCACAAATCATTATTTAACTATAGTTATTTTAAAATATTTATATATTTAATGTAAACGGCGATGTTTGAAAACAAATGAGAAACGATAGGTACGCTTCTATTGCTTCATTTGTTTATCACTGCAACCAGATCATACTATTTATTGCCAAAGGAACGCAATATTGTAAGGAGCAGCTTTCTTTAATATGGTAATTATAACACTGATAAATATTTGGTGAAACACGACTCTGATTGGTTGTAAAACAGAAATCATTGAAACGTGATTGGTCATTGACTCCCATTTGGGGTATGAGTTAAATAGTCACATTAAATAAACTTTTAACTGATTGCAAAATTATTGCACTTAGCGCACGATAGCAAATATATGTTTTCTTGTTTTGTTCTTTAATGTTTTATGTATAGTTCCACATCTCATTTGAAATTTCAACAGTTTCATATAGGCCTATATGTCTCTTTCAGTTTTTGTATTTGTAGTAAAATTACAACCCAAATAATTAAAATTTGTTACTTGCTCTAAAGGGTTATTTTCTATTATGATTTTCGATCTCGTATGTACATTTTCCCAAAATGCCATTATTTTTGTTTTTTCTTTTGGTATTTTTAAATTATATTCTAGGCATAACTGATTCTTAGTTTATAGTAGCTAATTCAGATGGCAGCTAAGATCATGACACCCTGTACGATTTAAGGACTACCTACTTAAGGAATGATTGGTTCATTGAATTTCATATTTTGTTCTTAATTTATCAGAACACATCACGGTCCAAAAGAGTCTAAATACAACAATATACGGTAAGATTACTCTGTCGACTGTCTTCAGTGACCACGTGTTCCTTATATCAGTCTACACACCTGGACAACCCGTGTACGTTTTTCAGTAAAGTTGGGTTCCGAAGTATGTATGCCTATATATGCCCATTGTTTTGTATTTGATAAAACTTCCTCTAAGTAGCGAAATGTAATTTTAACTAATCTTAGATTGTTACATTTATAGAAATGTAATATTGACGATACATAACGTAGCCTAATACAACGAACGATTAGTAGCATTTTTAGAAGAAATAGAAGTTAAATGCGCTACAAGACAAGGAATAGTTTAGAAGTAACAAAGATGAATCCGCTTAATGATGGGGCAAAACGTCATCAAAATTATTTAAAGTTTAATTAGGCTAAAATAGTTTTGAATCCTAAAAAGAAAGAAAGAAACAGAACTCAATCCATAGTCATTCTACCCTAGGGCAGGTTCTTTAATTGTAATGTTAATGTTTTTAGTGTATAATGCTGTTGTGTTATTATTTAATTGTAATATTTTTATTGTGTTTTCTTTATGTAATTGTAATGTTATTGCTGTTTTTGTTTATTTTTCTTTACACTAGTACCAATTATTACTTTATTGTAACGGACTGTCAACAGCACGTACGGCTTACTGCCCGTGCGACCCATATTTGTAAATAATATTGTAAATATCTTACTTTTTTGTCTAATAAAGTCCTACTACTACTACTACTACTGCAATCATAGCATTTTCATGCTATGCTTTACAGCTTTACTAGGGAATTATAGGTGTGGTAGCTTCCATTTACTTTCCACACCGATGAAGGATGATGATGGCCGGATGATTTTCGGGGACCGTTGGGCCCTAAGCGTCCTGACATTTGTCTTACAGTCAGGTCAGGAAGAAACCCGAATAGTAGTATAGTAAGTACGGCACTAAGCCGTACGTGCTGTTGACAGTCCGTTACAATAAAGTAATAATTGGTATTAGTGTGAAGAAAAATAAACAAAAAAACAGCAATAACATTACAATTACATAAAGAAAACACAATACTAATATTACAATTAAATAAAACCTCACCCAGGAGCCTGTCCCGAATGGGAATCGAACCCGGGCCCGCTGCATGACAAGGCAGCACGCTACCTCTAGACCACAGCGGCAGACTGAAATAGAACTATTCAATGAGAAATAATAACATAATCTTAGATTTGTTATATAATCTTAGATTTGTTATATAATCTTAGATTTGTTATATAATCTTAGATTTGTTATATAATCTTAGATTTGTTTTTTAACGAGATAGGAGAGAATGCCTCTACACCTCTGAAACCGTTGGAAGTCTTTTTGATTTAGGGTCTGTAATAAATGAAAGGCCCCCCATGGAATCTTTACATGTGGCTTGCGTGCTTACATGATCCCGAGAGCTATGCCGGCGGTAGCATTGCTGCAGATAGTGTTACCCATGCCGGACTGATCGAAGGTGATAAGCCAGACGAAAAAAAGTACCTTGGTCTTTCATCGTAAAATTACAACGGTCAAGAAACGCGGACATGTGTTCCACTGGGGTAAAATTTTCCGGAGGTAAAATTGTCCCAATTCGGTTCTCCTGGCGGGACTACTTCAGGGAACCCAAGCCAAAGGCTCAAACACAGGGACATGTTCCTACGAACGTGGAATGTTAGGAACTTATCCAATAGTGGGGCGCTAGAGGTATTAACCCGTGAATTAGATAAATCACCCTTCGATATAGTCGCTTTACAGGAAGTTGGATGGCCGGGAGAAGGTAGTCAGGAATCAGAAAGCTTTACATTATAATATGGAGGTGCAGAAAGACCTGAATTTGGAACGGGTTTTTTAGTCAGAAGAAGGATTCTGTTCGCTATCCGAGATATTTCGTTTGTCAGCGATAGGATATCATACAGAATTCTAAAGGGCAAACAACATGATTTTGTAATCGTAAATGTACATGCCCCCACAGAAAAAAAATTTAACAAGATCAAGGATGAGTTCTATGAAGAATTAGAATGCGTATTTGATAGCCTTTGACGATATCATATGAAAATTGTCTTAGGAGATTTTAATGCAAAAGTGTGGCTGGAAGATATATTCAAACCAACAATACGCGTCCACGAACCCAGGTTCGATAGCGCCAGTGAGTTTTTAATCAATAAAAGAAGGCAAGAGGGATATATTTATGTAGGTTCAGTGACATAATATCAAAAAAGAGCAGTGTATGTGCTCAGAGGTAGCCTTTGCAAGTTTAATAAAAAAAGAGATGGAATGAAGGGGGGGGGGTAGATGGTACGAATCGATATCATAACAATGGGCGCTTGTGTTGCCTTAACGTGTGTCAGCCATTGTTTCCCACAACAGTGATTTCTGTCATTAACTCAGATAAGAATACAAAACTGACAGTCGCATCGTCATGACGTTCTTTTGTTACTCAGAATATTAACTCCTCTTGCTATGTGTGTCATCTTTGACACATGCTCAGCCTTACAAGAATGCACAGCAGTTTGCAGAAGATGGTTCTCCCTTACACCTGATTATGTACCAACCTTACTCACCGTTTGAATAGTTTTAATAAGGGCCTAATTGTTCAGGGTCTACCATACATTGTTATCATAAGTAATGCCATGAGTGATTTCCAAATTATCGATAAATTCACGACTCACGAATTTACTTAGACTATTTAACTCATGCCCCAAATGGGAGTCAATGACCAATCACGTTTCAATGATTTCTGTTTTACAACCAATCAGAGTCGTGTTTCACGAAATATTTATCAGTGTTAGGATTATCATATATTAAACAAAGCTCCTCCTTTTTAATATTCTGAACAGGTCTGACCGTTATTTTGCAGTGACTGAGCCTATAACAAATACGGCTACCAGATTGTATATAATAGTGCTTACATGTCAACATTTGTAGCAATTGATTATACCACCAAAAAAAGAAACCACTGTTTGCACTTTCTTAAATGTATTTTTTCCCAGGTAATAATCGAGAAAAATATAATTGTCATATTTACATCATACGACATCAAAAATGAATTAATATACAGATTGATGTGTTTCATTTTTTCTCCACTAGAGAGCATTCTTACAATATTGCGTTCCTTTGGCAATAAATAGTATGATCTGGTTGCAGTGATAAACAAAATAAGCAGTAGAAGCGTACCTATCGTTTCTCATTTGTTTTCAAACATCGCCGTTTAACATTAAATATATAAATATTTAAAATAACTATAGTTAAATAATGGTTTGTGAGTAAACAGCTTAATTTTATTCGTTAAATAGTCCTAACAAATGCCACTCTTGATTTCCAAATTCTCTAGATAAATTCACTCCTCACTTCGTGAGTCGTGAATTTATCGATAATTTGGAAATCACTCGTGGCATTACTTATGAGAATTTGGAAATCAAGAGTGGCATTTGTTAGGACTATTTAACGAATAAAATTAAGCTGTTTACTCACAAACCATTATTTAAATATAGTTATTTTAAATATTTATATATTTAATGTAAACGGCGATGTTTGAAAACAAATGAGAAACGATAGGTATGCTTCATCTGCTTCTTTTGTTTATCACTGCAACCAGATCATACTATTTATTGCCAAAGGAACGCAATATTGTAAGAATGCTCTCTAGTGGAGAAAAAATGAAACATGTCAAACTGTATATTAATTCATTTCTGATGTCGTATGATGTAAATATGACAATTATATTTTTCTGGATTATTACCTGGGAAAAAATACATTTAAGAAAGTGCAAACAGTGGTTTCTTTTTTTGGTGATATAATCAATTGCTACAAATGTTGACATTCATGCACTATATATACAATCTGGTAGCCGTATTTCTCACAGGCTCAGTCACTGCCAAATAACGGTCAGACCTGTTCAGAATATTAAAAAGGAGGAGCTTTCTTTAATATGGTAATTATAACACTGATAAATATTTCGTGAAACACGACTCTGATTGGTTGTAAAACAGAAATCATTGAAACGTGATTGGTCATTGACTCCCATTTGGGGCATGAGTTAAATAGTCATAAGCAATGCCACGGGTGATTTCCAAATTATCGATAAATTTACGACTCACTTCGTGGCATTTGTTAGGACTATATCTTCTTCTTCTTCTTCCTTTCATGTGATAGACCTAGTGGTCTGTTACGGTCTCAATCCAACATTTGAAGGGTCTGCCCAAAGATATCTTGCCTGGTGGCTGATAATTTAAGATCTGACGTGGTATTCTTGTTCTGCTCATTCTTCGTACGTGAGATTTCCACTTGTTTCTGTATTTTTGTACAAATTCCATGACTGATTCTGTTTGTAATTCTTTGAGAATGTCAGAATTCCTTTTATGGTCTGTCCTTTGAATAGCCCGCAGTACGTCTCATAAATTTCATTTCTGCCGCAGTTAGTCTTTGTTCATCTACACTGCGAATTGTCCAGGCCTCACTGCCGTAACATAATATGGGTCTGGCCAGTGTTTTATAAATTCTAGTTCGTGTGTGTTGCTGTACTGTATTTGGCTTGAAAATATTATTTATAATTCCTGTTACTGTGTGAAATTTTATAATTTTTTGACTAAAAATCTTTTTCTTCTTCGTATGTAACTTGGTATCCGAGATAGTTAAATGTGTTGGTTTGTTCTAATATTTTATTATTAATAACAATTTTACTGCGAACTGGGTCTTTTCCTAGGAAAGCCATGACTTTAGATTTTTCTGTTGAGATTTCCATGTTGTAGTTTATTGCAGTTTGGTGAAAAGAGTGGAGTGAACGTTGTAGGTCATCTTCTGAATTCGCTATAAACACAATGTCATCTGCAAATCATAGGGTGTCTAAATTATATAATCTATTAAGTGGTATACTGCCATGTGGTTGTAGTCTCCACTCTTTAATAATTGAGTTCATGTATATTATGAAGAGCATTGGTGAAAGACCACATCCTTGTCTAACTCCTTGATTAATTGGTCTGCATTCCGAGGCTATATAACGAATACAATTAAGCTGTTTACTCACAAATCATTATTTAACTATAGTTATTTTTAAATATTTATATATTTAATGTAAACGGCGATGTTCGAAAACAAATGAGAAACGATTGATACGCTTCATTTCCTTCCTTTGTACATCACTGCAACCATATCATAATATTATTTATTGCCAAAGGATCGCAATGTTGTAAGAATGCACCCTAGTGGAGAAATTTATAACTAACGTTATAGGTATTAATTAATTTGATGTCCTATGATGTAAATATGTCAATTATATTTTTCTGCAACGTCATTTCCTGGAAAAGAATTCGTTTAAGAAAGTGCAAACAGTGCTTTTTTTGTGGTATAATCAATTGTTACAAACGTTTTTATATTATCTATCTCGCATGCGCTTTCTGCTGACATTCATGCACTATGTATACAATCTTGTAGCCGTATTTCGTACAGGGTCAGTCACTACAAAATAATGCTATGACCTATTCAGAATGTTAAAAAGGAGGTGCTTTCTTCATTATGATAAACTTTAGTTGGAAAATTTTAGGCGAAACACGACTGTGATTGGTTGTAAATAAAAAAAAAAACATTGAAACGTGATTGGTCATTGACTCTCATTTGGGGCATGAGTTAAATAGTCTATAATATATTGCAGAAGTTACATTTTATAGGAATATGCTATGACAGAACGTGCTAGGAAATGTTTGTTGTTCCATATTCTATGCTCGTAGCATTAACTAACTAACTCACTGGCACTATCGAACCCGTAGGTCCATGGCCGCGCAGACATAAGCTCGCCATATATCCCTATCCTGAGCCAATGTTTTCCAATCATCCCCTGTATAATCTACTTCCCTCAAATCATAGTTAATGTATTTCTCCAACCTCATTCTTGGTCTACCAACTGGGCGTTTTCCCTCTGGTTTTCATACAAGAAGCTTCCATGTGCGTCTTTCATTCCTCATTCGTGCCACATGTCCTGCCCATCACAGTCTACGAGACTTATCAGTCCTCATTATATCTGGATTCCTATAAAGACCTTTTGGCATGGGTTCTCGAAGTAGTCCCCGCCCGGAGAACCGAACGGAGGACTATTTGACCTCCGGAAAATTTTACCCCAGTTGAACCCATGTCCGCATTTCTTGACGGTGGTATTTTTACGGTGAAATATCGTCACTCTTTCGACCAAGGTACTTTTTTCGTCTGGCTTATCACCTTCGACCAGTCCGGCATGGGTAACCCTATCGGCAGAAATGCTACCGCCGGCATAGCTCTCAGGATCATTTAAGCACGCAAGCCACTCCACCACGACAAGGTACAGATACCATGGAGGTGCTAGTAGCATTTGTTCCCAATTTTTTCACTATTGGTACAGTAAAAACTCTTTAATGGCGGTTCCCTTATTTGTGGGAAAAAAAAATTGCGGCACAGTTCCTGTATTCGCGGATCCAGTCGGTACATTAGAAGGATTAGTGTCCTTTATTAACGCATCGGCATCTTTTTGCTGCAGGCACGTGTCAAGGTGACTTTTACAAGGAGTGATTCAAACCAAATAGACAAATTAATATCAAAGTAAAACAAAACTTATTGTCACTAAGCCTAAAGTTCGTTGTTAAAAGCCACCGCCGCAGTATTTCACGTGCCGCTATGTCCGTTGATAAATACCGTCCTCAGCACGATCGCTGATATATTGTTTCAACTTGCCATTCGTCGCAATAACCTTTATTGAATAACACGTGTCTTTTCTGCTTTGTTGCCAATTTATAACGTCGAGTAAAAGGAAAGAAAATTAGTTTCGAAGCGGAAAAAAGTAGTGTTGCCGCTTAAAGTAAGAATATAAATGTTTGACCGTTTACGCGTTGGCGAGTCGTTTTGTGTTTATATCACGTTGTTTCAATGTTAATGAATAAAGAAATACGAAGACAAAATTAAGGAATTCTATCGCTGAATCACAGCTGAATATCAATCTTAATTGAAAATTATTTTAAAAGCGGCAAAACAGGAAAAAATTACTTTAAGCCCTTGCCCATACATTATATTAAATTGTTCAAAATCT
This sequence comes from Diploptera punctata, assembly GCA_030220185.1. Classification (NCBI taxonomy): domain Eukaryota; kingdom Metazoa; phylum Arthropoda; class Insecta; order Blattodea; family Blaberidae; genus Diploptera; species Diploptera punctata. Next base: position 264,212 of record JASPKZ010000796.1, read on the forward strand.
ATCATTAATTGATTTTATTTTGACTATTTTTATTACAAATATCACGAAAAGAAATTGCATAATTGAGGACGCGAACCTGCGACCTTCATTAACAGAAACAGTGACTGCATGCTTTACCGCTGAGCTAACAGGGCACGTAGGAGCATCTTCACTCAGTTGATGCCACATAACGCAGTAGCTCAGGGACTGCACAATTATGACTAGTTTACTAGTGTGAACCCAGCGCTGTGTCGAGTAGGACTTAGAACAAATATGCGTTCAAAAGATGACTCTTTTTTTTTGTCTAAGGGTGTAGATACAAGGTATTGTCATTATCTTCTGAAGATTATAACTTGAGCTAGTTGAAGAACCTGATCTCAATTCAATACTTCCTAGAAGTATTACTTCTAATCTCGAAGCCCGTTACTGATTGCGTGGCAGCAGCTAATACATTCCCTTAAAAATAATAATGTTGTATTATTCTGAGGAAGTAGCTGAATTCAAATACCTAGGAACAATAAACACAAACAGGAATGAGATGCACAAAGAAATTAAACATAGGCTCAATTCTGGAAATGCGTGCTATTATGCATTGCAGAGACTCTTGATGTCCCAACTTACTTACTTACTCACTGGCACTATCGAACCCGTAGGTTCATGGCCGCGGGGACATAAGCTCTCCATACATCCCTATCCTGAGCTAATGCTTTCCAATCATTTCCTGTATAATCTACTTCCTCAAATCATAGTTAATGTTATTCTCCCACCTCATTCTTGGTCTACCACCTGGGCGTTTACCCTCTGGCTTTCCTACAAGAAGCTTCCATGCAAGTCTTTCATTCCCCATACGTGCGACATGTCCTGCCCATCGCAGTCTACGAGACTTAACTGTTCTTATTATACCTGCCTTCCTATAAAGACCATGTAGTTCATTGTTATGTAGTCTTCTCCATTCACCTGTCTGTTCATCTCTCTTTGGTCCAAAAATTTTCCTAAGTACTTTATTCTCAAATACTTGTAATCTCCTTTCCTCCCTTAAAGTAAGAGTCCATGTTTCTCATCCATATAACATAACTGGTAGAATAATAGTTTTATATATTTTCAGCTTAACGTTTTTTGAAAGGAGTTGGGACATCAAGAGTCTCTGCAATGCATAATAGCACGCATTTCCAGAATTGAGCCTATGTTTAATTTCTTTTTGCATCTCATTCCTATTTGTGATTACTGTTCCTAGGTATTTGAATTCAGCCACTTCCTCAAAATTTCCCTCATTTGTCATTAGCTGTCCATTTCCATTATATAATGAATTCCTACATGTGGCCATATATTTAGTTTTATTGATATCATATTTATTTATTATTAATAAATATGTGATCTCACTACAAGATTTTATTGATTCTCCAGTCTCCAAAATTAAATTTTGTTCTGGTTCACCAATTGATAAATATTTTGTTTTTTTCATGTCCAATTTTAATCCCCATTTTTCATATTCTTCTATTAATTTTCTAGTCATATATTCTAAATCTTCATAATCTTGTGCAATTAACAATTGATCATCTGCAAAATGTAAGTTGTATAAAGTTTTGTTGTTTGAAATAGGAATTCCCATGCTTGAACATTTTCTCCTCCAATTCTATAATATTTCATAATAATAATAACAATAATAATAATAATAATAATAATAATAATAATAATAATAATAATAATAATAATGATGATGATGATGATGATAATAATGATAGTGATGATAATAATAATAATAATAATAATTATAATAATGATGATGATGATAATGATAGTGATGATAATAATAATAATAATAATAATTATAATAATGATGATGATGATAATGATAGTGATAATAATAATAATAATAATAATAATGATAGTGATAATGATAATAATAATTAATAATAATAATATTAATAATAATAATGATAATAATAATAATGATAATAATAATAGTGATAATAATAATAATAATAATAATGATGATGATGATAATGATAGTGATAATAATAATAATAATAATAATGATGATGATAATAATGATAGTGATGATAATAATAATAATAATGATGATGATGATGATGATGGTGATGTTGATGATGATGACGATGACGACGATGATGATGATATAATGATGATGATGGTGAGAATAATAATAATAATAATAATAATAATAATAATAATAATAATAATAATAATAATAATAATAATAATAATAATAGCAGCTTTATTTAACCTGGCAACAGCACATACTTCTAAAACTTATGTTTAAGAAAAATATGGTTTCATTTTTGTAATGGCGTCCTAAAACCAAACAGTACTGTAACTAACACAATATTTTTTTATTCAAGAACGTCGTATCACTAAATAAGTCCTGGATAACTCTTCCCAATTTTTACATGAACAACGTCAAAAATATATTAAAATAAAGCATTATGCATTCTAATGAACAAGATAGAAAATAATCTTACCTTTGAACTAATATGGACACCACAACTCGAAATACGTCACTGTTCCAGACAACGTAATCAAGGTCACTACGTAACAGCTTACTCACAACTGAGATAGTCCGGTACTGCACGTAACACACTGATGTAGTTTCGGCAAAACGATACTACTGCCATCCTACGGGCAAACCTTGAAAGCTCAGAAATAAAACACTATCAGTTGAACGTTCACATCATTCCAACTATACCTGTGATATTAACTAAAAACATATGGCTTTTTAGTTATTACAGCAAATGAATGGTATTTTTTAAAGATTCTTAAAATACTTTTTAAAATTTACAAGTATATTTGTAGTTTTTTTATTCAAAGTGGAGAATTACACCAGCAAAAATGACGATAAAATTATATTATATTAAGATTAATTTTAACATTTATTTTTAAATTGATGTTTTTCTTCTTCTTCTTCCTTCCAAGTATTAGGCCAAGGCCTGTTACGATCCTATAGAAAATTTTCCCTCCAGCGTTTCATAGGACGGCCCAGTGATCTTCGTCCTCTTGTTATATAATTATAAACAGTTTTGGGGATCCGATTTGAACTCATTCTTTCAAAATGGTGTTTTCAATTTAGTTGGTACTGTTTAATATATTCCAAAATTGGCGTAGTCTTCAATTCTTTTAAGATATCGGTGTTCCTTTTCCGATCCCATCTGGTGTAACCCGCTGTTCTGCGCATGAATCTCATTTCACAAGCCGTTATTCTGCTTTCATGTTGTTTTTTTAGTGTCCATGCTTCACTACCATAGGTCAACACTGGTCTAGCCAAAGTGTTATATAAACGTAATCTGGTGTTTTTTTGTACAAGGGATGGTTTCATAACTTGATTAATAATTCCTAAACTTTTATTATAACTAGTAACTTTTTCAGGGATATCCTTTTCATCCCAGATAGAGAGATAATATCCAAGATATTTAAATTAAATTAATGTTTGATAACAATTTTTGGGCCATTGCAGCATAAAATAATTTTACAAAGGGCTCATAATTAAGCTACGGATACGCGGACTGTCTACAAAATATTGGATTTACAACAATGTTTTGTCTCTACACAGAACTTAGATTTCTTAAATTTTGGCACGCCGTAGCGTAGTGGTTAAGGCACTGAGCTACAAGCCGGAGGGTCGAAGGTTCAAGTCCCGTTGTGGTCAGGATTTTTAAACTGACCCAAACCCTCTGGCGGCACTATGGCCCTGGGGTCGACTCAGCCTCTAACGGAAATTAGTACCAGACGCTTGTTCTGGGTGTAAAGGCGGCCGTCACGCAGGGCTGACAACCCGGCTGACATAAAGTGCCGATTGTCTAGAAAAAGTGGGAGCCTTAACCTCTTACTACTCCAAGGGCCTCCGGGCCTGTTGTGGGATCACTTTACATTAAGTTGATCCTTTGAAGTTGACATTGAGACGCACGGACGGTTAAAATGTTACGCAAGGCCACGAGGTTTTACCTAACGGTTACACATCCATAGCAAAACCACGCAGGATGTCGCTGAACGTTTTTGGACTCTACATTATCTCTTTAGTATATATGTAGTTTCGTATTTTACAAGTTTTCATCATCATCATCATCATCATCAACTAGGATTAAGCCCAATGGCCTGTTCCGATCTCATTATAGGTCGAATTGGTCCTTCTATCTCTTCAATGGTCTTCCCAACATTCTTCTCCCTTTTGGTTTATAATTATACATTCTTCTTGGTATGCGCTGTTCATTCATTCGTAATACGTGCTGAAGATAAGCATTTTGAGAATATTTTATTCTTTCACAGAGATTAAATATATTAAGTTCTGTTCTTATATCTTTGTTTTTCTTTTTATCAGTCCTTTGCTATCCTGCTGTTGCTCTCAACATCTTCATTTCAGCAGCCTCTATTTGTTTACTATCTGCTTTTGTTAATGTCCAGGTTTCACATCCACAGATAAGAGATGGAACTGCCAATACTTTGTAAAACTTCAAAATAGTTTATTTTCTAGTCTTATTCAATAAAGTGCGTTTAATTGTGCCACATAGATAATTGGATCGTTGTATTTTAGTGTGTTTATATAAATTTCTGTCATTGCCTAAATTACATCCCAAATAATTACAATTTTGAACGTGGTCTATAATTACAATTTTTTTACAAGTTAAAAAAAATTACAAGTTTTAAAAACATTTTTTTAAATATTATTAGAAGCCAATGTTTGTAAGGTTTTTCAAAATGATTTTCTAATTCCTCCAACAATTGCATATTATCGTCTGTATTTCATACATGTGTTGAGGGCTTCTAAATAATCCACTATTATTTGCCGGATAATTCAATTTCATATTTTCAAAATTTTAAGGCCATTACTATTTATATCAATGCCTCTGCATTTCATGCTGTTTTTCCAAAATCATTCCTCGGAGGAACACATATTGGATGTGCGTCCACTTTCTTCCTCTTGTTCTTCTCCCGTCCATTGGTCTATCTTCTTTAGCTCATTTTGCAAGTCGATTGCCTTCCTTTGTTTCTATATGACTTTTCCAATACTTTCATCTATCAACAATAAATTTGGTTATGTCTTGAATATGACATTTCTGTGTTGTGTATTTTATCAAATAATGTTTTTCCCCGAGTAGTTCTTAAGATCTTCAGTTCACATGTGCTTATTATTTGTTTAGTTTTAGTTGTATCAGTGCTAGTTTCTGCTCCATATACGATAACTGGTCGAACTAGCATTTTGTATATGCGGATTTTGCCAGGTTGAAAATAGGTGAGGGGGGAAGAGTAACACCTCATAAAAAACCTTGATTCAGGTTGCCCAGCTGATAGTACCTTGTGAGGGTCCCTTGCCAGGATTACGGTGAAGACCTTAACGGCAGATACAATGGAAAAAGGAGTCCTTCGGTACGGTGTACCTGACGGAAGAGGCAACTCTACATCTACTGTCTTGTATATTGACGAACGGGCGGATGGGGTTCGTTAGTCCTGCAAAACAACGCATGCAGGAGAGACAACTCTGATATAAAACGGGGCAGTCCTGCAAGACAACCCATCTAGGTTAATATTATTCGTTTTTAAACATCTTAATGATTGACAAATTATATTTGAAAATAAAAATATACTCCTAGACTGGGGTTTGAGTCCAGACCTTCGACTCTCTATGTCAATGCTCTTCCATCTGAGCTACCTAGGCCTCCAATCTAAACGCGTATTTTTCTCTTATACGTAGTTAACAAAGAAGCCGCCATTTGTAAAAATCGTAGCAACGGCTCGTAGCATTGGGGTTAGGGAACTAACTATGTATAAGAGAAAAATACGCGTTTAGATTGGAGGCCTAGGTAGCTCAGATGTAAGAGCATTGACATATAGAGTCAAAGGTCCTGGGTTCAAACCCCAGTCTAGGCGTATATTTTTCTTTTCAAATATAACCCATCTAGGGGTGACAAGTCCGAAATAAACGGTGCAGGCTGAGCTCTGGAGCTGGGTGAAGGCAATCGGCCTAGGGAGGAAACCCTGAATAATAAACCCGCCATGAAAACGGGCTAGCAACCCACTTCAAGGTGTATCTTATACATTGCTCGCAGTCCCAAGGATCAAGCCTCGGATCAAAGATGGAAACAAAATACGACAAAAGTTAGGGGAAAAAATCCGCTTATTTTCTGAATCTACCTAAATGGAGTAGTAGTCAATATGTGGTTATGAGAAAGACTGTGACTGGGTTACCATTCCTGGAATTTGAATCACTCTTGCAATCCTGACATGTCCACACGTTCTCACACCGAGAGAATTCTTATCTTATCTGAAGTCCGTTTTGTTGGCACCTCGTTGATAATCATAACTACATGCACGTGGGGAGTTGCAGCACGTGTCATTGTGTAAAATGTAACTTTACATCTTCAAAGTGTTTTATAAAATTTAATACTTTTTACATTCCAAGTATTTATGTTACTTTATTTCAAAATAAATTCCTCTGAACAGTTATTCTGAAGATTGTATATGTACATATTACTTACTTACTAACTCACTGGCACTATCGAATCCGTAGGCTCATGGCCGCGCGGACATAAGCTCTCCATACATCCCTATCCTGAGCTAATGCTTTCCAATCATTCCCTGTATAATCTACTTCCCTCAAATCATAGTTAATGTTGTTCTCCCACCTCATTCTTGGTCTACCAACTGGGCTTTTCCTTCTGGCTTTCCTACAAGAAGTTTCCATGCACATCTTTCATTCCCCATACGCGCAACATGTCCTGCCCATCGCAGTCTACGAGACTTAACTGTTATTATATCTGGCTTCCTATAAAGACCATGTAGTTCATTGTTATGTAGTCTTCTCTATTCACCTGTCTGTTCATCTCTCTTTGGTCCAAAAATTTTCCTAAGAACTTTATTCTCAAATACTCGTAATCTCCTTTCCTCCCTTAAAGTAAGAGTCCATGTTTCGCATCCATATAATATAACTGGTAGAATAATAGTTTTATATATTTTCAGTTTAACGTTTTTTGAAAGGAGTTGGGACATCAAGAGTCTCTGCAATGCATAATAGCACGCATTTCCAGAATTGAGCCTATGTTTAATTTCTTTGTACATCTCATTCCTATTTGTGATTATTGTTCCTAGGTATTTGAATTCAGCCACTTCCTCAAAATTTCCCTCATTTGTCATTAGCTGTCCATTTTCATTATATAAGTTACTGGATTTCTACGTGTGACCATATATTTAGTTTTACTGATATTTACTTCCAGTCCTAATTTCTTAGTGTTACTCAATAGTGTGTGCGTGTTGGCCTTTAGGGTAGGTAAATTTACATGTCTAATTTGTTTTGTGTTGTGTTTTTTTATCTGCATTCTAGTAAATTTTATTCTGCCTGTGTAATAATATCCTTTAAATGTTACACTTTCATAAAATAAAATTAAGTGCATGTCACAATACCTACTTCGTGCCAATGCCCATTGTATGATATCTCACAGACTTACAAAAGGACTGAAATATAAACATATCTTTCAATGATTTAAGTGTGACCTAATTGTTGTCTAAATGCAATATAATTATATTTTGAAAAAATAATAATGAATTTGGACTTTAACATGGGCGTAGCCTGGATTGGATTAAGGGGGTGGTGCAATTTTTTTCGACTATATTCCTTCCTTTTGAACAAATCAAAAATACAAAGTACTACCTTCATTTTTAAACTAACCTCAATATATTTCGAAAGAAAACTGCAAACCATTGAAGAGGAAATATGGAAAATAATAGCGAAATAATTGCTGCATTGTTGGGTTTTGAGAATTAAATTTTTTGTCAAGATTACTTGTTAACTGTTATGGGCCAACTTTTGTATTGAAACTATTAGCTATATTTTAGCTAACAATAAAGTAAAATTCTATTAAAGTAGCCAAATTTAATTTCATTGCGTCTACTTCTTTACTTAATTCTTCCATTTTATTTCTTCAGCCTTGAATATTCCATGTGCCAATTTTCAAAGTCCTTTTCCTTAGCTTTAATCGTCCTAGAGTGTTTTTCCGAGGCATGTTGTTTGGTTTTTTAGCATTTTTTTCTTTTTATGATGAACGAGGAGCTGGCCCGATGTATCAACCCCGAACCTGGGGAAGGGTAATTTTTTTCAAGGTTTTCTTCCTCTAGCCTTTGATAGTCCAGTATCTTACTGCAAGGCAGCAACGCTAGTTTTGGTCCGCCCTGGGTATTTTATTTCTCCAGTATCCGCCATATCTGGTGAGCATTCCCCTATCCGCCACCTGGGGAGGCGCCCGATGGGAGACTGGCAACTCCACATGGATGTTTTAAGAAGATCAGCTGGAAAATCTAGAATGGATACAATATTAAATAAAGAAATAAGGAAAATTATGGGTGTACAAGATGAGCCGGATATCATAGACATTATACAAAAGAAAAAATTACAGTGGTATGGCTATGTCAAAAGAATGCCAGAGCAAAGATTGCCTAAAATTGTACGTTTTGTTTGGATTTTTCAATGTTTTTTGTGCAGACTATGGAAACACAGGCCGTTAATATATATTTTCTTATTACTTAATTAACTATAACAATAAAATAAATAATTAACAAAATTTAATTACATACTTGGCAATTTTATTTGTATAATACATTCTTAATCAATAATTTAAAATTAATTAAATAATTACTGTACTTTATTTGGAATATTTTCCGTGTAGTTTATTCATTTTATAAGATTCATGATGTGTTCAGTTGAGGTATTAGCCAAAATTAAAATATAAAATAATGGAATATTCATCTGAAAGGTCCGTCTCCTCAACTTAATTAGTTATTTGACTGTAGCGTTTTCGGGACTTGTCCATCATCGGCAGGATTCAAACTGGTTAAACACCAGCTGATGATGAGACAAGTCACGAAAGCGCTACAGTTAAATAACTAATTAAGTTGAGGAGACGAACGTTTCAGGTGAATATTCCATAATTTTATATTTTAATTTATTGATTTTACTCTCATCCTCACATCATCGACCCTACTTATTTCAGTGATCAACATGATTTTGTCTCATGAGTACCAATAGTTGTACTTAATGCAGTTTTTTTACTGTGTTTTCAAATATGTATTCGGAATTTCTCCATCACCCACAGTTTTTTATTTCAATTTCAATTTTTGGATTTAAATAATTATTTTTTTTAATAAACGTTTTTTCGTCCATTGTCCATTATAAAATAAAACCAAATGAGCTAACTCGAATGGTGTTCAGCTATGGAAAAGAGATATCAAGGCAAATGGAATCCTAATATGCTGGCCGATATTGTTGGGCCATCAAGAGGGATGCTCCACAGGCGAAATATAGCAGAAAATCGTCATTTCTTACTTTCTAGGTGAGTCCGAATGTTCGAATATTGTGTAGTTACGAATGTAGAAAATATTAAAGTGTTTGAAATTACAAATGCCTGTCTCTCGGAACCTTGCGTGATGGAAAAAAAACCGATATCATATTCGAATTCAGGAGAAAACATACTATCAGATAATATTTTTCTTTCTGAGACAAAAAAAAAGTTTATTTTTTGTTGCTCAGTGTAATCTTGGAATAAAGCCTTTAACAACGAGATGAGATGAACTTGTTGAAGAAGGCTACATATTAATCTTATGATCCCTTATTACAAGGAAAAACAACACGTGAACACTATTTCTGTCACGATTTACTTGTAGGCGCTACACTCACAATATATTCCGGAAGCAATACGATTTGGCAAGTATCTTATATCACAAACTGTAACAACCAGGATGAAGGCTTCTATCTCCATCTTTAAAAATCATCTATGTGGCTTGTCTTCAAATCCTCTTTCTTGATTTTCCCCTTCATTCACAACAACCCTTTCACATACATCATTATATTTCCAACTTGTTCTACACCTATTGTACAAATTAAAAAAAAATGTATTGTGCAATATTACACTGAGCAACAAGAAATAAAATTTTTGTCTCAGAAAGAAAAATATGTGATTCTGATAGTATTTGTTCTCCTGAACTCAAATATGATATCGGGTTTTCTCTATCACGCAAGGTTTCCGAGAGACAGGAATTTATAATTTCAAAAAATTTAATATTTTACACATTCGTAACTACACAATATTAGAACATTCGAACTCACCTAGAAAGTAAGAAATTACGATTTCCTGCTATATTTCCCCAGTGGAGCTATTCGTCTTGATGGTCCAACAATAATCGGCCAGCATATTATGATTCCATTTGCCTTGATATATCTTTTCCATAGCTGAAATCATTTGAGTTAGCTCACTTGGTTTTATTTTACAATGGACAAATGGACGAAACGTTTATGAAAGAATAATTATTTAAATCCATTAATTGAAATAAAAACAAAACGGTGGTTGATGGAGAAATTCCGAATACATATTTGAAAACACGATAAAAAACTGCATTAAGTACAGCAAATTGGTACTCATGAGACAAAAATCATGTTGACCCGTGTTATCTATCGTTTACTGTTTTCCTTCTCTATTGTCAAGAATAGTTTGCCAACTCTGGCAGATCCTTTTTGGGCAAGCTTGTAAATAAAAATAAATTGTAGTTTTACAAAATTATTAATAATTTAGAGAATTACATGAATATTTTCTAGAATCTTTACTTGTCCGCCATAATTATCCAAAGATATCTATGTATGTCTGTTTCGACAGTCATAAAGCAAGGAATTTATGTGCTAAAAGTTAAGAAGACTTCTGTGTTTTGTCTTGCTCCCATACAAACAATTGAATAAGGTATGTTTCTGTTTTTTAGTACATAAAAAATTTGCACTGTATCCTAAAACTTCAATGTTCGATTTAAGGTAAAACAAATATATTTTATGGGAAGGATTTGGAAATTAGTTTGTGTTGATATTCACAGAACTATTATGAAAAGTAATCCCATTCTTGGGATATTCAAACAATGTAAATATTTTTGTACAAAATAGTTTTATTAAGGGGGAAAATGCAGCACACACACACAGTCTTTTATTTTCATACATTTTACAATGGACTCGCTTCATAATTACGTTTCCATATACAAAAATTAATATTACTCATACCAAAAACATATTCAGTGTGGCAACTAAATAAATGTTAATCAACATCCACAGAACTGAACAACCCCTAAGTATTTAAGGGAGTGAGACAAAATGTTGTACGAGATAATTAAAATATATACTTCTGGATACCAGAAAAATTAAAATAAATGTTGGTAGAGAACTAGTCCCTTTAATACGAACTTAGATAACAGAAGTTTCCAATTATCGAACCAAATTTAAATTTAAGGCAAAAGTGCCAGAGCAATAAACATTTTTACTATAATTTTAAACCAAATTTAGTACGAAAATATATCGGAATTAAAACATATCCCAATAGGCAACAGATTTTTGCTGACATTACAATTTGCCGATGACCAACTGGTTTTAGCGCAAGACAAATTTGATATGGAATTCATGATAAAAAGGTTGAAAGCACATACGAAGCATGGGGTCTCACAGTAAATTTACAAAAAAAAAAACAGAATATCTGGCAATAAATAGCAATGAAAGAGAAAACTTAATATTGGAGGAAGGAATCCAAATAAAGCAAGTGAAACAAACTAAATATTTGGGAATAATTATGGATAACATGGAAGGTATAGGCAAAGAGAATATAAAACATAGAATTGAATTGAGTAGCAAAATAATATCATCGTTAAATTCCATATGGTGGGATAAGAATAATTGGAAAGACACAAAAAAATATATTGGTAAAACATTGGTGGAATCTGTTGCAATGTATGGAAGTGAGGTATGGACAATCAATAAGTACTACAAGAATAGACTAATAGCTCTAGAAATGGATTATTTACGCAGAAGTGCCAGAAAGTCAAATAAGGAAATTAGAAACATAATGGAAGCAGAAAAAAAGCATAATTGAAAGAATTGAGGAGAAGGAATTAAAGTGGTTAGGACATGTCTTAAGAATGGAAGATGAGCGATGGCCAAAGCAACTATATCAATGGCATCCGTCCAGAAGGAGGAAGAGAGGGAGGCCGAAGTTAACATGGAAGGAAAACATGAAGACAGTAATGCAAGCTAGAGGGCTAAGCATTGAAGATGCCCAAGACCGTAGGCTTTGGAGGTTTGGCACGGGAAGACGGCAGCAGCTGTAAAAACCCGAAGACAGATAAAAATAGAACAAGTTAGCAATCTGTTTTGAATATGGATGCAAAGTTCGAATTCTATGGAATGGGGATAAATATAGACTTTTCACACATTAAATTAAATTAGTGATAAACGTAGGATATATAAGACTGAACGAGAAAATAAATTCAGAATTTATTTTCTTTCCTGGCGCGACAGGCCTAGAAGGCCCTTGGCCTATCAGCCGGCTGCTGGCCTCACATCCACGTGTCAATCACACAGGTAGGTGATCATCTAGCCAGTGTTGGGATGACATGTGGTCAGCATGTCGAGTCCCCCAGCCGTTATAGCTGGTTTTTCTAAACCTGGAGCCGCTACTCAAATGCCTCACGATTTTGGGTAGGCACCGAGCCCATACTGGCTGAAATACCATGATAAAACTTTTTCCCCCATGGAGACTCAAACCAGCCACTTAGCCACTCGGCTACGGCGCGGGACAGAAATAAATTTACAAGGAAATAAACTTGTATTATGTTAGATTTTGTAGGGAAGTTATTGATAAAACTGGAGAAATAATTTACTTTCGTACGATTAGATTCAGGATTCTAGAACAGATTTTCAAGTCTGTAAGAAAGATACCCTACAAAGTTTTAAACAGCTGTAAGAGGTCAATATACCTAAAACATGAATGGACGATAAATAGTAATGACACAACTATGTTATATATTAATGTAGCATAGCATTTTGTTGTTTTATATAACAGCAGCTTAGCATTCATGTTTTTTTAATGTATACCTAAGAAATAGAGAGATAAACAAAGGACGACTCTTGAAGCGAGATTATGCTGAAGTGGGTCAAATCTTCATTCATGTGTTTACGAGGCATGTTGTTGGCGCGTGACTTCTTCCGCTGATTACAACAGTATGTATTATCGCCTCACTCTGATGGTTAACAGCGGGTGCCGCGCGGCAATGCTTGACATGCGGTGTTGCCACGTTTCTCATAGCCCTAAGAGCGTTTATTACTGATTATTTATGTTATTATTTAATTTTATGTTATTATTTGGTATTGTTTAAGTTTTAAAATTAATATATATACGTATTTATTTATTAAATAATTTAATTCCAACATTATTACATAATTTTAATTCCATACAAAATCTTGCTGAAACATATTATTATATTTATTATTATTATTATATTATTATTATTATTATTATTATTATTATTAACTGTTCGGTTTGAATTTTTTTTCCCATGGCTGCCACATGTTGAAATCACGTATATATAAACTAATATAATATGTAGATATGGTATTATTATTCTAGCTGACCCAAACCCTCTGGCGGCACTATGGCCCTGGGGTCGACTCAGCCTCTAACTGAAATGAGTACCAGACGCTTGTTCTGGGGTAAAGTCGGCCGTCACGCAAGGCTGACAACCCGGCTGACATAAAGTGCCGATTGTCTAGAAAAAGTGGGAGCCTTAACCTCCTACTACCCCAAGGGCCTCCTGAGGCCTGTTGTGGGATCACTTTACCTTTTTACATATAATAAATCACTGATAATTATACTATTAATTACGGTATACAATTTTATAACTGGATCGAATGTTCCACATCGTTCCGAGTTTTAATTGAAACTGAGAGAAGAATAGCAATGTGGCAACATCGTCGTAGTCGCGGCAGTCGAGATCTTTGTATTTTAATAACATATAACAGCTGCGGGGAAACAAAGCGAGCCGCTTGTTAAACATCATAGCGAGGCGATAATACAAACAAATTGTATTATGAATGAAAGTACAAGAGAGCGCTCCGCAAAATCAGCCCAAAACATTCGAGTTTCTGAAATATTCCCCTTTTTTTTGTAATAATAATATGCTATACTGTATTCAATGGCAATTGTTCAGTTCTGTGGATTAATGCAAACATATGCATTCGTGTAAATTGCAAAATCTACATTTTATCCCAATGTGAGAAATAGCGTGTTTAAATCAAGTCACTTTATAGCTGGTAATTCATCCATTCTTTAAGTATTGCAGGTTTTCCTGGAACTACCTTCAACTTTGATAGATAAAGGCAACTGTTGAATATTGGTCATTAACACAAATCTTCAAAATATTTAAGATCAATGGAAAATGTTGATAATTATAATAACAGAATCACATTATTGTAAGCGTAATATATGCTATGCAACGGAAATAATTTACCAAAATTATACAAATTAATATTTAACAAAAATATAGCATATTCCCACTTAGAAACATTGGATCGACTTGAAACTTTGTATACTTGTAAAGGACCCGTGACAATACAACAATTTCATATTGTGTTTCTAAAATCCTGGCCAGAATCATCAGAAAATAAAAAAATGAAAACTGGTATAATAGGTTGTCGACTTTTTAGTCAATCGTTGTAAGAGCTCAGTTGGTACAGCGGTGAACTCTAGTGGTATATAATTTCAGTAATCCATAAGTCGCTGGTTCAAATGCGGCTGGGCGGTTTTTTAGAACATTATTACTTTTAGCTCATACTACAATAGTATCGAATTTAAAGATATTTACATTTTATTTATTCTGTAAAACATTAAAACTAAAAAAACTAAAAAATAAAAAATAAATAATAGTTTCAAAAAATCTAAAACAACACGCTTTATTAAGAAAACGAACTAAAAAATGAAAAATAATTTTAATTTCCAACACTCTTCGGATAAAATTAAAGTGGTCAACAAAAAAATCATCTCCAACACATATAGAATAAAACTAGAGTTATCTACAAAAAGAAAATCATTTTACCATCAAAAGCGTGGGGTGCTCTATATCAATTAATATATTTGATAAAAAACAGATATTGGTAAAAGTAAAGTCTCTAAGAAGAAAATGTAACAATCATAAAAAAGCACCCCACGCTTTTGATGGTAAAATTATTTTCTTTTTGTTGATAACTCTAGTTTTATTCTATATGTGTTGGAGATGATTTTTTTTGTAGACCACTTTAATTGTATCCCAAGCGTGTTGGAAATTAAAATTATTTTTCATTTTTTAGTTCGGTTTTCTAATAAAGCGTGTTGTTTTAGTTTTTAAAACTATTGTTTATTTATTTGTAAATCCAACGATTTTTACACGCTTTATATTAGCTTGACTGTATCTATCTATCTATCTATCTATGTAATTGAATCTTTCAACGCGTTTTTAACCCACTTAAAATAATTGGATCGACTTGAAATTTTGTATACTTGTAAAGCACCCGTGACAATACAATAATTTCATATTTATTGTTATCCATAGTTGTGTAATGCATGTTTACACTTCCAACTGGACATGAATGCGATCGATTTTACTAAAATACCGTATAACTTAACCCAACACACAGAAAAAAAATCAAGCTTGGGAACAAAGATATTAAATAATTTCCCTAAATCAATGGTCTCCAACCGAACAAGAGAGTAGCCTGTAGACTAATTTGTTAAAACATTAGAACCGTAAAAATGATTTATTTCCAATAAAACCGTGGAATTAATGAAATGTGCAATTCATATGCTCTTCAACTTGTACATTAGGCAGATTAAATGTTTTACGTTCTGTATTTCTTATGTTCAGAACTGAAGTGACCTCAGACTTTTTGGTCTTTTACCTTCCTTGTCTTCTTTATGTAAGCCCATGTTTCCCTTAACAGAGATTTAGGCGTTCTCTCCCTACAGGGAAGAATTTGAACCATACTAATTTAGTTACACTTGTTTTCATATAGATGTCATTTGAGTGGTCCGTGGTCAGCGTTCCGCCTCATACTGACATCTAGGAAACCAAGGTAGTACTAGGACGGGGAAATTAGGTAAAGTTTGGTAAGAGGCCTTTCATTTAGGCTTAAGGATTTTTACGCCTGAAAATCTTCAGACTCGGGACCCATGGATTAAAGTCCCTCCCGGAGGACTCGCTCCTTGGATTTTCCCATCCTAAAAAAATCCATCGACCCCGGCCGGGTTTGAGCCCGCGATCCTCGGGACCAGAGGCAAGGAGCATAACCACTAGTCCACCGCGGCCGATTTTTGGTCTTTTAACTTTGTTACTTTCCACCACTGTCGTCTAGTGGTAACGTCCTTGCCAACAGACACGCAACAGGCCCGGGTTCCATCACCGATCGGGACAAGTTTCCTGGAAAAACTTTTTCGAAGTTTTCCATCACATGGAAGACAATGTTCATGAACGTTTAAGGCCTACGTAGTCCCCAAACACCGTTTGGACATCACTATCACCTATATATGTTTCTTGTTAGTATAAATGTACGAGTGAATAGTGTGCCTTGTCTTAAATGTTCGTGTTGTTTCGGAGGTGTACCTGCATTTAGATAGAGAGGCCCTCCGTGTTGTTGTGTGATAAAGATTTTAAAAATCTCTCCCGATAGGTCGTGTACCTGTAAGGTCCGAGAGGCGTGGGGCATATATAGTTCAGTTTTAGCTTCTGTAGCCACTTTTTGATGGGTCCGGTGTTGTATGGTACGGTAAGAGGGGAGGGCTAGTTGCAGGTACTGCCAGCAACTACACTCAGTTTTGAAAACATAATAGTTACCACTTGTTGAATTTTCTTATCTACTGGTTCTGTGTTTGTGAATACTCATGTGTTTGGAGTGTTTTGTTGTACGGTGAGGTCAGTATAGCATCGGACAACAGACACGCCTGCAATTTGTAAGCTTCCGTCATCGCACAGCACACACCCGCGATTGCTGCTCTACTCTCCAATTGTATGCTGATCGCACTGTAGAATAGTGTTGTGTTTCTAGCAATTTATTTTATTTCTATTATTATTATATTATTATTATTATTGTTGTTGGCCGCGGTGGACCAGTGGTTATGCTCCTTGCCTCTGGTCCCGAGGGTCGCGGGTTCAAACCCGGCCGGGGTCGATGGATTTTTTAGGACGGAAAAATCCAAGGAGCAAGTCCTCCGGGACTTTAAGCCGTGGGTCCCGAGTCTGAAGATTTTCAGGCTCGTAAAAAATCCTTAAGCCTGAATGAAAAGGCCTCTAAGCAAAATTTACAGAATTTTCCCGTCCTAGTACTACCTGGGTTTCCTAGATGTCAGTATGAGGCGGAACGCTGATCACGGACCACTCAAAAAATGAAATCTATACGAAAACATGTGTAACTAAATTAGTATGGTTCAAATTCTTTCCTGTAGGGGGAGAGCGCCTAAATCTCTGTAAAGGGAAAACATAGGCTTACGTATACAATACAATTATTATTATTATTATTATTATTATTATTATTATTATTATTATTATTATTATTATTATTATTATTAATTATTATTATTATTATTATTATTGGGGGCACGCCGTAGCGTAGTGGTTAAGGCACTGAGCTACAAGCCGGAGGGTCGAGGGTTCAAGTCCCGTTGGGGTCAGGATTTTTAAACTAACCCACCCAACCCTCTGGCGGCACTATGGCCCTGGGGTCGACTCAGCCTCTAACGGAAATGAGTACCAGACGCTTGTTCTGAGGGTAAAGGCGGCCGTCACGCAGGGCTGACAACCCGGCTGACATAAAGTGCCGATTGTCTAGAAAAAGTGGGAGCCCTAACCTCCTACTACCCCAAGGGCCTCCGGGTCTGTTGTGGGATCACTTTACTTTTTACTTTATTATTATTATAGTCCACCGCTGTGGTCTCGTGCTGCCTTGTCACGCAGTGTAATTTGGTTTAAAAATACGAAACATTCAAAAATATTTTTTAGCTTATTATTAAATTATTTGCATGAACATTACGTCACTAATTGAAATTGTCTTCCTGATCCTAAAGACGCTCTGGTTAACGAGTAGGACTCTCATTAAAATGTTAAAAAAATAAAAAATCCAACTTCTCTGGGTACAATTTTCTCAAAAACTACTTATCCAATATTGTCCAAAGTTTAGTATGTTATTGTCCATAGTTCATTTGACAATAATGAGGTTTGCTTGTGTTCAGATATGGATTGTGATTTAGTTTTTAAAAAATTCAAAGAAGAATGTTTTTGTTAAAAATTTTGCATACATTTTTTTTAAAATTTCAAACACTATCAACAGCACAAAGATAAATTTACCTTATTATTATAGAGGTCTTTAAACTGCATATCCAAGCCAAAAATTATTCCCCTATATTTCATAGTTTCAGAGAAAAGTGTACCAAAAGATGAAATAAATACAAGTTACGGGAAAATGCAAAGAACAAATAAAGTGCACATTAGCAAAAAACAGAGACACCATATTTAAAAATCAATTATTATGGGTTTTTTTAAATGTCCAAAATCAACAAAATAATATTACACATCCTGGATTTTTTCAAGCAAAAGAAATCGATAATTCAACCAAAGAAGTACTGGATGCCCTTAAACAAAAGATGAAGGATCAAAGATGTTATATCAAACTTATTTTTTTCAATTCGTTCATTCAAGAACTTGTGATCGGTAGGGTACCTGCAATATCTTATTATTTTGATCGAAAAATTTGCCATCTCTCATTAATTAACCAAGTCATAGAGTTAAGTTTCTTTAAACGCCTGTTGGATTTGGTTTTGCAATTTTCACTCAATGCATTCTGTTCACAAATACAAGCATAACAAATAAAAACTGGTGTAACTTTTCTATATACTTATTAATAAGTTTCAACATTAGACATACTTCCTCTATTATTCGAACCGTAACATTATATCATAGCAAAATCCTGTCCAATAACAAACATGTCTCCAAATTCTAAATTTACAACGAAAAAAATCACCTACTCGTTAAATTCAAACTCTACTGCGCATGTCATTAAAATTGCCTGTTACATTATCGCGTTTATATAGTTCTTCATCTCACCGTTTATATGCAATAAAAATGAATAACTGCTTCTCCACATTGTTGTCATCCATCTTGTTTACATGTTTGGTTATTTAAAAAGTAAAAGATATATATATACTCTCTTTTTCTCAAATTCAACACACATTCACAATAAAATATGACACGTTCAGTGTCACAATATTATAAATGTGATTATGGGCGACATTTTGAGCATTTATATTGCTTCCTACCAACTCTCCATCTTGTTCACTGAAACAAAAAAGTGTAAAAAAAGAACCTTCTTCCTACGCAATATAGTTCCTTTACACATTTTGAGTATTCAAGCACTGATACAGATGTATAAATGCACTCATGTACGATGGGGTAACGTATCGTTGCCCTGAAAAATAATATTCGAGGTATTTCTTTATTCCAATACACCAAAAATTCTGTTTTTTCTGTAATATTGACAACATTAAATGACATGTGTCCATTTTGTGTCACATCGAGGGACAACAACAGGCTATTGACATCCATCCAACGTATTTTTCTTATATATTAATAATACATAAAATTCTTTCTGAAACAAAAGAAGTTTTATCTTCTTTTGTTGTCCTTTTAATGGCAGGGAAATGAAATGGCGGATGTCTGTGCATATTTTCCTTTGTTCTAAACACAATGGGGTTGGAGAATCTGTGATAAATATTCTTTATTGGAGAGAAATGAAAACATGGGATAAAAATGCTCGTCATTTTAAAGAATACATTTTATAATAATGTTCCAACATTTTTTTTTCTGTTGTGCTGCATTATATCGGACCATTCTAGAAGTGTTTATATATATTGAAATAATTAAATAATTTATAATATTGATCCTGAAGAAGTTTTCCGGGCTATAGGCCGTGGTCTCGAGGTTTGACGTTCCCCGATGTTTCGCCAGAGACTGCGTCTGGCATCCTCTGGCGAAACGTCGGCAAATTTCCAGCCTCGAGACCACGGCCTACAGCCGGGAAAACTTCTTCAAAATCATCATAGCAACTCCGGCCGTGAAAGCCTATATAAATACAAATTAGAATGTATTCAAATTGATGAATTGCTCGATTTTTAGAAGAGTGTTACGCAGGGAAAGCCTGGTACATGTTAGTTCAGATTAGATACCGTGTGGAGAGCATGGTCTTCAACATCCAGGTTCAATAATGTCAGCGAGTTCAAAATGGATGCAAACTTGTATAAAAAATAAATTTGTAAAATTATATACCTGTGGTATTTTAAGTAAAAATATTTTTAACTGTAAAATGTGATAATTTCACTTACTTTAAGAAATTTATAGAACGATATTAATAAATATATCTTACCTTACAATAATTGTCTCCATTCTTTCATAATGTATTCTTCTTCACTTCCTGGTTTAGGCAAGAGTTTCGTTCATAATTTTGTGCCATAATTACTTATCACCTTTAAATGTCTTCACTGACTCCCTTCTTCTTCTTCTCTTCTTTAACTTAATTTGTAGGATTTTCATCCTGTTTATTTCCAAAATCACTCCTCGGAGGAAGACGTACTGGATGTGCATTCACTCCCTTCTGTTTCCCAATTAATTATTGTCTTGTGATATGACAATTCATCCTTCTTCGTGGATGTCATCCCATCATACTTAATTCCATTTAGAGTATTTTTGGAAGAAAGTTATTGCGTTCCTTAATTCATTATTTTCTTGACCTCTGCTGTCATCACATGAGCATTTAAATGTTTTAAGCTAATGAAGTTTGATACTCGGAGTAATGGAAATTAACACTTTCTAGAATATTTCCAATTGAATGCATACACAACATTTATATGAGACAGATTAATTTTCACAAACCTCACCTAGCATTTCATTGTAAAACTATAAACATAAATAAAAATGTTCATATCGATAAAATAATCCGTAATTTCTCCAAATGTAATTACGTCTCCATCAGATAAAATGTATCCTTATTTATCAATAATTTGTATAAATCAGCAAATATTTCAATATAAACAAATATTGAGATTTTAAACGTTTTCCGGCTCTTTCCTTTCACAAATTATTTTTTTTAATCCAAAATGAAATTAAAATAGCCTGCATAAAAATGAACTAACTACAGAGTATTTACAAAATAACTGAAATGAGGAGAAAACGTGGATATCTGAAGTAAGTCTTACGTTTAAAAACTTTTGGCGACTCCGTTATAATTTTGTTTCATTAAAGTCTCTCTGATGACATTTTAAAATAAACAATACATCACAGTGTTCACAAATGCGTAAAAATAAGCAAAGGTCTTGGGGATATGAACAAAACTTCAGGAGTTTACACTTTTCACCGCCCTCTAGCACTCAATGTCACTTTGGAGGACAGTTGAAAATCGCTTCTAACAAACAACAAATCACACAGTGGTTTCCATAGCAACAACGCTTTGTCAACACAGGCTGTCCTTTCCATCCAGGAACATATCATCGGTTGAGGTTGGGTAGCGCTTCGCCACACTTCCTACCGTCTCTCCATTGTTGTGCAGGTGGTTGATGTGCAAGTGGTTGCTATTGTTGCTGGCGGTAGATTTCTTTTTCTTCCGCTCGTTGCGCCTGTGTTGGCCGTATTTGACGCATGCGGACACAGTTATGAGAAGGGCAAGTACCCCAAGAGCTCCTGCTCCAATTGCTACGTAAAGCAAAGGGATGCCAAATTGATAGGCGCAATTTGCTTCCTCTTCGTCGAATCCTGAGGGACAATGGCGTGAGCCATCACACCACAGAGAGCAGCACTGATGCAAGCGTTCAGCTCAGGACACCTGCAACAAAGTAAATGGAATATTATATTAACGCTATGGATATTAAATTAAACATGGATCCTCCTGTCTTGAAAATCTGTAAAGTGAATCACTATTAAGGATATTTTGGAATATATACAGGGTGTTGCAAAAACCCGACAATGGAGGTGAGGTGGTATATTGAGATATGTTTATCATTTCTTAATAAGGTACCAATGTCCGGAAATAATACGTTTTCAAACTTTGACTTTTAGTACAGTCATTTGGTTCTAAAAAAACAGGTTACCTGCAAAGTTTTCCGGGAGTTTTGAGAATTTGTAATTCTATAGATTTTGACGTGCTATTTACGAATTTCAACTTTGCCACCTCGTATCTTGGAAAAATGGCACCTAAAAGCAGATTTTTGATAATATCTCCTTTCCGTCTCATTTGATGATAAAAATACCTATATACAAAGTTAAACTAGAGAAAACTTCCTACAATTCATGTTATAACCTTTTTTTCGTAATATCAATAGTTTCGGCGTACGAGCGCCGCAAAATGTAGTTCAACACGCGTTTAGGCCAAAAAAAACTCATTTCCACACTATCTTTAGGTAGAGTAAGCGGAGAGTTTTTTTATCGCGGTATCCCCACATGCAAATCACTATTCCAAAATTTAGCGCATTTTCCTTAGCTTGGCTGTTCATAATTGACCAGTTGTTGCGAGTTCATTGTCTTTAGTACCGATAGAAAGTCACAGACCGAACTTTCTTCCACATCATCCGCGATGGGATTACGTATCAGTTTCATCGCAATCCTCTTCGTTCTCGATTTCGTCATAAGTTTGCTCGAAAATAAATCTCCGTTTCATCCTCTTCATCGCCATCTTGTGATGGAACTTGCGAGTTACTGCAGGTAGTCTACCACTACAATTCGTGCATATAACGGAGCACTTTAACCCAGCCTTTCTGCATCCACAGGCTTTCTGACATCTCCCTTTGCTTTCGCTGGGGGCTCGAATGTGGTGAAAGGAATTAGCCCGTTCTTGTTTATTTTCCATACTCATTGCTCTGCATTTTGTTTATTCCCATACCACCGACGGAGGATACTTACATGGAGTCATTTGGCATTGCGGTGAATTGTTTTCATCCATTTGCAATAAGTGCATTACCTTCGCTCGATCGAACTAAACATCCAATGCCATTACGGTATTTGACGGATATCCGGAATAAGTAGCAAACCACAGTACCAAAAATACGGAGCAATCACGATCACTAAAAACTGCTTCAGTAGACAAACTTTCTGACAAGACAATGATCCCAACTGTGTCACAAAACAAATTCCTGGGCAATGATGCAAACATGAACAGCCTCATTGGAATGTTGAAGACAAAATTTGAAGCTGAGAACTTCATGATAAAACAAGCCACGGAAGATGCGGATGCGCTAATAGTCAATACCGTAGTAAGCGTTTAATCGGCATTTGATTTCGTAATGGTTGTCGCCGAAGATATAAATCTTCTTATTCTTTTGACGCCTCTATCTACGCATCCAAACATACATATATTCTCAAACCAGGAAAAGGAAAAATTTCGCAACAAATTTATTCACACAACAAGTAGGCTTATCCTAGATAAAATAGTCGCAGATCATATTTTATTCTTGCATGCCTTTAGCGACTATGATACGTCAGCATTATTTAATCAAGGAAAAATGAAGTTTAAACGAGGTTATCCAGGTATTAAAAAATCCAAATGCTGATCCAGAGATCATTGCTAAACCTGGAGAAGTTTCCTTCTTGAATTATACAGTTACAGTAACGTGAAATGTAAGAAAAGTGTGTCTTTAAACAGCTATAGATATGCATGCTTCACAACATCAGCATATGCCGTAAAAGTAAATTTAATATTGCGTCGCTACCACCAACAGAAGCAGCAGCACGACAACCTATCAGCAAGTTCAGCAGTGGTATGGGAATAAACAAAATGCAGAACAATAAGAATGGAAAAGAAACAAGAACGGGCTAATTCCTTTCACCACATTCGAGCCCCCAGCGAATGCAAAAAGAGATGTCAGAAAGCCTGTGGATGCAGAAAGGCTGGGTTAAAGTGTTCCCATCACAAGATAGCGATGAAGAGGATGGAACGGAGATTATTTTCGAGCAAACTTAAGATGAAATAGAGAAGAAGAGGATTGCGATGAAACTGATACGTAATCCCATCGCGGATGATGTGTAAGAAAGTTCGGTCTGTGACGTTTCGATCGGTACTAAAGACAATGAACTCGCAACACCTGGTCAATCAAGAACAGCCAAGCGACGGAAAATACGCTAAATTTTGGAATATGATTTGCATGTGGGGATACCACGATAAAAAAACTCTCCGCTTACTCTATCTAAAGATAGTGTGGAAATGAGTTTTTTTTGGCCTAAACGCGTGTTGAACTACATTTTGCGGCGCTCGGACGCCGAAACAATTGATTTTACGAAAAAAAAGGTTATTACATGAATTGTAGGAGCTACAAGCCGGAGGGTCGAGGGTTCAAGTCCCGTTGGGGTCAGGATTTTAAACTGACCCAAACCCTCTGGCGGCACTATGGCCCTGGGGTCGAATCAGCCTCTAACGAAAATGAGTACCGGACGCTTGTTCTGGGGTAAAGGCGGCCGTCACGCAGGGCTGACAACCCGGCTGACATAAAGTGCCGATTCTCTAGAAAAAGTGGGAGCCTTAACCTCCTACTACCTCAAGGGACTCCGGGCCTGTTGTGGGACCAGTTTACTTAACTGTAGGACTTTTCTCTAGTTTAACTTTGTATATAGATATTTTTATCATGAAATGAGTCGAAAAGAAGATGTTATTAAAAACTGCTTTTAGGCGCCATTTTTTCAAGATGGCGGCGCGAGCGGCAAAGATATGAGGTGGCAAAGTTGAATTTCGGACAGCTAATGACAAATGAGGGAAATTTTGAGGAAGTGGCTGAATCAAATACCTAGGAACAACAATCACAAATAGGAATGAGATGCACAAAGAAATTAAACATAGGCTCAATTGTGGAAATGCGTGCTATTATGCACTGCAGAGGTACTTGATGTCCCAACTCCTTTCAAAAAACGTTAAACTGAAAATATATAAAACTATTATTCTACCAGTTATATTATATGGGTGCGAAACATGGACTACTTTAAGAGGAAAGGAGATTACGAGTATTTGAGAATAAAGTTCTTAAGAAAATTTTGGACCAAAGAGAGATGAACAGACAGGCGATGGAGAAGACTTGCATAACAGAGAAATACATGGTCTTATAGGAAGCCAGATATAATGAGAACAGTTAAGTCTCATAGACTGCGATGGGCAGGACATGTGGCTCGAATGGGAATGAAAGACGTGTATGGAAGCTTCTTCTAGGAAACCTGAGGGAAAACGCCCAGTTGGTAGACCAAGAATGAGGTGGGAGAATAACTTTAACTATGATTTGAGGGATGTAGATTATACATGGGATGATTGGAAAACATTGGCTCAGGATAGGGATATGTGGATGGCTTATGTCCGCGCGGCCATGAACCTACGGGTTCAATAGTGCTAGTGAGTTAGTTAGTTATATATGAAAGTGACGAAACCGGAACAACTCGAAAGAAGTTATTGAACAAAATATATTTTTTTTTTCAGGTACGTACTGAAAACACACCGTGTTAAATTGTTAATTTAACCAAATACAATTGTAGGGAACAAATAAAATGGGTTTAGAGAACAGAAATCAGATGAATGCGAAATGAGATCTGATATTGAATCGATTGAAGCGAAACAACTGTGATAATCAATTATAATTACGAATCCTTTAAACAGATGACGTTGAATTAACATGTCAAATTATGTTACGGCAACCTGATTACAGACCTCCACACTTGCGAATTAATCGCCCCACCACTTCATCCGGCCATTCTCAATCATGTTCTAAGTCCTACAGATTGTATTCAAATTTCACTAAATTAATTAATTCATAATTTGATTACTTACTTACTTACTCACTGGCACTATCAAACCCGTAGGGTCATGGCGCGCGGACATAACCTCTCCATAAATCCCCATCCTGAGATAATGTTTTCCAATCATTCCCTGTATAATCTACTTCCTTCAAATCATAGTTAATGATAATCTCCCACCTCATTCTTGGTCTACCAACTGGGCGTTTTCCCTCTGGTTTTCCTTCAAGAAGCTTCCATGCAAGACTTTCAATCCCCATACGTGCCACATGTCCTGCCCATCGCTGTATGCGAGACTTAACTGGTCTTATTTTATCTGGCTTCCTATAAAGACCATGTTTTTCATTGTTATGTAGTCTTCTGCATTCACCTGTCTGTTCATCTCTCTTTGGTCCAAAAATTTTCCAAAGAACTTTATTCTCAAATACTCGCAATGTCCTTTCCTCCCTTAAAGTAAGAGTCCATGTTTCGCATCCATATAATATAACTGGTAGAATAATAGTTTTATATATTTTCAGTTTAACGTTTTTTGGAAGGAATTGGGAAGTCAAGAGGGATCTTTTAAAAAATCAGACATTTTACTAACAAATTGTGGAACCCATTTAATTATAATATATGCATTTTTTTAAATATAATATTTAATACCTCATAAATAAATGTCTCACAAGAATGAAACTTAAACACATCATTATGTATCATGCAGTAAATGTTTGTACAAAACATCAAGTCTCTAGCTGAAAACATGTACAATATAGAAATTTCACCCATCACCCCCTTAAATGCAAATTCTCTCAATATAAACATATCTTCAGAGACAGTGAAAGAATACTCACTTTCTACAAGTGGAGAGAAACTGTCATAATCCATTGTTATCGTAACAGGGAATAAAATACCGCGTTAAGTCAATTTGTATTAACATAATAGTATAGTGAATGAGAATAAGTTTTATATTTGCTGCAGTACGATTATTTTTAAATATTAATATTAAATGTTTTTGTAATTTTAAGAACTCATTTAATTACACATTCAGGTAATAATAATTATATATTTATACATTACACACATTTTAATATATATTGACCCGTTTCCTGCAAATAACAGATGCCGATTATGTAGTTCTGGGAATGTTTGGTAAATATTCATACAACGAAACTGAATTTAAATCCAAACAACACAGTCAGTCGCTACTGACGACGCTGGATGGCCGCTGATGTAAAAAAAAGTCGCCAAACTACAATATCTAGAAGCACATATTTCTTCTGTTCATGATGGAAACCGGCTTGCGAAAGGCCTACAGTTTTTTAAAAATGTTTAAATTGCTTAATCTAGACTTTAAGGGAGGAAATGAGATTACAAGTATTTGAGAATAAAGTACTTAGGAAAATTTTGGACCAAACAGAGATGAACAGACAGGTGAATGGAGAAGACTGCGTAACAATGAACTACATGGTCTTTATAGGAAGCCAGATATAATAAGAACAGTTAAGTCTCGTACACTGCGATGGGCAGGACATGTTGCACGTATGGGGAATGAAAGACTTGCATGGAAGCTTCTTGTAGGAAAGCCAGAGGGAAAACGTCCAGATGGTAGACCAAGAATGAGGTGGGAGAATAATATTAACTATGATTTGAGGGAAGTAGATTACATAGGAAATAATTGGAAAGCATTAGCTCAGGATAGGGATGTATGGAGAGCTTATGTCCGCGCGGCCATGAACCTACGGGTTCGATACTGCCGTGAGTAAGTAAGTAAGTAAGACGGTACCTGCCAGATATACATTTTAACATAATAATAATAATAATAATAATAATAATAATAATAATAATAATAATAATAAAATAATAATAATAATTTTGTTTTGTACTGTAAGCCTATGTTATCCCTTTACAGAGATTTAGGCGCTCTCCCCCTACAGGGAAGAATTTGAACCATACTAATTTAGTTACACTTGTTTTCGCATAGATGTCATTTTGAGTGGTCCGTGGTCAGCGTTCCGCCTCATACTGACATCTAGGAAACCAAGGTAATACTAGGACGGGAAAATTAGGTAAATTTTGCTTAGAGGCCTTTTCATTCAGGCTTAAGGATTTTTTACGAGCCTGAAAATCTTCAGACTCGGTACCCACGGCTTAAAGTCCCTCCCGGAGGACTTACTTCTTGGATTTTTCCGTCCTAAAAAATCCGTAGACCACGGCCGGGTTTGAACCCGCGACCCTCGGGACTAGAGGCAAGGAGCACAACCACTAGTCCACCGCGGCGGATGAATAATAATAATAATAAAAAAATAATAATAATAATAATAATAATAATAATAAACATTGATGAATACGTTTTTAATATTTTACTTTGTTCATATATCTTAATGTATCAAAATTTCGTGTCACGTTGTTTGTCCGCGATGGAATCCTAAACTACTGAACCGATTTTAATAAAATTTGTCACACTGTGTGCTGTTTGATCCAACTTGAGACTTAGGGTAGGTTATAACTAAATTTATAGTCGCTTTACTTTTTTATTGCAAATAATTTTTTTATTTTTTAACAAGAGTTAAAATTATCTGTCAGTTCCATACGATTCTAACAGATGGCGGTGTAATTATCTGTGAGTTCCATACGATTCCAACAGATGGCGGTGTAGGGTAATTTGGTAAGGTAATTGGTTTATAATTTAAGAACGAGAGATGCAGATGGCTGTGCTTTTTGTTGCAACCGCGAATTTCAATTGAATTACAAATATTCATTATTTCATAATTTAAGTGTCTTCAGTGTTTATTTTATTTTCAATATTATTAATTTCGTGCGTAGGTATTAGTTTTAAGTAATCTGGCTGAAAGACAGCAACTTAATTTAAATTTTTAACGTATACCTTAGCCACAGCAACGCGTGGCCGGGACTTCTAGTATATATATATATATATATATATATCTTACGTATAAACATATTTCTGTTAAATATTACTTTGAAACTAAAGCTCACAGAAGCAAAGATATAAGCATTGAGCGAATATTTATTTATAGGGTAGAAATTGAAAATTTAAATGTACCTGTTGGCAGGTGCCGTCGTCTTCAACTTTTTTAATATAACGTATTTAAAATATTATTCATTGGAGGCCTTTCGGAAGTTAACTTCCATGATCAGCACGATGAGTATGTTCGTACTGGCGACACAGCGAGGCCATCATATGTCTACAGCGTCTTAAATACAACTTATAGTGGCGCATGCTCATCCTGCTGATGATGGAAGTTAACTTCCAAAAGGCCTCCAATTAATATTTTACATACATAATTTTAACGAAGTTGAGGACGATGGCACCTGCCAACAGGTACATTTTATTTTTTATGTTATGATTATTCACCTCAATTGAATCTTTTGTGAAATTTATTAGTATTGGATATTTAATTCCAGGGTAGTTTTTGAATTTTTACGGTAACAGTTTTCGGACACTTTTCAAATCCAAAATGCGTTGAAGCAAGGGGATGCACTATCTCCTCCACTATTTAATTTTGTACTAGAGCATGCCATCACATTCTAGAAGATTAAGAAGGCCTACAACTCAATGGTATTAATAAGCTGTTAGTTTATGCTGATGATGTAGTACTATTGGCCGATAGCGAGGAGATACTAAAGGACAACACGCACACACTACTGAATAACACTAAGAAATTGTGACTGGAAGTAAATATCAATAAAACTAAATATATGGTCACACGTAGAAATTCATTATATAATGGAAATGGACAGCTAATGACAAATGAGGGAAATTTTGAGGAACTGGCTGAATTCAAATACCTAGGAACAATAATCACAAGTAGGAATGAGATGCACAAAGAAATTAAACATAGGCTCAATTCTGGAAATGCGTGCTATTATGCATTGCAGAGACTCTTGACGCCCCAACTCGTTTCAAAAAATGTTAAACTGAAAATATATAAAACTATTATTCTACCAGTTATATTATATGAATGAGAAACATTGACTCTTACTTTAAAGGAGAAAAGGAGATTACGAGTATTTGAGAATAAAGTTCTTAGCAAGATATTTGGACCAAAGACGGGATCTACAGACAGGTGAATGGAGAAGACTCCATATCGATGAACTACATGGTCTTTATAGGAAGCCAGATATAATAAAGAACAGTTAAGTCTCGTAGAATGCGATGGGCAGGACGTGTGGCACGTATGGGAAAGCAAAAGACGTGTATGGCAGCTTCTTGTAGGAAAAACCAGAGGGAAAACGCCCAGTTGGTAGACCAAGAATGAGGTGGGAGAATAACATTAACTATGATTTGAGGGAAGTAGATTATACAGGGAATGATTGGAAAGCATTAGCTCAGGATAGGGATGTATGTCCGCGCGGGTCATGAAACTATGGGTTCGTTAGTGCCAGTGAGTAAGTATTTAATATAAAACTAATGTCTGTTCTCTGCGTTACAAATGTTTTATATATCATCGTCGTTTGATTTTCATTAGGAAACATTGGACTAACCAAATTACTACCTAGTAAAGTAAATATATTTCTGCAAACAGGTTTTTATCAAATATGTGTAAGCACGTAATTAGTAACATATTAATTTTCAATAATAATAAACACTATTTACAGTTTATAAAATACTTAACAAATACGTCACAGGACATAAATTATAAAAAAATCTTAATGATATACATTTTGCGTCATACGAGTAACCAATCTAAGTTAGTTAATTATTTATTCCACAGCTAAATTATGTTCGTCACTTGTCGGTCATGGTGTCTATGGGTTTGCATGTCCGAGGTTCGCAGATTGAAGCTCGGGCTAACTCAACTTTTGTTTCTTCTTTCTTGCTATTTATTTCTTTCTCGTTTCGTAGGTAATTCTACAGTAAAAACTCCACCCTTTTCGAACTTTACAGGAATCAATATTAATTGTGGAATGCAGGCTTTCGCACTCGAGCCTACTACAGGGGAACAACAGCTGGAAGCGCTCGCCACTGAAGATGCCCTCCGCAGTTGAGGGAGAATCGTCTGGAAGAAAAGCCAGTTATAGACCACGGCCACATGGTCCGGAATCTTTTAATACTAATCAGTATTAATAATAAATAATAGTTTAAAAAACTAAAACATGAGAGCTATTCCGGCGGTAGCATTGCTGCCGATAGGGTTACCCATTCCGGACTGGTCAAAGGTGATACGCCAGACGAAAAATACCTTGGTCGAAAGAGTGACGATCTTTCACCGAAAAATACAACCGTCAAGAAATGCGGACATGGGTTCAACTGGGGTAAAATTTTCCGGAGGTACGAGTTATATTATATGGGTGCGAAACATGGACTCTTTCTTACTTTAAAGAAGGAAAGGAGATTACAAGTATTTGAGAATAAAGTACTTAGGAAAATTTTTGGACCAAAGAGAGATGAACAGACAGGTGAATGGGGAAGACTACAAACAATGAACTACATGGTCTTTATAGGAAGCCAGTTACAATGAGAACTGTTAAGTCTCGAAGACTTCGATGGGCAGGACATTGTTGCACGTATGGGAATGAAAGACGTGCATGGAAGCTACTTGTAGGAAAGCCAGAGGAAAAAGGCCCAGTTGGTAGACCAAGAATGAGGTTGGAGAATAACATTAACTGTGATTTGAGGGAAGTAGATTATACATGGAATGATTGGAAAGTATTAGCTCAGGATAGGGTTATGGAGAGCTTATGTCCGCACGGCCATGAACCTACAGGTTCGATAGTGTGCCAGTGAGTAAGTGAGTAAGAAAAAAACTAAAACAACAAGCTTTATTAGAAAACCGAACTAAAAAAATGAAAAAAAAAAATTCCAACACGCTTGGGATAAAATTAAAGTGGTCAACAAAAATATCATCTCCAACACAAATAGAATAAAACTAGAGTTATCTACAAAAAGAAAATAATTTTACCATCAAACGTGGGGTGCTCTATATATCAATTAATATATTTGATCCATCCATAGTAATTCTGCCCGAAGGCAGGTATTTCACTGCAATCATAGCATTTTCCACCTAAGCTTTGCAGCTTTACTAGGGAATTTTAGGTGTGGTAGCTTCCCGTTGCTTTCCACACCGATGAAGGATGATGATGATAAGATGAATATGAATGATGATGATTGCGATGGCCATATGATTTCGGGGACCGTTTGGGCCTTAAAGTTTTCCTGACATTTGTCTTACAGGTGAGGAAAACCCCGATAAAAACCTCACCCAGAAAAACTGTCCCGAGCGGGGATCGAATAATAAACAGATATTGTAAAAGTAAAGTCTCTAAGAAGGAAATGTAAAAATCATCAGGCCTGCTCCCTGTTCGTCACAAAAAAACATAACATTGCTAAATAGCTTAATGATTTAAAGCCGGACGGAAATATATACTATTTACACAATGTATAAACATGATTAACGACAGGGGCATTAGGTTCCTGATCTGTTGGAGTAGTTTATTTAATTTATTTCTATTTATTTATTTAGCCTGGTGGAGTTAAGGCCATGTGACCTTTTCTTCCACTCACCAGAATAAACAAATATTACATCAGAATATATTCTTCTTCTTCTACTACAAGGTTTAGGCTATGCAGCCTGATCCGGCGAAGTTAAAAGTGGAGTCCATCTTCTGCGTGGTCGGCCAACATCTCTTGTTCCTCTGGGATTATACAGGAAGGTTCTTTTTGGTATTCTTTCGTTGTTCATTCTCATTAAGTGTCTGTCCATTTCTTATTATTTTCGCTGATTTTATCTTCAATTTTATATATATTTAATTCTTCTCGTATAGTTTCATTCCTTATTCTATCCGCTCTTGTGCATCCTTTCACATTACGTAAAAACAGCATTTCCGCAGTCTGTATCCGGCTTTTATCCCTTGATTTCGTTATCCAATTTTCACTTCCATACAACAACAAAGGAACAGCCATTGTTTTATATAATTTAAGTTTCGTATCTTTCCTTGTTTTCCGACCTAAGCTTCTTTTTATGGTTCCACAAATAGCCTGAAATTTATTTACTTTATTTTCTATATCTTTATTTTCTCTATAAGTTATATCACATCCTAAATATTGGAAATGTGATACTTGTTCTATTATTTTTGTTATCCAGTACAATTTTTGATCTAATTCCATATTTACCAATAAATGCAATTACTTTTGAGTTATTTATTGAATATAACAATCACAATTAACTCTAATATTACATACTAAAGAATAAAACAACCCACGTTACTCAACTACAATTTTATAAAGTCATGGCCGTTCCTACTAATATGTATGGCAGTGAAATTATACCTTGACTCGTACAGATACGAGAAACACAGAAGCAGCGGAGATCAGATTTTTAAAGGCCAACGGCGGGCTACACTCTTATGGACCATAAAAGAAGTACAGAGATAAGAGATCAATGAAATATGTTTAAATTGGCAGATAAAACTGACAAACAAAACAAAATTGGTAGGAGCATTTACTTAGAATGCCAGATGATAGATCTTCTAAAATTATTTTGAACTACAGACCCACAGGATCTAGAAGTCAAGAAAGACAATTTGATAGATGGAAAGACGAAATCTCTTGAAGTCGGAAGCGGCCACATTGGCCTAAGCCTTGATGGTGTTGATTAAATACTAAATGAAAATTTGATCAGCAAGATAATATCTATAATAGAACCGGCCGGGTGGGAGATGACAAGCCCACTTTAAGCGAACATAATTGCAAGAAATATTAATAAAACACTATATTTAACGTATTTACCTAAGAGATGTAATTATCACTTCATTATTTTACTCGCAAATATGAAAATAAAGTGGAACTACTTTCTGTCATGACCACATAGTTTAGGTACTATGTCCTGTCATGACCACATAGCTTGTAAGAGTCCTTACTCCTAACCAGCGATATACTACCAATTATCAAACTTTTAACCAGCGATATACCACAAATGAGCACAATGTGTAAACCACAAATGAGCAAAAACTAATGAATTTAACTCCTAGTGCGCATTCCAGTTAATATTAAATGAGCACAATGTGTACATTTAATCAAGAGATTCATATCTGTGTACCATATCTATGGTTTCAACAAATCTGGCCCGGACTTATCCTTTACTTATTTAACCGCGTAAAATAATAAAAAGGACGTTCCCTGGATTTCACATAGTTAGAGTAATTGATTTGTGTTATAGTAATTGATTTAGGTTTGGTTATCTTTTAGGTTCCTTGCTTTTTAAATGTGATTTGATACGTAAAAATAATTACCTCTTCATTGCTGTTATTCTACGAAAATTCAAAATGTCGGACGGTTACCATGTAAAATTATATTTCCACTAGTTCATTTTCGCGTTAATTATACATTTTAAGCGGCGGTTACATCTCTTAGCAAAATTGATTGATTAACATTTTACAATAATTTAAATAACATCAAAATTGGCATAAGTCGCGTAAGTAAAAAGCTTGTCTTGTACAACCCCACCATACAATCAGTTAATGATAGTTAAAATTAAGACTAAAACTAATAATAAAATGTATTCAAGCAGATAAATTAAATTGTTGGTAAACCGTCCCTGTCTAATGTAATATAAAAACAAAGAAAAATAATGACATATAGAAAACTAATTTTACGGTTATACAATATTTAAACAAACGAAAATATTTGTTAATCTTAATATATTTTATTACACAACCTAACTTACTCACTGGCACTATCGAACCCGTAGGTTCATGACCGCGCGGATATAAGCTCTCCATATATCCCTATCCTGAGCCACTGTTTTCCAATCGTCCCCTGTATAATCTACTTCCCTCAAATCATAGTTAATGTTATTCTCCCACCTCATTCTTGGTCTACCAACTGGGCGTTTTCCTTCTAATTTTCTTACAAGAAGCTTCCATGCACGTCTTTCATTCCCCATTCGTGCCAAATGTCCTGCCCATCGCAGTCTACGAGACTTAACTGTTCTAATTATATCTGGCTTCCTATAAAGACCACGTAATTCACTGTTATGCAGTCTTCTCCACTCACCTGTCTGTTCATCTCTCTTTGGTCCGAAAATGTTCATAAGAACTTTATTCTCAAATTTTATTACACAACCGCAACACTAAATGCTTGTAGTTAATTAGGATTGATTCCACGGAACTTCCCAGACAATTACAGTATAATATTCGGAATGACTGGCAATGACCAGAGAAGTAAAGTTCAACACAATTGGTGATAACTTACCTGTATGGACAGTCCGGAGGTGTAGTTGAAGAAGACATTACAAAAGAGCTGGAGGCTGTCAAAAGTGGCCTCTTCGACACTTCCATCCACGTGACTGCATAGCTGCCTGGTTCCCTTTCAAGAAACTCTACAACGAAGCTTCTCGCATGAGGAGTCAACAGAAGTAATCCTGCGTTAGATTTATTCACTCGATTCCACCCGTCGGAAAACACTTCCACTACTTGAATCTTCACTGAATTGTCATTCCCTGCAGTATCTGCAGGACAAACCACTTTGGGATCGCGTGTATCAACTCCCGAATATACCACTATTCTGTTCAAAGTGGGACACATGCCAGCACTGTTCGCACTCTTTGTCACAGCCAGTGACGAAGGAAGTTCATATCCACGGATTTTTAGATACAAGAAATTGTTTACAGAGTCCTCTGGTTCTATCAACCAAGGATGATTGACACATGGTGCACTATTAGCATCTTTTTCACTTGCACTAACTTCATCTTTCACCTCTGGATTAACTATAGGTTCTTGGAGGACATTTTTC
The DNA here is from genome assembly GCA_030220185.1 of Diploptera punctata. NCBI lineage: Eukaryota > Metazoa > Arthropoda > Insecta > Blattodea > Blaberidae > Diploptera > Diploptera punctata. The sequence continues at coordinate 299,553 of JASPKZ010000796.1, forward strand.
CTCGATATGGGACTACGAAGAGCAATTTCACCACTAGAACCTCTTAGACGCCGTTCCTCCCTTGACGTTGAGCACACACCCCCCTCGACATCAGTACCACTTAGAAACTGATATTCTCCTTCAAAATAGAAATCAAAAAAGTCCTGCGTAATATTCATTAATGTCACTGTGAAATTCACTTCTACAACTGACGACGTTAAGGTAGTTATTACAAGAGGTTCGGAGAGTTTCGAACATAGACAGTCTCTTGGAAGTTGCACTCCCGGCCAAGGATATTCCGAAACCCAAAGTTCTGAAACGCCTTGAAAGTCTTGTTGTCCTTCTCCAATTAACAGTCGAGATATACTCGATTTTGTCTTTTGTTTTGTCGTGGAACACATCCAGCGACCGGTGCGTGCATCAAGACGGGAAACACATGGTCTGTCCCCGAATCGAGCACGAGTAAATGTTAACCTTACACGTTCACCCTGAGCCGCTTCGAAACGCAATATGCAACTCAAGTTCTGAGAACCGCCACGTCCATAGAAGAAGACACTTCTAGGTGATTGGAAACGACCCGTTGAAGGTGACATTGGGGATGATGTGAAGACTCTGTCACATGGGTTCGCAGAATCTTTTATGGGTGCGCCTTCCAGAGATGTGTCTACAAATTCGTAGCGTAGCACAAAACTGACAGGGTACAGAGCACTTCCTTGCCGAAGAAAACTGTTCTAGGGTGAGTTCTGATCCCGAAAAAACATAGCTCTCGGCGAGAGCACATGGCCTTGTGAACGTGAACTGTTGCTCAACAGGCTGTGGTCACACAAGCGTGGAACTTCATCCTTACAGAACTCACCCAACAAGCTCACGTTCATCTGAAACAAAAGAGAGTTCCCAATTATCAAACTTCTTTTGCAATATTCGCATCTGCTTTCCTAACATGTTATGAATGGATAACATTATTTTACAAATACAATTATTCAGCGGAAAACATTATTTGATAAAATACACAACACAGAAATTAGGAACAAATGCCACATTCAAGACATAACCAAATTCATTATAGATAGACGAAAATATTGGAAGGGTCATATAGAAAGAAAGGAATAAAACCGACTTGCAAAAAGAGCTAAAGAAGATAGACCAATGGGCGGGAGAAGAACAGGAGGAAGACCAGCCAAGAGATGGATAGACAGTGATTGCACATCCAATATGTCTTCCTCCGAGGAGTGATTTTGAAAATAAATAGGATGAAAATCCTACACATTAAGTTCAAGATGAAGAAGAAAGAATTAAGGTCACATAATGTACATTCAACTCTACTAGATGCAACATGACCAAATAAATTCAAGCGTCACAAAATGAACTTCATTAGAGAAAACGATCATTTGCTTCCTCCACATAGATAAATATCTTATGTACTGAATCGTTTTTTACTATTTAAATTGAATAACTATTTTTAAGGCTTGATTATCATAAGTCATGCCACGAGTGATTTCCAAATTATCGATAAATTCACGACTCACGAAGTGAGGAGTGAATTTTATGTAGAGAATTTGGAAATCAGAGTGGCATTTGTTAGGACTATTTAACGAATAAAATTAAGCTGTTTACTCACAAATCATTATTTAACTATAGTTATCACTGCAACCAGATCATACTATTTATTGCCAAAGGAACGCAATATTGTAAGAATGCTCTCTAGTGGAGAAAAAATGAAACACGATCAAACTGTATATTAATTCATTTCTGATGTCGTATGATGTAAATATGACAATTATATTTTTCTGGATTGTTTACCTGGGAAAAAAAAAACATTTAAGAAAGTGCAAACAGTGGTTTTCTTTTTTTTGGTGGTATAATCAATTGCTACAAATGTTTTTATATTAACTCCCGCATGCGGCATGTGTTGACATTCATGCACTATATAAACAATCTGGTAGCCGTATTTCTCGCGGGCTCAGTCACTGCAAATAATGGTCAGACCTGTTCAGAATATTAAAAAGGAGGAGCTTTCTTTAATATGGTAATTATAACACTGATAAATATTTTCGTGAAACACGACTCTGATTGGTTGTAAAACAGAAATCATTGAAACGTGATTGGTCATTGACTCCCATTTGGGTCATGAGTTTAAATAGTCATCAGAATTACTTCAAGTAACGTGATTTTCAACTAGTCCTGTGAAATTATACAGTGATTTTCCAACTGAATCTCTTTTAAGTGATTTAAAAATGTTCTCTACTTATTCAGTAAAAGATCCGTTATAATTCTTGGACTAATTCAGTGAAGTTGTTGATTAATTTAATTTTAACTAATTTTGTAGCCCAAATACAATCCAATATAATTTCAACAAAAAAAACTTCTAGCAATATATTTTCTCATTAACCAATATCATGAATCGATAAGCTTACTTAACAAATGAATTTAAGTGTTTTTTTTAAAAGTTACAGTAAAATAATTCTACAACGTTATTAAATATTCCAGTAAAGTCATTTAATTATATTGCAATCTGATATAATCAAGTCGAATGAATCAATAATTTTTCCAGTCAATTTGTCTCTTTGGGATATTTGTTATCGATACAAAATATAATGTATCACGGAATGATTTTTAAAACACATATCAGTTAAAATATATACAAAAACACTGCTTCAAAACTAACATATCGTTTGTATTTCGACACAATTATTCGTATATACAATTCTGAAGCATCTCTCGATAAATGTGAAGCTCGCGTTCCACTTCACTGAAAAAATCAACGACCGTCAAAAAATGTTACAAAAATTAATATCAACCGGTAAAAATTAAATTCACTCGTCTATAAAAATGAAATGAACAGTTTATAGATTACGTCATCTTCTGACACAAACAGTTTTTCGAACGTGCGGTCAACCGCAAATCTCCGATACAAGTACAAGTGTGACGGTCACACATTGTTACCAATACAACAAATTTCAATTGTTCGTGTCTTCATAAAGCGATAATAGCATTTGCGTTGAAATATGCCAGTTGTTTCTTCTATCAATAAAAATTGTCAAATATAAAACGTGTCGGGGTATAAAGGTTATATTTGTTATTTTTTAATAGTATTTCACAACGAAACAGGTCATCTCAGAAAGAGGAGGAAAAAAAGATTTTACGTTACGACACCCTCATCGAAAACATAGGCCTAATATCTTCTATAGACCATAAATTCTATCTGCTTCGTATTATCATAAGTAATGCCACGAGTGATTTCCAAATTATCGATAAATTCACGACTCACGAAGTGAGGAGTGAATTCATCTAGAGAATTTGGAAATCAAGAGTGGCATTTGTTAGGGACTATTTAACGAATACAATTAAGCTATTTACTCACAAATCATTATTTACATATAGTTATTTTAAAATATTTATATATTTAAGTAAACTGCGATGTTTGAAAACAAATGAGAAACGATTGGTACGCTTCATCTGCTTATTTTGTTTATCACTGCAACCAGATCATACTATTTATTGCCAAAATAACGCAATATTATAAGAATGCTCTCTAGTGGAGAAAAAATGAAACACATCAAACTGTATATTAATTAATTTCTGATGTCGTATGGTGTAAATATGACAATTATATTTTTCTGGATTGTTACCTGGGAAAAAATACATTTAAGAAAGTGCAAACAGTGGTTTCTTTTTTTTGGTGGTGTAATAAATTGCTACATATGTTTTATATTAACTCCAGCAAGCGCTATGTGTTGACATCCATGCACTATATATACAATCTGGTAGCCGTATTTCTTCACAAGCTCAGTCACTGCAAAATAATGGTCAGACCTGTTCAGAATATTAAAAAGGAGGAGCTTTCTTTAATATGGTAAATTTAACACTGATAAATATTTCGTGAAACACGACTCTGATTGGTTGTAAAACAGAAATCATTGAAACGTGATTGGTCATTGACTCCCATTTCGGGCATGAGTTAAATAGTCAGAATTATTATGTCTATTGGTTTATGACGGCACCGTGACGTAAGCGATTAGACGCTCGCGTCTCACCGCTGGAGTCCGGAGATCGAGTCTCGGTCACTCCATGTGGGATTCGTGGTGGACTAAACGGAGCTTGGACAGGTTTTTTCTCGGGATTTTCTCCCGTTTTCTCTCCGCCACAATTTCATTCCAACCATTTCTCCATTCTCATCTCATCATTTCGTCGTGATCGGCCGACAATCCTTATCATTCACAGGACCTCTAATCAGGGGTTTCATCTCATCCCTCGACTCGACCCTGAGTTTGACCCGAGTTGAGGATGTTAAGTGTCACAGATTACCAATATAGATTTGAAGTTGGAATTCGACGGGAAGAAAGAAGAGGGGAAGATCAAAACTAACGAGACAAGTAGTAATCAGAAATGTGGAAGACAAACCACGAAGAAAGGGCGCGGACAAATAGAGAGGAGACGTGTACAGAAACTTAAAATGGGGGATGTCAAAAAGATTGTAAAATTTTAGAATAAAATAAAATTATTGAGTCTAGGAAATTGAAATGAGCAGTGAGTGATAATCGGAAAGCATCACAACAGACATATTTTCAAAATTATTATTGGAAAGCCCTCGGAGAAAAGACAATTAGGAAAGCCTAAGTGTATGTAAAAACTATGATATTCGGATGGATTTTATGTTATTACAGTTATATTATAGGGGTGCGAAACATGAACTCTTACTTAAGGGAGGAAAGGAGATTACAAGTATTTGAGAATAAAGTACTTACGGAACATTCTTGGACCAAAGAGAGATGAACAAACAGGTGAATGGAGAAGACTACTTAACAATGAACTACATGGTCTTTATAGGAAGCCAGATATAATAAGAGCAGTTAAGTCTCATAGACTGCGATGGGCAGGACATGTTGCACGTAGGGGAATGAAAGACTTGCATGGAAGCTTCTTGTAGGAAAACCAGAGGAAAACGCCCAGTTGGTAACAAAGAATGAGGTGGAGAATAACATTAACTATGATTGAAGAAAGTCGATTATAACAGTGAATGATTGGAAAGCATTAACTCAGGATAGGGATGTATGGAGAGCTTATGTCCGCGCGGCCATGAACCTACGGGTTCGATAGTACCAGTGAGTAAGTACTTGCGTGGGTAGTCCCAGTGTCATTCGTATAATATCGACCTGTTTTGTAAGAATAAATGTCCAACTTGTCTTTTATAGCAGTTTACTCCTGAATTATAAGCTGGCCATGTCTTTGCGTGGTCAAAAAATGATATTGTAGCGGTTAGCGGTGACGATGTAACAGGCAGAATTCCTTTAATAGCTTTACACCGATTTACATGAACATTACAACACGTATTTATTTACAATCACAAATGGTTATTCTATTTTTAAGTCCTGTCGGTACCATATTTCAAAAGAAAAATATACGTCTAGACTGGGGTTTGAACCCAGGACCTTTGCATCTCTATGTCAATGCTCTTCCATCTGAGCTACCTAGGCCTCCAATCTAAACGCGTATTTTTCTCTTATCCATGGTTAATTCCCTAACCCTAAATGCTACGAGCCGTTGCTACGATTTTTGCAAATGGCGGCTTCTTTATTAAGCAGACTTTTTATTGGGAATTTAAACATTACTTATAAAGCCAGAAGTGCTTCTTTCAATGTTAATATTATTCGTTTTTAAACATCTTAATGATGGACAAATTATATTTGAAAAGAAAAATATACGCAGGACCTTTGACTCTCTATGTCAATGCTCTTCCATCTGAGCTACCTAGGCCTCCAATCTAAACGCGTATTTTTCTCTTATACATAGTTAATTCCCTAACCCCAAATGCTACGAGCCGTTGCTACTATTTTTTGCAAAGGGCGGCTATAGGTATCACTGATAGTTGGTTTCTACTGGGCGCAGATCCACTAATATTCTTTCACACATTACCACGAATAAAAACTCTAGTGTCGGCCAATCACCACCTCATTGGTCGCCTTCCAAACCAGACTGACTTTTTCCAAACCGCTATTACTTTAAAAATTATTCCAGCAGCCACTTCTAGTTTAATATTTTCTCCTACAGTTAGATAATATGTATATATACAGTAGCGTATGGTAATGCAGAATCAGATCCTCAAAGGTTTCCTGCCCGTGCGACCCATATTTTTAAATAGCATTGTATATATCTTATTTTTGTCTAATAAAGTCCTCTTATTACTACTACGGAGGGTTGTTTTCCGATCTCTGATAACGATTTGCCAAGTAGATTGTGTACGTTGGAGTGTGAGTGATCAGGACAGAAGTGTGCGAGGTGATCAAACCAGCCAGTGTGCTGCTTCTGGTACACTCGCGCGCGGTGTTGCTCTCATAATGCCTAATCAGATAGACCCGTTTTGGGAAGGGTACATTACTCTGCCCTTTCCGACGCTAATTAATAGTTATTCCGCGATTATTGAGGCTTTGCAAAAACGTAATTTTATGGTGTCAAAGTGTGGAATTAGCTCAGTGCTTAATAAGAAGGGAAAGGGTCGCTTGGGATTAATTCCAAAAGGAAAAAAAAAACGGGCAAATCCACGACCTGCTACTACTACCCGCACCCCAGATGTAATCAGAAAGGTCAAGGCCCTTATCTCTGGTGGTAACCCTGCCACACAAAGGGGCGATTGCGAACAGATTGGGATTATGCCTTAAAACTGTAAACACCATAATAAACAAAGATATTTAAACATGGAGAAGCGCCAGCAAAAGGAGGGTTCATATAAATTGTTACCACGTCACATTGCTGAATGCCGCACCAACCAGCATGGAAACTATGAAAAGCACCTGGCAGGAGAAAAATGGAAATGTTTGATCACACTTGATGAAGCATATGTTTATCTAGGAGACCTGCACAAACAAACCCCGGGCAATTTACTATAGAGAAAGGGGTGAAAAAAAATATTCAAAAGTGGTATGCCGAATGCAGAGAAAGTTTCTCCAAGGGATTTATGGTCATCGCGGGATATTGTTACAATGAAAAACTGACCATTCGTAGAGTAGCCTAAAAGGCCAAAATCAACTCCCAGTACTACCAGGAAGAAGTTCTCACTCCAATTTACCCGACTGAAATCCCAACTGTCTATGGCACAGACAAAAACCAAAGTCTGGGATGCACCAAGACAAGGCCTCCAGTTACACTTCGGGTTCAACCTTGGCGTTTCTGGAGAAATGGAACAGGAAACTGGATACATGCTATTCCATGTCAGCAACATCCCAGTGAAGTCTCCTGATGCAGCACCGATGGACTTTGTGTCTTTGGACTCTTCAAAAGGGCACTGGGAAACAGGCGTCCTCGAACAATAGACGGTCTCTGGAAAGCATATAAAGAGGAATGGGAACTTCTAGAACGTGGCTGTGGCTGCATAAGAGTCTTCTGCAGCGGAAACTCCGATGCCGAAACTATAGCTCGGGTGAAGAGCCATCAATTAGAGCATGCTCGAAGGTGGAGACACGGCTTTTCTCAAGGTAAAAAGTTAAAAATCATTTATTAGCAGAGATCAGAAAAACCAACCCCTCCGTACTTATATTAAATTATTTCTTTTGACTATAAAATCCGGGTAGATTATATTAAAAAACAATAAATGAAAGCTGAGTAACCTACCTGACTCCTTGGCGATGCAGAGTTTGGAGATATACGGCCGTCCCATATCCTGAGCCGTGCGTTGACACTCATGCTCCCAGTTCATAGGCCGCGGGTCAGCACTAGCTGCATGGTATTTGACAAATGAGAGCCAAACTGTCTCGTGCCTTCGTCCCTGGAAGTGATATCTGCAGGTGGTGTTGGGTGGTAAAAGAGTGTCTGGGATTCTCCAGCACTCCCCATGATGAATCAAAACTGGTCAATAAGAACTCGCAGTGGGCTTCCATCCCGCACATAACTGTGGGAGCGGGAATCCACCAAAACAACCTGCAACAAAAATAAAATGTTATTATTCAAAACGAATGGGAATCCCAATAGGCCAACAAGATTTTTTGCTGACTTTACAATTTACTGATGATCAACTGGTTGTTAGAGCAAGACAAATTTGATATGGAAATTCATGATAAACAAGGTTGAAAAACACATATGAATCATGGGGTCTCACAGTAAATTTACAAAAAACAGAATATCTGGCAATAAATAGCAATGAAGGAGAAAATTTAATATTGAAGGAAAGAAATCCAAAATAGCAATGAAACAAAAACTAAATATTTGGGAATAATTATGGATAACACTGAATGTATAGGCAAAGCGAATATAAAACATAGAATGGAATTGAGTAGCAAATAATATAATCGCTAAATTCCATATGGGGGATAAGCATATTGGAAAGACACAAGCTGCCAAATTAATAGGAAATAACAATTAAACAAAACTAAAATTATGGCATTTCATGGAAGGACCCCATACAAAGTAAAATCTGTCTCCAGAATAAAATTTTAGAGAGATCTAATCAATTTAAATATCTTGGCTATTATTTCTCTGAGAATAAAGTACTAGGAACATTTTTGGACCAAAGAGAGATGAACAGACAGGTGAATGGAGAAGACTAACATAACAATGAACTACATGGTCTTTATAGGAAGCCAGATATAATAAGAACAGTTAAGTCTCATAGACTGGGATGGGCAGGACATGTTGCACGTATGGGGAATGAAAGACTTGCATGGAAGCTTCCTGTAGGAAAGCCAAGAGGGAAACGCCCAGTTGGTAGACCAAGAATGAGGTGGGAGAATAACATTAAACTATGATTTGAGGGAAATAGATTATACAGGGAATGACTGGAAAGCATTAGCTCAGGAGAGGGATGTATGGAGAGCTTATGTCCGCGCGACCATGAACCTACGGGTTCGATAGTGCCAGTGAGTAAGTAAGTAAGTAAGAATTATCTTCTCTATCTGGGATGAGAAAGGATATCCCTGAAAAAATTACTAGTTATAATAAAGTTTGGGAATTGTTAATCAAGTTATGAAACCATCCCCTGTACGTTTATATAACACTTTGACTAGACCAGTGTTGACCTATGGTAGTGAAGCATGGACACTAAAAAGACAACATGAAAGCAGAATAACGGCTTGTGAAATGAGATTCATGCGCAGAACAGCGGGTTACACCAGATGGGATCGGAAAAGGAACACCGATATCTTAAAAGAATTGTAGACTACTCCAATTTTGGAATATATTAAACAGGACCAACTAAATTGAAAACACCATCTTGAAAGAATGAGTTCAAATCGGATCCCCAAAGTTGTTTATAATTATATACCAAGAGGACGAAGTTCTCTGGGCCGTCCTATGAAACGCTGGAGGGAAAATTTTCTATAGGATCGCAACAGGCCTTGGCCTAATACTTGGAAGGAAGAAGAAGAAGATTTAGAGCCCATGTTGATCATATAATAACCAGAGCCCATCAAGGCATAGCTATATTATATCCGTTTTTCAAGTCGCAGTCACTGTCCCGTAGGATCAAGCTCACATTATATGTGGCTGTGATCCATAGTATGCTATTGTGAATATGTGAGTATCCTTGCGAAATGCCACAAAAAGAAACTGCAGATACTGCACAACAAGTGTCTAAAAATCATACTTTCGGCCCCGCGTTACACAATGATGACAGAGATGCATGAGGCCATGAAATACCATAATTGATACTATCATAGCAGAAAGGTCACCACCACGTTTCAAACTAAATGATCATGGAAACCCAATAGTACGCAATATAGGACAACCTTCCACAATGGCGTACTACACATAGAAACATATTCGACCAAATAATAATCCATAGTACTTAGCATGTAGCAACCAAGGTCAGAATTATCAGTGCAGAGTGGCGTGGCTCATTCCGGTCCTTAATCGAGCCGAGCTCTTCAGCGACACGGTTTCCGATGCCCCAATCAAGCGAGATCTTTTCGCCTTGGCAACAATATCCATAAAAAATCTCACGTTACTCCAAACAATAAAAATAAATCCCCATATTTGTACTAGAGCATGCCATTAAATCTTTAGAGAAAGTGGAAGGCTTACAACTCAATGGTATTAATAAGCTGTTAGTTTATGCTGATGATGTAGTACTATTGGCCGATATCGAAGAGATACTAAAGGACAACACGCACACACTACTGAGTAACACTAAGAAATTAGGATTGGAATTAAATATCAATAAAATTAAATATGTAACCACACACAGAAATACATTATATAATTGAAATGGACAGCTAATGACAAATAACGGAAATTTTGAGGAAGTGGCTGAATTCAAATACCTAGGAACAATAATCACAATAGGAATGAGATGCACAAAGAAATTAAACCTAGGCTCAATTATGGAAATGTGTGCTATTGTGCATTACAGAGACTTTTTACGTCCCAACTTCTTTCAAGAAATGTTAAACTGAAAATATATAAAACTATTATTCTACTAGTCATATTATATTGGGTGCGAAACATGGACTCTTACTTTAAGGGAGGAAAGGAGATTACGAGTATTTGAGAATAAAGTTCTTAGGAACATTTTTGGACCACGGAGAGATGGACAGACAGGTGAATGGAGAAGACTTTCATAACAGTGAACGACATGGTCCTTATAGGAAGTCAGATATAATAAGAACAGTTAAAGTCTCGTAGACTGCGATGGGCAGGACAATGTGGCACGTATGGGGAATGAAAACACGTGCATGGAAGCTTCTTGTAGGAAAACCAGAGGGAAAACGCCCAGTTGGTAGAGCAAGAAAGAGGTGGGAGAATAATATAAACTATGATTTGAGGGAAGTAGATTATACAGGGAATGATTGGAAAGCATTAGCTCAGGATAGGGATGTATGGAGAGCTTATGTCTGCGTGGTCATGACTCTACGGGTTCGATAGTGTCAGTGAGTAAGTAATTAAGTATAAAATCGCCGTGTTAGGATAGGCTATACCGGTTGAACCCAATACCGAATACACACGCGAATTCGCAGACAAGGGACAAACACAAGTCCCGGGAAAAGGCACACTGGACAGCACCAATAGCTGTCACCAAGTGATGATGATGATGATGAATGCAAGATTCAATATAACAAAGAATGTTGATGGATCCAAACATGTTAATGGGATGCAAACTGAATTGTTAAAGAAAATACATTTATAAATCCAATCACAATTGAACTATGTAGAAACGAAATGGTCAAATTTTAAAATACTGCACCTCACTGCTGCTCATAAACCTTCCGCTCCAGTTACGTAAACGTTCGGAAACGTGAAACAAAAGCTACTTCATTTGCGAATAATGAAAAATCTAATATTAAAAGTTAAATTACATACTGTAATATTAAGTTCTCTTCCAGACGTAGTTTCTTTGTTCTGTTTGAATGAAGTGGGATCTGTATTTTCGTTCAATCAAATCCATACAATGTCATTTGATTAATAATAATAATAATAATAATAATAATAATAATAATAATAATAATAATAATAATAATAATAATAATAATAATAACTACCTGTCCGATGGTTATTTCACCCTAAAACTTCTTATCGAAAAGCACAAGATTCAATAAAGAACTACTTATAGGGTTTATAGATTTTATCAAAGCATTTGATCGAGTTGACAGACAAAAAACTTTTAGATATCGTACTGATGGTGGAACACCAAATCGACTGATCCAAACAATTTTAATATGTATAAAATAGCATCATAGCAGTACAAATAGGAACAGAATTGTCAGATTGGAAACATATAAATTGTCGGAGTCGGACAAGGATGCCCTCTATCACCACTTCTATTTAATGTATACATTAATGCTATCATCAGACTCTGGAGATTGACAGTTCATGGTAATATTCCTCTCTCAAGACACACAATTTTAGACACACTCTTATATGCAGATGATCAGGCTCTTTTCGGCAATAATGATGATGAATTACAATATTCCACTCATCATCTTTAATATAATAGCCCAACGATTTAACATGGAAATATCAACAACAAAATCTAAAGTTATGGCCTTTCAAGGGAAAATTCCCAGTAAGAAGTAAAATTTGTATTCAGAATTCAATATTAGAGCAAGTTAATTCATTTAAATACTTAGGATATAATCTAACTTATAATGAGGAATGTGATATATCTTTAAAATACAAAACTATAATAAAGCTTTAAGAATTATCAACCAAGTTTTTAAACCATCAAAAGTGCAGAGACACACAAGAATTAAAATCTATAAAATTCTCGCTAGGACCCATAATCTGTTATGGCAGTGAAGCTTGGACCATCAGAACTCAGGATGATCGTCATATTACAGCCACGGAGATGAAATTTCTGCGACGAACTGCAGGTTATAGCCTTCTAGACCACCAAAAAAATTCAACAATACCATATTAACACGTCCTATATCTGAATAACTCCAAAATATAGAAACAATTGGCTAGCCCATATTCAGTGCATGGATCGTCACAGAATACCAAAAACAAATTCTTCACTACATTCCTCGAGGCAGAAGATCTGTGGGTCGACCTTTTCGGAGATGGGAGAGACCGTAACGGGCCACTGGACCTAATACTGGAAAGGCGATGATGATGGTAATAATAATGATAATAATAATAATAATAATAATAATAATAATAATAATATAAATAATAGATATAAGACATTCATAGTGATATAGAAAACGAATGTTAAAAATTTTATGGTCATATTAAACGATAACCATCTTGCAATCAATCTTCTAGAGAACAGTGAAGAAATAAGAAGACTGCAAATAAATAAAATATTAGAACTTCCTTTCATTTTCATATAAAATGTTGTCTAATGGACAGTCTTCTCCTAACAGGTTATGTCTTTTAACAAATTTTCTTATTGTCTTTTCAAGACAGATTGAAAAATTAGCAATAAAGTTATATATAAAAAAATTAAACGAATGAACTCAAATATGCTTACAAAACAGATAATGGAATTCTACGAAAACAGAAGTAAAGCTCCAGTGGATACTATGAAGTGGATTCATGAAGTCAAAAAGGACTTAAAATTGGCAGGAATTACTAAAGAAGATATCCCAAACAGAGATATATTTAGAATTAAGGTGAATAAGTGGCAAGTTGACCAAGAGGACAAACGGAAGGAAAAAAATGGAACAACTTGGACAGATGATAGAAAACAAGCTCATAGCAAAGGAATGAAAGAAATTTAGGCTCAAAGGAAACGCCTCTAAGTACTTTGCGTTGTCCTACATGGGCTCATCTGCAATTAAAAAAAATAACAGATAGATCATCGGTTGATTAATGTCTTTGACATCGTCCGATTCCCAATAGCCAATTTTGTCGGTCCATCCAATCTCCTGGTTGTAGATATTTCTCCTTACTTACTTACTCACTGGCACTATCGAACCCGTAGGTTCATGGCCGCACGGACATAAGCTCACCAAACATCCCTATCCTGAGCTAATGTTTTCCAACCATTCCCTGTATAATCTACTTCCCTCAAATCATAGTTAATGTTATTCTCCTACCTCATTCTTGGTCTACCAACTGGACGCTTTCCCTCTGGCTTTCCCACAAGAAGCCTCCATGCAAGTCTTTCATTTCCCATACGTGCAACATGTCCTGCCCATCGCAGTCTACGAGACTTAACTGTTGTTATTATATCTGGCTTCCTATAAAGACCATGTAGTTCACTGTTTTGCAGTCTTCTCCATTCACCTGTATGTTCATCTCTCTTTCGTCTATTTTTTTTTTCCTGAGAACTTTATTCTCAAATACTTGTAATCTCCTTTCCTCTATTGAAGTAAGAGTCAACGTTTCGCATCCATATAGAATCATACGCTACGTAATTTTTTTTTTTTTTAGAATTAAGGTAAAAAAACAAGCGTTTATGAATTCAGATTATAGTTAAGCAATTTAAAAATCTTACCTCACACAAAAAAAGAGGCAAAGTTTTGGATTTTTTATTAACCTCTGACATTATGGTTTGAAACGATTGCACAAAGAAATTTACATAATCCTATTTTGAAAGCATGTAATGCTGCAGTAATCACAGGTAGTAGGGAATTCCCCTCACAAAATTTCGAGAATCAATAAAACAAACATTACCAACACTTCCCGGGATAGCGGTAATCTGCGCCAACTTTTTAGTGTCTTTTTGTCCATATTCACGTAAATACGTAACCACAAAAGTTTGCAGCTCTAAGTGAACTCATTGCTGATTCTAGTTTCATTCTCCTACGTGGAACAGGTTTAATTATGCAGTTCAGTTCATTTTACAGAGTGAGTCTCGAGGTAGCATGCTGCCTTGTCACGCAGCGGGCCCGGGATCGATTCCCGGTCGAGGCAGTTTTTCTTGGTGAGGTTTTTATAGCGGTTTTTCCTCACCTGTAAGACAAATGTCAGGAAAACTTTAAGGTCCAAACGGTACCCGAAATCATATGGCCCATCATCCTTATCATCATCATCATCATCCTTCACCGGTATGGAAAAGCAACGGGAAGCTAACCACACCTACAATTCACTAGTAAAGCTGCAAGCATAGATGAAAATGCTATGATTGCAGCGAAGGACCTGTCTTCGGGAAGAATTACTATGGATGGATGGATATATATAGTCCACCGCTGGTGGTCTCGAGGTAGCGTGCTGCCTTGTCACGCAGCGGGCCTGGGTTCGATCCCCGGTCGGGGCAGTATTTCTGGGTGAGGTTTTTATCGGAGATTTTCCTCACCTGTAAGACAAATGTCAGGAAAACTTTAAGGCCCAAACGGTACCCGAAATCATATGCCATCACCATCCTTATCATCATCATCCTTCACCGGTGCGGAAAGCAAAGGAAAGCTACCACACCTACAATTCCCTAGTAAAGCTGCACGCAAAGCATGGAAATGCTATGATTGCAGTGAAGGACCTGCCTTCGGGCAGAATTACTATGGATGGATGGATACAGAGTGATTCCAGTAAAAGTGAGCAACAATGACGAAGAAAATATCAAATTATATATTTAATGTTTTACGTAGGGTCCACCGCTGTGGTCTCGAGTTAGCGTCCTGCCTTGTCACGCAACGGGCCCGGGTTCGATCCCCGGTCGGGACAAGTTTCCTGGGTGAGGTTTTTTCGGGGTTTTTCTTCATCTATAAGATAAATGTCAGAAAACGGCAAGGACCAAACAGTTCCAGAACACCATCTTGCCATAATTATCATAAGTAATGGCACAAGTGATTTCCAAATTGGAAATCAAAAGTAACATTTGTTAGGACTATTTAACGAATTAAATTAATGTATTTATTCTCAAATCATTATTTAAATATAGTTATTTTAAAATATTTATATATTTAGTGTAAACGGGGATGTTTGAAAACAAATGAAAAACGTTTGTTATGCTTCTTTTGTTTATCACTGCAACCAGATCATGTTATTTATTGCCAAAGGATCGCAATATTGTAAGAATGCACTCTAGTGGAGAAAAAATGAAACACATTAAACTGTTTATAACCAACATTATAGGTTAATAATTAATATCAGATGTCTTATGATGTAAATTATATTTTTCTGGAACGTTAATACTTAGGAAATAATACATTTAAGAAAGTGCAAACAGTGGTTTCTTTTTATTGTGGTATAATCAATTACTATGAATGTTTTTCTATTATAACCCGCAAGCAGTATCTGTATACATACGTGCACTATATACGCTATCTGGGAGCCACATGTATTCTAGCATCTTACATATTAATATATAATTTTCTATAGGCCTATTCAAGGTATTTTTTAGAGAGTCAGTCACTGCAAAGTGGCCCATTCAGAATGTTAAAAAGGAGGAGCTTTCTTTAATGTGACAAATATATTTGATAAATTCCAGGTGAAATACGACTGCGATTGGTCGTAAATCAAAATTCATTGAAACGTGATTGGTGATTGACTCCCGTTTGGGACATGAGTTAAATAGACATAAATATTATATTCGCCTAATTACAGTAAGAGTAATTTAAGGCCTCTCCTGGCGCATCATTACCAACTCCCACATCCTCGGGGCAGCGTAACTCCCTGTCCCGGCTCCTGGACCTCCGAAGTGGGTTACAAGTACGCCATGCCAGGAGAGCACACCAGAAATGTCGAAATGACAACCTGGAGCATTGATATATATATATATATATATATATATATAACGTAGGCTGGTTCTGAAATTTAGTATCTTAGGCTCAATTCTGGAAATGCATACTATTATGCATTGCAGAAGAGACTCTTGATGTCCCAACTCCTTTCAAAAAAACGTTAAACTGAAAATATATAAAACTATTATTCTACCAGTTATATTATATGGATGCGAAACATGGACTCGTACTTTAAGGGGGGAAAGGAGATTACGAGTTTTTGAGAATAAAGATCTTAGGAAAATTTTTGGACCAAAGAGAGATGAACAGACAGGAGAATGGAGAAAACTACGACAGTGATCTACATGGTCTTTCTATTCATTTTCATTCATAGTTTGGCCAAGCGCAGGTCTTTCACTGCAAACTCAGCATTCTCCACTCTTTCCTTAACTCCGCTTTCCTTTTTGTATCTGCATACAAACATTTTGTCTTTATAGGTAGCCAGATATAATGAGAACAGTTAAGTCTTGTAAACTGCGAAGGGCAGGACATGTGGCACGAATGGGGAATGAAGGCATGCATGGATTCTTCTTCTAGGAAAACCAGAGGGAAAAACGCCCAGTTGGTAGACCAAGAATGAGTTGGGAGAATAACATTAATTGTGATTTGAGGGAATTAGATTATATAGCGAATGATTGGAAAACATTAGCTCAGGATAGGGATGTATGGAGAGCTTATGACCGTGCTGCCATGAACCTATGGGTTCTATAGTGCCAGTGAGTTAGTTAGGGGTATCAGGTTTGTTTTTCAGCTGTACTAAAGAAAATATTAATTGTGAATGAGGATTTGAAGGAAAGAGGTCTACAACAGGTCACATGTTTTGTACAGTTAATTCAAGAGAATATAAGTTAATATGTTCCAAGCTATTAGATACAATTGCAGAGTACACAGGTGAATGGATGGGCTGCCGTCAATAGAATAGATAACACAGTTACGATACAGATTTTTCACTACGGACCATTATTTACTTACTTACTCACTGACACTATCGAACCCGTAGGTTCATGGCCGCGCGGACATAAGCTCTCCATACATCCCTATCCTGAGCTAATGCTTTCCAATCATTCCCTGCATAATCTACTTCCCTCAAATCATAGTTAATGTTGTTCTCCCACCTCATTCTTGGTCTACCAATTGGGCGTTTTGCTTCTGGTTTTCGTACAAGAAGTTTCCATGCACGATTTTGATTCCCCATACGCACAACATGTCCTGCCCATCGCAGTCTACGAGACTTAACTGTTATTATATCTGGCTTCCTATAAAGACCATGTAGTTCATTGTTATGAAGTCTTCTCCATTCACCTTTCTGTTCATCTCTCTTTCGTCCAAAAATTTTCCTAAGAACTTTATTCTCAAATACTCGTAATCTCCATTCCTCCCTTAAAGTAAGAGTCCATATTTCGCACCCATATAATATAACGGTAGAATAATAGTTTTATATATTTTCAGCTTAACGTTTTTTGAAAGGAGTTGGGACATCAAAAGTCTCTGCAATGCATAATAGCATGCATTTCCAGAATTGAGCCTATGTTTAATTTCTTTGTGCATCTCATTTCCATTTGTGATTATTGTTCCTAGGTATTTGAATTCAGCCACTTCCTCAAAATTTCCCTCATTTGTCATTAGCTGTCCATTTCCACACTACGGACCATTAGGTCGAAGAAATGCAGGAAGATCCGGTAAAATAAGGACAGACAAATCGCCCCACCACCACCTACCGAATCAAGTAAGAGCTCTCAATCCATCAATTCTCCCGGTATCTGGACCTGAGTTTTCCCGTGTTGAATGAAATTAAGCCGCAGGTTCCACTCCTGGTGGTACCCTTCCGTCAATTCCTTTAAGTTTCAGCTTTGCAACCATACTTCCCCCGAACATAAAAGCTTTGGTTTCCCGGAAGCCGCCCGCCGAGTCATCGGAGGAACTTCGGCGGAATGCTGCCTAGCATCGTTTATGGTATCTGATCGCCTTTGACCAGCCTTATGGGCTAGTAATCAGCGTTACTGACTACTGTTCATGAGGTCCCGGGTTCGATTTCCGGTCAGGCCATAGGAATTTTTTCTTAAAGGGAATTATTCCTGTGGTCTGGCGCTTCATTATAATTTATCATCCATCATGTAATCGGGGTAACGGTGTACCGAAATCCAGTTTTCGATACGTGGATTACGTCATACTGCGCAACCAATACGTCATCGCGTCTCCATTTCTTTTGTG
Organism: Diploptera punctata; assembly: GCA_030220185.1. NCBI lineage: Eukaryota > Metazoa > Arthropoda > Insecta > Blattodea > Blaberidae > Diploptera > Diploptera punctata. The sequence goes on from JASPKZ010000796.1 coordinate 317,831, forward strand.
ATCTTAGTAAACAGTGCCAAATTCTCTCCCACGTACCCCCTCTTCTTTCCTTTATGCGCCGTGTGCTATCGCGCATTCTCCCCTCTCCTAGTGAACCCTCAAATATAGCTGCGCTTACTAACATCAGATCAGATCATCTGTTTGTTAATCAAAGGAGTCAAGTGGATACAGCTCGGAGGAGCTTGTTTTGTTTATTGGTCCCTTAGGCCAGGGTGGGGCTACAAGGACCGTGTACCCTAACCCATGGCGGGACTAGTGTGAATGAAAGAGAGTTCATTATTATTATTTGTCTAGATGATCGATAAGACTGTGTTCTTTTTCTCAACTTATTTTCAATGTCAAGCTAACTATCTTTTATTTATTTGAATGTTATATCTGACTGTTTTTTGACTCTTATTAAATATAAGTTATCTGCTTTTTAATTAACGTCTGCCTATTGATTCAGTAGCTAGTCATGTCAGATACGAGTATAAAGTTCCAAAGCTTTCTCAAGCGAATATGATTTCCTCTTTCCTGGAAACTTCCACGATTGTAATATGTATAGCTTACAATATGTTAATCAATTGAGTTGGTGTTTACTTGATGAAAATCCATATTTATTAATTAAATAAAAATAAAACGTAGTTTTATTTGATTTTCATATTTATTACATAATTCAGTGACAGCTGTTTCGGTACACTGTACCTTCTTCAGACATGTTAACAAATTATGAATTGTGTTCCACCTGATCTAAGCAACAATACAACAATATTTATTTAAATTTTTAAATTTAACAATGGGGATTCATTCAAATGAAGTTGGGAATTTAACAGTTTTTTACTACTTTTAAATTTACTTATTTGGAGGCTGTAGAAATTAATAAATTTAAAAGTAGTAAAAAACTGTTAAATTCTCAACTTGATTTGAATGAATCCCCTTTGTTAAATTAAACAATTTAAATAAATATTGTTGTATTGTTGCTTAGATCAGTTGGAACACAATTCATAATTTGTTAACATGTCTGAAGAAGGTACAGTGTACCGAAACAGCTGTCACTGAATTATATCTTAATAAATATGAAAATCAAATAAAACTACGTTTTATTTTTATTTAATAATAAATAGTTAGGTTTTGGTCTTGGTTCTTTTTAACCTTTAAATGTCAATACAATATTCAAGAGCAGCACACAACTAAAATTTTACAAAATTACGGCAGTGCCTGTCTTAACATCCATCCATAGTAATCCTGCCCGTAGGCAGGTCCTTCACTGCAATCATAGCATTTTCATGCTATGCTTGCAGCTTTACTAGGGAATTGTGTGGGTGTGGTAGCTTCCCGTTGCTTTCCACATCGGTGAAGGATGATGATAAGGATTATGATGATAAAGATGATTGCCATATGATTTAGGGGACCGTTTGGGCCTTAAAGTTTTCCTGATATTTGTCTTAAAGGTGAGGAAAAACCCCGATAAAAACCTCACCCAGAAAAACTGCCCCGACTGGGGATCGAACCCGGGCCCGCTGCATAACAGGGCAGCACGCTACCTCGAGACCACAGTGGTGGACTGTCTTAACATATGCAAGTGAAAATTGGACTCTTAACCGTTCAGACAGAAGGGAAATAGAAACTGCAGAAATGAAGTTCCTACGTTCAGTAGCGGGTGTGCGCAATTTTGAACAAGAAAAGAAGTGAGGATATTAGGAAGGACTTAAATATTTTCAATTTAACAAATAGAATTGACAACATGAGAAACAACTGGTATGAACATGTCAAGAGAATGGCTACAGATAGAATCCCTCAGCTGTTACTAAAGTACAAACCAATAGGACATAGAAGTGTTGGACGCCCATTTACTAGATGGAAGGATTCATTAAATCCCACTTGATGTGAAAACAGGTCAAAACGCCTAATTTCATGAAGCAGAAGAAGAATCATCATCACACTAGTACTGGAAATTGTGTCACTTCTCAAACATTATCCCCTGCAATGTCCGTCAGGGAAACATCCAATTTGTGGAAGTGTCCCCGACCGACATACGGGAACCGTTCAACGGTGAACAACAACTTCCGGCTATCTTTAGGGATTTCCAACCCTCTTTAGCCCTTTTGATCTAATTATTTCGTCGTTGATGTTTAATATGTCTTGTTCGAACTTTGATAGTTCATCTTGATTGTAGTAATATATATCCCCTGCTAACGACACAACTATCCGCAGTCCGGTATCAAAGGTCCAGCGGTTGGACACACCAATCCTGCATTCAGTTTCTAGGTGAATTTCATTGATGTTCTAGTTGATTCACTGAGCTGCCAACAGGAAGACTGCCACCACCACAGAAGTCGCCAGCCCTAAAAGGGCAAGGGCGGGAAGTAAAGTCGGCATTCCAATCAAAAACGGCTCTTTTCGGATTTAGCTGTTCTAATTTAATAATTTTGAATTTAGAATATTTATTGGACTTTGTTGACTTTACTAGGGGACCACTCCGGCATTTGTCTTAACATCAAGGGTAACCACTAAAAACCTTAATAGAGTGGCTTGAATTTAATAAAATTAGATCCAAATTGAACAGCTTTTTGCTCCAATTGGAGACAATTTAAGATGTAACAGGGCACTTCCTATTTTCATCATGGGTGCACATACACTCTATTAGAAAAGTGTGTGATTTGGACAATAATTTCTACTGCCACTTATTTAAATGTTCCGGACCGCAAGGAAAATAAATTCATGTTAAACTGTGTTATTATTATACATTATTGCGTAATTTGACATAAATATATGTAATTTTTACACGTTTTTCTATTGATCTAGAAACAATATTAAATAAATGAAATCAATATACCCAATAGGATATATTTTTAATTCAAGGGTTAAAGGATTGAGATTTCTTTTGTTTTCATATTAACCAAGATGGTATGCAGGATTGTTAAATTACGATGCACATCAGCAATAACAGTAAGTATGCAAAATTAGTTACACAGTGCAAAACATATTTACAATACTCTTAAAAATGCAATTGACTATCTTACCTGCACTTCCAGTTCGAACCCCGGTAGATAGCTAAGTGGCACAGGATGGAATGGATTGTCGAATGGCGATGTGTGGAATTCTAGCAACATGTTCGGGCCGCTGCTGACAATATCAGGGACTACATCGCCCCCGCACAGTCTGACTAATACTGGGTCAGTTGTGGCACTTCCGTCGTACACCGTCAGATAGTCTTGCACCACGTTGCACTGGTCCCATACTCTGCGGAGGAACAAGATAACAAAACAATGTAATGCGATTCGTCCATCAGTTTTCTCTGTAATATCTAACATTGCAGCAGGTCAGGTTGTTGCGTCAGATGAAAACACTGGAAAAATAAGTGAGTGTTCATTATTTGCTAACTATCGAACCGGTAGATTTATGAGTTCTCCATGCATCCCTATCCCGAGCTCATGTTTTCCAATCATTCCCTGTATAATCTACTTCCTTCAAATCATAGTTAATGTTATTCTCCCACCTCATTCTTGGTCTACCAACGTTTTTCCTCTGGTTTTCCTACAAGAAGCTTCCATGCACGTATTTCATTCCTCATTCGTACCACATGTCCTGCCCTTCGCAGTATACAAACCTTAAATGTTCTTATTATATCTAGCTTCTTATAAAACCATGTAGTTCACTGTTGTGTAGTCTTCTTCATTCACCCGTCTGTTCAGAGAACACGTCGCGGATAAATGTTTAAATTGGGCAAGGAGTCGACAAAATTGTCAGTCTCAAGACAACCCTTGAGAATGCCGGACGCAGTCTCTGGTGAAACGTTGGGAAACTATAAGCCTCAAGACCACGGCCAACAGCCCGGAAATCTTCTACAAGATCATAATTTTAAATGGTCGCTTTCAATATAAAGATAAATCGTTCTTCGCACTAAGAATAAAAGAAACTGGCCTTGAACACGTCAAATTGCATGAGGGGAAGAAGTTCGAGGGCAGCACCAATTAAAGAAGATATTAACAGGGTCACATTACCCGAACTTCCTCCATCTGTTGAGACGTACATTTCTTTTTGCAGTGAAATGTTAACATGAAATTATAATGATATTGTGAAAACAAAAAAATATGTCTCCATTATTGGAATTGTGTTAAAATAACAGTATTTGAAAATGTTAAATAACGTTAACATGGTTTCATAAAGTTACAAACCAATATTATAAAAATGTTGACTATTTAACTCATGCCCCAAATGGGCGTCAATGATCAATCACTTTCCATGATTTCTGTTTTACAACCAATCAGAGTCGTGTTTCACGAAATATTTATCAGTGTTAAATTTACCATATTAAAGAAAGCTCCTCCTTTTCAATATTCTGAACAGGTCTGACCATTATTTTGCAGTGACTGAGCCTATAAGAAATACGGCTACCAGAATGTATATATAGTGCATAGAAGTCAACACATAGCGCTTGCAGGAGTTAATATAAAACATTTGTAGCAATTTATTATACCACCAAAAAAAGAAACCACTGTTTGCACTTTCTTAAATGTATTTTTTCCCAGGTAACAATCCAGAAAAAATATAATTGTCATATTTACATCATACGACATCAGAAATGAATTAATATACAGTTTGATGTGTTTCATTTTTTTTTTTCTCAAGAGAACATTCTTACAATAGTGCGTTCCTTTGGCAATAAATAGTATGATCTGGTTGCAGTGATAAACAAAAGAAGGAGATGAAGCGTACCTATCGTTTCTCATTTGTTTTCAAACATAGCCGTTTACATTAAATATATAAATATTTTAAAATAGCTGTAGTTAAATAATGATTTGTGAGTAAACAGCTTAATTTTATTGGTTAAATAGTCCTAACAAATGCCACTCTTGATTTCCAAATTCTCTAGATAAATTCACTCCTCACTTCGTGAGTCGTGAATTTATCAATAATTTGGAAATCACTCGTGGCATTACTTATGATAATTTGTTCCTTCTGGTTTAATAAGTAGTTTTCTTCCTTCAATTTGGAACAGTAATGTACAAGTTGATATGATAAAACAAGCGTACGGGGAACGTAGTCGGAGCATGTGTGTGTGTGTGTGTAAGTTATTGTGCAATATTTGAACCTAATATGAATGAAGTGGTGAATTCTTGGAAACTCTAAAAAGAAAATATGTTCGCATTTTTTGCTAAGAGATTTGAACACTGTTCTGGCAATTTTTTCATCTAGTTTATTAGATCATTCTCCTAGCCGACACATGTGCTGAATTGTACCAAGTGAAACCATATTTTACTTGTCGGATAGGTTCACACCCAAGCCTACATTGCATAGTTTTAGAAACGCAAGCACTGCGCCACAAGGTTTTATAAAATTGAAACCTCAAATGTGTTAGAATACTCATCTATTATTTATAACACACTAACAAATTTAATATCAGATTTAGATTTTTAGATTTAGATTTATTTAGCCTGGTGGAGTTAAGACCATGTGGCCTTCTCTTCCACTCACCAGGATAAACATATATTACATCAGAATATAACAATCTCAATTAACTCTAATATTAAATACTAAATAAAAATGTGATCAAAAAGATAATATCTAATATATTACGATCTATAATGATCTAAACTATGCATTGTCGCAGAGACTGCAGCGTGTTCATAATGCTTGCGTTCGATTCTTTTCAATATCCGCCGTTATGACCATATTTCCGAACACTTTAATAACCTCTCTTGGCTCCGTCTTACTGACAGACGTAAATTGCACTCTCTTTCACTACTCTTCAAGCTTCTGAATTCCTACACTCCTACTTACCTGGCGTCCAGATTTGAGAAGTTATCCTCTTACCACAATATTGGCACTAGGTCACAAGATAGCAGTCTGCTAACATTCCTCTTCATAGCACTTCCTCCTATTCTATTTCCTTCACGGTAGCCTCTGCCCGCTCCTGAATCTCCTTCCTCAAGATATCAGGGGTTGCCGCACACTTGGTACTTTTAAGTCACGCTTATACAGTTTACCTGTTGTCTAATAATTAATTTTTCTCTATTTATTTAATTTTATACTATGTCATTAATCTTTTCCTCGTTTTTTTATATATATTGTACATATTATATATTTATTCGTTAAATTTAGAGTAAATCAAAATACATTATAAATATTAATTATATTGTATTCATAACTTGTAATCGTTTATATATATATATATATATATATATATATATTGTAATTTAGATTTAAGACTTTTCTTTGTATTTTTTTAAACCTGGTTGAGTGGTAGACAAGGCCTTACGGCCTTAACTCTGCCAGGTAAAATAAAGCTATTATTATTATTATTATTATTATTATTATTATTATTATTATTATTATTATTATTATAATGCAACCAGTAAATGATAGTTAAAATTAAGACTAAAACTAATAATAAAATGTATACAAGCAAGACATATTAAATTGTCCCTGTCTAATGTATATAAAAAACAAAGAAAAATAATGAGATATAGAAAATAATTTTACGATTATACAATATTTAAAACAAAACAAATTAAAATATTTGTTATTCTTAATATTATTTTCATAGATAATTAAATTTATTAATTGTTAAAAGAATACTATCAGCGAGGTGTATAAGTTAGTTTGTTATTAAATAATTTTTTAGTTTGTTTTTGAAGGATGTTACAGTTTGACAGTCTCTGACCCGAGAGAGGTTACTCAAGCGATAGCGTTTGAGAATCGTATTTGGAGATCCCGGGTTCAGACCTCAATGCTGACAACTGACTGATGATTTCTCCTGAATTTCTTCAATCGCAAAGGTAAATGCTGGGTTGAAATTTCATTACTATGCCCATTTCGTCATTACTCAATGTCATTGTTGTTTTATTATATTTTACTCCACTGCACGACAGGCGTAGAAGGCCCTTGTCCTGTCAGTCAGCTGCTGACCTCACATCCACACATGTTAATCACAGAGATGGAAGGTCATCTATCCAGTGACATGTGGTTAGCATATCGGATCCCCCAGCCGTTACAGCTGATTTTCTCAACCTAAAGCTATTACTTATTATAGCTACCCAAATAGCTCGTGATGCTGGGTGGGCTTCGCTCGAAAACTGGTCTAGATTCCATTAGATAATTTCTTCCCCCATGGAGACTCGAAACAGCGCAAGTCCCGTAGCTCTGCGTCAAGTATTTTTCCTTAACCACTCGGCTACGGCGCATGACTTATCTCATCATCTTCTTCTTCTTCTTGTTCTTCACTTCACGGGCTAAATCAAATTTATTTGAGAAATTTCAGCAGTCTGGTCACGGCGGCAGAAATATGCGAGGTTTCCTCTTAAAATGGATTCCCTGTACTATGGTATTGTATTGTATTCTGGGAAAGTGATCGCAAATATGAATGGAATTTAATCACTTGTTAAAATAAAATAAAACCACTTCATATTAAAATTAATAAAACGCAATTTTATTGAAATTATATTACATTTCTAATAATGAATTTTTTCTATTTTTACCTTTTGACAATTACTTAATTAATCTCACGTATTGAACTATATTGTTGAAGAATTTTTAATTTACAGCTTTTTGTACAATTGTACTAGTTCATAACGATTTCATGTAGATGGCAGTTAGTTCAAACTTCTCTTGTATCAAGTTATAAAACGTGAAAATTTCAACATATTTAATAAGTCTTCAATGTATATTGATATTTGAACATAATGCTTTCCTTTTATTTGTGAATTTATTTGCAGGCTGTGGGTATAAATACGATTAATTACTGTGTTTTAGCGAAGCATATCAGTACCAGAGGTTATAAATTCCAGCAGACACATTTTCTTATGTTTGTGTATATTATATACTGTTTTGGTGGGAATGGATATGGAATTCCGGTATCGAATAAAATTGCAAGCGGTACAGATGAGATTTTTATGTCCTCTCTTAGGTTTCACAAAAATGGACAAGCAACGGAACGTAGTTATAACTTACGCGGACAAATTCTTCTTCTTCTTCTTTATCACGGTTTAGGCTTATTTACTAGCCTTTTCCGGCTCCAAATTGCTGCTGTTTTCATCTTTACTTTGGTCTTCCCAAACTTCTTCTTCCTCGTGGTGAATAGCTGTATGCTGAGTATTCTATTCTCAGTCATCCCTGCCAAGTGTTCTTTCCAGTTGTTCTGTATTTCACTATTGTTGTGTTTAATTCCTCTAGTTTTAGTTGTCTTATTTCTGTGTTATGCGAGAAATTAAAAGTCTAAATATCGTTGAGATGCTGTTATGCACTACAGAGACTTTTGATGTCCCAACTGCTTTCAAAAACGTTAAACTGAAAATTATATAAACTATTATTCTACCAGTTATATTATATGGGTGCGAAACATGGACTCTTACTTTAAGGGAGGAAAGGAGATTACGAGTATTTGATAATAAAGTCCTTACGAAAATGTTTGGACCAAAGAGAGATGTACAGACAGGTGAATGGAGAAGACTACATAACAATGAACTGCATGGTCTTTATAGGAAGCCAGATATAATAAGAACAGTTATGTCTCGTAGAATCCGATGGGCAGGGCATGTGGCACGTATGGGGAATGAAAGACATACATTAATGAGTCATATTTTTACACCTTACCTCATATTTATGTTTCTTTAAACACGGGAACTAGTTTTCAGGAGAAGTTCTCTCTCATTTTCGACTGTGGTTACGTTAACAATAGTTTGATGCTTCTCCAGATTACACTGTTGTCATATCCTCTCGTTGTTAGAGCTCTAGTAGAATATAAAATAATTTCTCATATGTGGGGAAGATGGACCAACCTCCAGCATAGATGTAACTACTCGACATTACAATCACTGAACTACAGTCGGTAAAATAATGACACAATATAATGTAATAGCCAGTCATACAAACATCCATTCAAATTAATCTTCTTCTTCTTCTTCTTCGTATCGGATTAGCCTGTTCCGACTCCAAATTGCTGCTAAAATTAATAATAATAATAATAATAATAATAATAATAATAATAATAAATAATAATAATAGCAGCTTTATTTTACCTGTTTTCGGACACTTTTGAAATCCAGAATGGGTGAAGCAAGGAAATGCACTATCTCCTCTACTATTTAATTTTCTACTAGAGCATCCCATCAAATCTTTAGAGAATGAGGAAGGCCTACAACTCAATGGTATTAATAAGCTGTTAGTTTATGCTGATGATGTAGTACTACTGGACCGATAGCGAGGAGATACTAAAGGACAACACGCACACACTATTGAGAAACACTAAGGAAATAGGACTGGAAGTAAATATCGATAAAACTAATATATGGTCACAAGCAGAAATTCATTATAATGGAAATGGACAGCTAATGACAATGAGGGAAATTTTGAGGAAGTGGCTGAATTCAAATACCTAGGAACAATGATCACAAATAGGAATGAGATGCACAAAGAAATTAAACATAGGCTCAATTTTGGAAATGCGTGCTATTATGCATTACAGAGACTCTTGATGTCCCAACGGCTTTCAAAAAAACGTTAAACTGAAAATATATAAAACTATTATTCTACCAGTTATATTATATGGGTGCGAAACATGGACTCTTAATTTAAGAGAGGAAGAGATTACAAGTATTTGAGAATAAAGTACTTAGGAAAACGTTTGGACGAAAGAGAGATGAACAGACAGGTGAATGGAGAAGAATACATAACAATGAACTACATGGTCTTTATAGGAAGCCAGATATAATAAGAACGGTTATGTCTCGTAGACTGCGATGGGCAGGACATGTTGCACGTATGGGGAATGAAAGACTTGCGTGGAAGCGTCTTGTAGGAAAGCCAGAGGGAAACGCCCAGTTGGTAGACCAAGAATGAGGTGGGAGATTAACATTAACTGTGATTTGAGGGAAGTAGATTACACAGGGAATCATTGGAAAGCATTAGCTCGGAATAGGGATGTATGGAGAGCTTATGTCAGCGCGGCCATGAACACTACGGGTTCGATAATGCCAGTAAGTAAGTAAGTAAGAGTTAAGGCCTTAAGTCGTTGTCTGCCACTCAACCAGGTTTTAAAAAATACAGAAAAATATTTTACATCTAAATTACAATATACATAAATGATTACATATAAATACAATTAATAATCCGGCAAAGTTTGCTAACTGCTTCATGGAACTGAGATTTTTATGTTTTCATAAGAAATATAAATTTTACGACAGCAGATTTTAGGAGGGAAAATATTACATTCATTGTTGTTTGCAGATGATCAAATATTGTTTGCAGGGGATGAAGATCATGAGATATATGGTAAATAAACTAATGGAAGAATATAAAAAGAATGGGGACTGAATGTAAATTTACAGAAAAACAGAATATATGTGTTTGGAAAGGATGTGGATGACCTCATACTCGAAACAGGGAAAATAAAAACAGTGAAAATTTTAAATATATTGGGCAATAGTTACAAGATTCAGGTACATGTGAAAGAAGTATAGAAACTAATAGCAGTGACAAAACATACATCTAATATATTATTTGGAATAATTTGGAACAAAAATATTGCAAAGGAAACTAAAATGAAATTTATAAAAGACCGTATTGTATTCTAAGCCTATGTTTTCCCTTTACAGAGATTTAAGCGCTCTCCCCCTACAGGAATAAATTGAACCATACTAATTTAGTTACACTTGTTTTCGTACAGATGTCATTTGAGTGGTCCGTGGTCAGCGTTCCGCCTCATAATGACATCTAAGAAACCAAGGTAGTACTAGGACGGGAAAATTCGGTAAATGTTGCTTAGAGGCCTTTTCATTCAGGCTTAAGGATTATTTACGAGCCTGAAAATCTTCAGACTCGGGGCCCATGGCTTACAGTCCCCCCGGAGGACTTGCTCCTTGGATTTTTCCGTCCTAAAAAATCCATTGAACCCGGCCGGGTTTGAACCCACGATCCTCGGACCAGAGGCAAGGAGCATAACACTAGTCCACCGCGGCCGACTATAAGACCGTAATACAGAATATTTTTGTCATATATACGTGAAACTTGATACTTGACGGAATTACAAAATAATAAAATTAGAAGAGTTTGATTTTGATTATTTTAGAAAGAAGCCTCCAAAAACAGGACAGGATAAAATAAAAATGAATTCCTTTGGAGAGAAATTAATGTCACCACATCTGTTGTTTAAGAGGATTGAAAATCAAACCCTTAAATTTTATGGCCCATATACAAAGAAATAGAAATGAAAGATGGCCAACCATTATATACCAATGGTCACGCCCTGGAAGAAATAAACGTGGTAAACAAAGACGGAAATGGAAAACCTATGTCACGATGTAATGGATGATATAAATTTGGAAAAAGCAGATTGAAATGATATAAATAAATGTAAATTGAAGACGGCAATTCTATATTTTGAGAATGCAGAAGAAGAAGAAGAAAGATTTTAGTGGGCATAGTTGTAAAGTACCAAGAACGCACCTTAGTACTCTCTGACTGCGGTCGTATTTGACGATCTGATCTTTGATGTGTATCTTTGTGGCTGTTTCGCTGTCGTACAGGCCACAGTGCGTGTGTTTCCCACTCGGAATCTGCCGGTGTTCTATCCTAAAGTAACAGGGTCACCCTTGCGCGTATAGACGCCAAGAGAATGTGGGAGATGTGATTCCTGCAGGGTCTGGTATCGCATCGGTCCAAGACACCGATCGCAGTAATGAGACCAGTTACCAGATCTCCTCTCCATGTGGCCATTGTACTGTTACCCGTACCCCTAAACCTCGCTTCGCTTCTTCTTCTGTCTCAAGAACGTGTACTGCAAACTTGAAGTCAACGTTGTATCCTGATCCCCTGAAACAAGAAAATATTTTTCTTCCTATGACCCTCAAATACAACAAAAATTAAAGAAGTAATAGGCACATGTGAAAATGAAGATCTTAGGAAATATTCATGGGGAATAATTATTTGATAAAATACAGAACACCGAAATTAGGGGCAAATGTCAAATTTCAAGAAGTTTTCAAACACTTTTGAAATCCAAATGGGTTGAAAGCAAGGAGATGGCACTGATCTCCTCTACTTTTTTCATTTTGTACTGAGAGCATGCCATTAACTCTTTAGAGAATAATAAAGTGGTACACAACTCAATGTTATTAATAAGCTGTTAGGTTTATGCTGATTATGTAGTATTATTGGCCGATAGCGAGGAGATACTAAAGGACAACACGCGACACACTATTGAGTAACACTAAAAAATTAGGACTGGAAGTAAATATCAATAAAACGAATATATTGTCACAAGCAGTATTTCCTTATATAATGGAAATGGACATTCGAATGACAAATGAGGGAAATTGTTGAGGAAGTGGGCTGAATTCACATCCCTAGGAACAATAAGCACAAAATAGGAATGAGAAATTCACACAGAAATTAACCAGTAGGCTCACCTGCGTCTGGAAATGCGTGTTGTTTATGCATTGGCAGAGACTCTTGATGTCCCAACTCCTTTCAAAAAACGTTACAACTGAAAAGATATATAAAACTATTATTCCTACCATTTATATTATATTGGTGCGAAACATGGACTCTTACCTTAAGGGAGGAAAGGAGATTACAAAGTATTTGAGAATAAGGGTACTTAGGAGACATTTTTGGTGCAAAGAGAGATGAACAGACAGGTGAATGGAGAAGACTAACCTCAAACGAATTACATGGGTCGTTATAAGAAGCCAGATATAATAATAGACAGTTTAGTCGCGTAGACTGCGATGGGCAGGGACAATGTATGCACGTATGGGGAATGAAAGACTTGCCTGGAACTTCTTGGACGAAAGCCGAGAGGGACAACGCCCAAGTTGGTAGACCAATAATGAGGGGAGAGAAATAACATTAAACGATGATTTGAAAGAAGTAGATTATACAGGAAAGGATTGAAAGCAATTAGCTCAGGATAGGGATGTATGGAGAGCTTATGTCCGCGGGGGCCATGAACCTACGGGTTCGATAGTGCCAGTGAGTAAGTAAGTATGTCAAATTCAAGACATAACCAAATGTATTATAGATAGACGAAAATATTGGAAAGGTCATATAGAATGACTTGCAAAATGAGCTAAAGAAGATAGAGAACGGGAGAAGAACAAGAGGAAGACCAGTTAATAGATGGATAGACAGTGAAAACAAATCCAATACGTCTTCCTTCGACGAGTGATTTTGGAAATAAGCAGGATGAAATCCTACAAATTTTGAATAATAATAAGATGAAGATATTTTAAATGTGGACAACAACTAAGCGTTTGGTTTTTTATACTTCTTCTTCTTCATAAAACCTATGAGTTTGCTATCGAAATGATATAGTGAACCAATAGAAAACAATTCTAATTTCTATATTGACTTAGGCTTTCACGGCCGGAGTTACTATGATGATTTTGTAAAAGATTTCCGGGCTGTTGGCCGTGGTCTCAAGACAACCTTGAGGATGCCGACGCAGTCTGCCGAAACGTCGGGGAACTCAGCCTCAAGACAACGGCCTTACAGCCGAAAATCTTCTTCAAGATCATCATAATACAAAAATAGTTTACTAATCTTGGATTGATAGAACGTAATTTTAAATCTAATATTCTAACGTACGATATTGTGCTTGTGTGTGTTGTAACCATTAAACCGTTAATTTATGAATGTAAAAGTAAAGTGATCCCACAACAGGCCTCAGGAGATCCTTGGGGTAGTAGGAGGTTACGGCTCCTACTTTTTCTAGACAATCGGCACTTTATGTCGCCGGGTTGTCAGCCCTGCTGACGGCCGCCTTTACCCCCAGAACAAGCGTCTGGTTACTCTTTTCCGTTAGAGGCTGAGTCGATCCCAGGGCCATAGTGCCGCCAGAGGGTTTGGGTCAGCTGAAAAATCCTGACCCCAACGGACTTGAACCCTCGATCCTCCGGCTTGTAGCTCAGTGCCTTAATTTATGAATGGAAATGTAAAACTTACCTGTTCAGAGAGGCGATAGAGTTGCAAAGTGAGGTTGAGAGAGGTGGGTTTCCACTGTATACACAGTGTACCCCCACGCACTGCCACACCACTGCCCCACCTGTAGACGGCCTGTCCAAGTTCCTTTATGGTCATGGTGACCGTCCGGACATCCGTCAGATGTAAAGGACACGAACTTTCCCACAGTGAATGTATCAAACGTCAGCTGGAAACACAAAAAATAACATCCCGTCTCAATAAGTACATTCATCTATGCACTATCAAATTATTTTAATTAGATTAGATTTATTTAGCCTGGTGGAGTTAAGGCCATGTGGCCTTCTCTTCCACTCACCAGGACAAACATATGTTACATAAGAATATAACAATCTTAATTAACTCAATATTAAACACTAAGTAAAAATTTGATCAAAAGATAATATCCATATATTACGATCTATAATGCAACCAGTTAATGTTAGTTAAAATTAAGACTAAAACTAATAATAAATGTATACAAGCAAGACATTTAAATTGTCCCTGTCTAGTGTATATATAAAAAAATAGGAAAATAATGAGATATAGAAACTAATTTTACGATTATACAATATTTAAAAACAAAACAAATAAAAATATTTGTTATTCTTAATATTATTTTCATAAATAATTAAATATATTAATATTGCTAAAAGAATACTATCATGTGAGGTGTATAAGTTAGTTTGTTATAATAAATTCTTTAGTTTGTTTTTGAAGGATGTTATAGTTTGACAGTCTCTGACATAGGGCGGAAGGGAATTCCATGTTTTGGTAAGTGAGACCGAAAAGATAATGAATAATATACAGTGTGATGAGGCGGGATATAAAGGACAATGTGCTGATTGGATCGAGTGTCAAGAATTATGTGTGTCGGATGTCTGATGAAGGCGGCGTGATAAATAATTAGGCGATGATTGTGTGAAGTATTTATAGAGAAGGGATAGGTGAACAGTTTCTACGATCTCTTAGACGAAGCCACGATAATTGTTCCAGGGACGGTGTAACAACTGGTCCAATTTGCGAATACCACAAATAAAACGTGCGCAAGAATTTATGAACACGTTGAAGTCTTTGAGTGTAAAAATATTTAAGTCTGTAAAAGAGTGTCACAATAATCAAAATGGGGCATTGCAAGTGTTTCTAACTAACATTTTCCTAAGAGCGAATGCCAGACAATTTCTTACGCGATTAATTAAGGGGTGGGTAAACATTAAAACTAGAATATTCTACGTTACGTTTGGATTACTGCAAAAAGAGAATAGAATTAGAATAGATTTTTTAGCCTGGTGGAGTTAAGGCCATGTGGCCTTCTCTTCCACTCACCAGGACAAACATATGTTACATATAAATACAAAAAAATAACAATAATAGTCCTACTAAACAATTAATTATCTGTCCAAATTGAATAAAAATGAAAACAATGTCTATATCAATACAATAAAAATTAAATACAATTAAAATTAAATTAATGATAGAATGAATACAGAAAGGATAACAGCTCGAATCTACTATACATAAAAGAGAAAGAAGAAAAGAAATTCAAGAAGTAATAAACTAAATGAATTATATATCGCTTATTATACAGGACATTAGGTAAATATATTAACAAATCTTAAAACCATTTTTACTAAATAATGAAAAAACAAATTATTAATTTTTAAAAAAGTAATATAGTGAGTTGTAATCTGTTAATAATTTTATTTTCAATTCTTTTCTGAAAGATGGTAAAGTTTAGCAATGTCTGACATAGGGGGAAGGGAATTCCATTTTTTCTAGGCAAGAGAGGGTATATCATTAAAAATATATATGTTGTAGGAATGAGATACTTACTTACTTACTTACTTACTTACTTACTCACTGGCACTATCTCGAACCCGTAGGTTCATGGCCGCACGGACATAAGCCTCTCCATACATCCCTATCCTGAGCTAATGCATTCCAATCAATACCACTGTATAATCTACTTCCATCAAATCATAGTTATGTTGTTCTCTCCACCTCATTCTTGTCTCTACCAACTGGGCGTTTGTCCTTCTGGCTTTTCCTACAAGAAGTTTCCAGTGCACGTCTTTCATTCCCCATACGCGAAACGTGTCCTCCTCCCATCGCGTCTACGGGACTTAACTGTTCTTATTATATCTGGCTTCCTATAAAGAACCATGTAGTTCATTGTTATGTAGTCTTCTCATTCATTCACCTGTCTGTTCATCTCTCTTTGGTCCAAAAATTTTCCTAAGAACTTTATTCTCAAATACTCGTAATCTCCTTCCACTCCTTTAAAAGTAAGAGTCCATGTTTCGCACCCATATAATATACCTGGTAGAATAATAGTTTTTATATATTTTCAGCTTAACATTTTTTGAAAGGAGTTGGGACATCAAAAGTCTCTGCAATGCATAATAGCATGCATTTCCAGAATTGAGCCTATGTTTATTTCTTTGTGCATCTCATTCCTATTTGTGATTATTGTTCCTAGGTATTTGAATTCAGCCAATTCCTCAAAATTTCCCTCATTTGTCATTAGCTGTCCATTTCCATTATATAATGTATTTCTACGTGTGACCATATATTTAGTTTTACTGATATTTATTTCCAGTCCTAATTTCTTAGTGTTACTCAATAGTGTGTGCGTGTTGGCCTTTAGTATCTCCTCGCTATCGGCCAGTAGTACTACATCATCAGCATAAACTAACAGCTTATTAATACCATTCAGTTGTAGGCCTTCCTCATTCTGTAGGAATGAGATGCAAAAATAAATTAAACATAAGCTCAATTCTGGAAATGCGTGCTATTATGCATTGAAGCAGAGGATAGCAATGGCAAAATAACCTTTCAACAAGAAGAGAATCATTTTCTGCGGATATTTGGCAAAACAATTAAGGAAGAGGCTAGTGAAGTGCTTTGTGTGGAGTGTAGCATTCTATGGTGTAGAGACTTGGACATTACGACGGAATGAGGAAAAGCAACTGGAAGCTTTTGAAGATCTGGATATGCAGAAGAATGGAACGTATAAAATGGACAGACAAAGTAAGAAATGAAGATGTGCTAAACAGAGTGGGTGTAAGAAGAACAATGCTGGAACTCATAAAGAAGGCGAAAGAAATTGGATTGACCACTGGCTAAGAAGAAACTGCCTGCAGAAGGATGCCCTAGAAGGAATGGTCAACGGAAAGAAAGTTAGAGGCAGAAAAAGGCATCAGATGACAGACAATATTAAAAAAATGGTTTGTATGCGGATACAAAAAAAGAAAGCTGAGTTAAGGAAAGAGTTGAGAATGCTGAGTTTGCAGTGAAAAGACCTGCTCTTGAGCAGAACACTATGAATGAATGCATTGAAGAAACGTTTGATGTCCCAACTCCTTTCAAAAAACGTTAAACTGAAAATATATAAAACTATTATTCTACCAGTTATATTATATGGATGCGAAACATGGACTCTTACTTTAAGGGAGGAAAGGAGATTACGAGTATTTGAGAATAAAGTACTTACGAGAATTTTGGACCAAAGAGAGATGAACAGACAGGTGAATGGAGAAGATTACATAAAATGAACTACATGGTCTTTATAGAAAACCAGATATAATAACAGTTAAGTCTCGTAGACTGCGATGGGCAGGACATGTTGCACGTATGGGGAATGAAAGACGTGCATGGAAGCTTCTTGTAGGAAAACCAGAGGGAAAACGCCCAGTTGGTAGACCAAGAATGAGGTGGGAGAATAACATTAACTATGACTTGAGAGAAGTAGATTATACACGGGATGATTGGAAAGTATCTTACTAGCTGAGGATAGGGATGTATGGAGAGCTTATGTCTGCGCGGCTATGAACCGGTATGGGTTCGTATTGCCAGTGAGTTACTTAGTAATTTATTATTACAATGCTGCAGAAATGAGGGAAACAATAAAAAACTTAACCTTGAATCCTCCGTTACTGAAAAGTTCTGACGAACACCTTTAAATATTTGTCGAACCTCATGGGGGTTCGCGAACCACTGGTTGGAAAACGATGACCTAGACTGTTCATATGCATATATTTTGTAATGTGAATAATTTTATTGAAATAATATATATATATATATATATATAAATAATCTAAAACATGAATTTTATTTGTCTTCAAAATATATATATATATCTATATATATATATGTGTGTGTGTGTGTGTGTATGTGTGTGTGTGTTATAATTAAATGTTTGACATTGAGCAATGCAGCCTAATATGACATGATAAGATAAATAAATGCTCGGACGGGACTTGAACCCGGATCTCTGGATTTATATCCCAGTGCGCTACCGATTACGCTACCGAGCAAATCTAGTACAAACATTGAAAAAATAAAAAGAAAAATGAATGTTTGTAGTAGACTTGCTCGGTTGCGTAATCGGTAACGCACTGGGATATAATTCCAGAGGTCTGGGTTCAAGTCCCGTCCGAGCATTTATTTTTCTTATCATGTCATATAAATTTGTGTGTGTGTGTATATGCTTATATACTGTACATATTGCTAGTTATAGCCTAATATAATCTACATAAAAACAAACTATGTTTTTGAGAAAATTTGTTGTAAAAAATTACTTAATTGGTCATAATTTGTTAAAATTAGAACCATTGATTGGAAACTAGAGAACATAATAGCTGACAGCAAGGCAAACGCCTCATAGTTACGTAATTTGTTCAGTATATGGAACAAGATTTCGTTTTGAACATATTGGAAACGAATTAGCGTTAAAATGCTTAAATTAATTAAGGCGACTCTTTTATTGACATTAAGGTGTGCGGTGCGCGATATTGGAATCTGGAAACGAATTACCGGGAGAAAGTAGTAACATTTATAACGTATGCTACCAGCAGACGGTTACACTTAGCTCATCTCATCTCATTATTCCTTTTCACCAATTATTAAATGTTTTAATTGACGATTTAACTCATGCCGCCAATGGCAGTCAATGACCAATCACGTTTCAATGATTTCTGTTTTACAACCAATCACAGTCGTGTTTCACGAAATATTTATCAGTGTTATATTTACCATATTAAAGAAAGCTCCTCCTTTTTAATATTCTGAACAGATCTGACCATTATTTTGCAGTGACTGAACCTATGAGAAATACGGCTACCAGATTGTATATATAGTGCATGAATGTCAACACATGCCGCATGCGGGAGTTAATATAAAAACATCTGTAGCAAATGATTATACCACCAAAAAAAGAAACCACTGTTTGCACTTTCTTAAATGTATTTTTTCCCAGGTAAAAATATAATTGTCATATTTACATCATACGACATCAGAAATGAATTAATATACAGTTTGATGTGTTTCATTTTTTCTCCACTAGAGAGCATTCTTACAATATTGCGTTCCTTTGGCAATAAATAGTATGATCTGGTTGCAGTGATAAACAAAAGAAGCAGATGAAACGTACCTATCGCTTCTCATTTGTTTTCAAACATCGCCGTTTACATTAAATATATAAATATTTTAAAATAACTATAGTCAAATAATGATTTGTGAGTAAACAGCTTAATTTTATTCGTTAAATAGTCCTAACAAATGCCACTCTTGATTTCCAAATTCTCTAGATAAATTCATTCCTCACTTTGTGAGTCGTGAATTTATCGATAATTTGGAAATCACTCGTGGCATTACTCATGAAAGATGGTATAGAAATATTCATGTAATTTATTATGTTTCTATCTTCTAAATAAATCTTCTTGTAATCCCATGTTTCCCTTAAGAGAGATTTAGGACGCTCTCCCCCTACAGGGAAGAAATTGAACCATGCTAATTTAGTTACACTTGTTTTCGTACAGATGTAATATGAGTGGTCCGTGGTCAGCGTTCCGCCTCATGCTGACATCTAGTAAACCAAGGTAGTATTAGGACGGGAAAATTCGGTAAATTTTGCTTAGAGACCTTTTCATTCTGGCTTAAGGATCTTTTACGAGCCTGAAAATCTTCAGATTCAGGACCCACGGCCTTAACGTCCCTCCCGGATGATTTGCTCCATGGATTTTCCCATCCTAAAAAATCCATCCGGGTTTGAACCCGCGACCCTCGAGACCAGAGGCAAGGAGCATAACCACTGGTCCACCGCGGCCGAATTCTAACAAATATTAATCCAAAATCCTAAGTTTAAACTTATTTACATTTCATTATTATTATTATTATTATTATTATTATTATTAATTATTATTATTATTCTTATTCTCTAGATACATTCACTCCTCACTTCGTGAGTCTTCAATTTATCGATAATTTGGAAATCACTCGTGGCATTACTTATGAAAATACTATTCTTTCTCATTTCATAAGTGTAAAAATAATACCAAATAATACACAAAATACGCCTATGTGTCTTATTCTATGATTGCTTGGAATCTGCGCACATAAATTATTCCCACTAACTGTGAAATATATATTAACGTAGAAGTATTAGGGATAATATAAAAAAAAATATAAATATAGTTAATAAACAGATGGCTATAATCAATTTTATAGAAGTCGGAAATATTAATATAGAATATAGACAATGAAACCCTCCATGGTATCTTTACCTTGTCGTGGTAGAGTGGCTTGCGTGCTTAAATGATCCTGAGCGCTATGCCGGCGGTAGCATTGCTGCCCATAGGGTTACCCATGCCGGACTGGTCGAAGGTGATAAGCCAGACGAAAAAAGTACCTTGGTCGAAAGAGTGACGATCTTTCACACCGAAAAATAGAACCTTCAAGAAATGCAGACATGGGTTCAACTGGAGTAAAATTTTCCGGAGTGTCAACATAGTCCCCCATTCGATTCTCCGGGCCGGGACTACTTTAGGGAACCCATGCCAAGGGCTCAAACACAGGGACATTTTCCTAGAACATGGAATGTTTGGACTTTATACTTACCTTTAAGAGAGGAAAGAAGATTACAAGTATTTGAGAATAAAGTACTTAGGAAATTGTTTTGTACCAAGACAGATGAACAGACAGGTTGAATGGAGAATACTACATCACAATGAACTACATGGTCTTTTTAGGAAGCCATATCTAATCAGAACCTTAAGAGTCTCGTAGACTCTGCTATGTGTCCGGAGACTGTTGCAACTGTATGGGGAATGGGAGACTTGCATGGAATCCTCTTGTAGGACAGCCAGAAGGGAAACGGTCCCAGTTGGTGAACCAATACTGATGTGGGAGAATAACATTAACTATGTATTTGACGGAATTAGATTGTACAGGGAATGACTGGAAATCATTAACTCTGGATAGTAGATGATTTGAGAGCTTATGTCCGTGCGGGTGGCCATGAACCATAACCTACGGGTTCGATAGTGCCTGTGAGTAGAGTAAGTAAGTGATTAAGTAAGGTAAGTAATAAGTGTAATAGTAAGTCAGTAATTATTTTAAGATTTCCCTTGCTGATTACCCAATTTTCCCGGGAATCTACTTATCTCGGATCTACTTGCATAAATGAGCTAAGAGATTAAAATTCGTTATTGTGAGTTCTCCATCAAATGAGTTAAATGGTCCGTCCAAACATTTTTCGATATTTTTTTTCCACTACTACTCGTAGACTTGCGATTGTACAGGACATGTTGCACGTACGGGGAATGAAAGCCGTGCATGGAAGCTTTCTTGCATGAAAGCCAGAGGGAAAACGCCCAGTTGTGTAGACCAAGACTTAGGTGGGAGAATAACATTAACTATTATTTGAGGGAATTAGATTGTAACAGGGAATGACTTGACAGCATTAATCTCATTATAAGGATGGTATTGAGAGCTTATGTCCGCGCGGTCATGAACCTCGGGGTTCGATAGTTCCCGTGCGTAAGTATATATAGACAATGAAAAATTTGGGCAGGTGACTTTTTTGAAACGCAAACAAGCGTTGATATAAAGTAATCCTATATGCCTCCGTGCCTGTGCTTTTTTTGGTTGTTGCTACAGAATTAATAGAATTTAAGTAGGTAAGCTTTATTAATTTACAACAAAAAAAATCGAAACTGTAACATGTGAGGTAGTAATCCTATACGGTACGCTTGTGGATTACGGGAACTCGGGAAAAAACTTCATCTCTTCAATGAAGGGAAAATCGGATTTCGATACTGAAGATTCTCCTATTTTCAGTGGTTGCTTAGCAACAAGATTTGAGATACAATGTTCATATATTCAAACTGTACCCTCGTTAATATTATGTGCTTGGTTCACTGACTTCAGGATCGCGTTAACCGTTGACTCTATTTCTGTAATGTAAATTCTGTAGTCATATTTTCATGGCTTTTTCAGATGAAGGTTTAATTTGAAATTATATTATGATATGGAATTCATGATAAAAAGGTTGAAAAACACATATGAATCATGGGGTCTCACAGTAAATTTACAAAAAAAAAACAGAATATCTGGCAATAAATAGCAATGAAAGAGATAATTAATATTGGAAGAAGGAATTCAAATAAAGCAAGTGAAACAAACTAAATAGTTCGAAATAATTATGGATAACATTGAAGGTATAGGCAAAGAGAACATAAAACATATAATTGAATTGAGTAGCAAAATAATATCATCGTTAAATTCCATATGGTGGGATAAGAATATTTGGAAAGACACAACAAAATATACTGGTAAAACATTGGTGGAATCTGTTGCAATGTATGGAAGTGAGGTATGGACAATCAATAAGTACTACGAGAATAGACTAATAGCTCTAGAAATGGATTATTTACGCAGAAGTGTCAGAAAGTCAAAATTAGAACATGTCACAAATAAAGAAATTAGAAATATAATGGAAGCAGAAAAAAACGTAATTGAAAGAATTGAGGGGAAGGAATTAAAGTGGTTAGGATATGTTTTAAGAATGGAAGATGAGCGATGGCCAAAGCAACTATATGAATCCCATCCGACCGGAAGGAGGAAGAGAGGGAGACCGAAGTTAACATGGAAAGAAAACATGAAGACAGTAATGCAAGCAAGAGGGCTAAGCATCGAAGATGCCCAAGATCGCAGGCTTTGAAGGTTTGGCACAGGAAGACGGCGGCAGCTGTAAGAAACCCGAAGATAGATAGAAAGAGAGAATTTTCGCTTATCTTAATCAAAACTAAGGATGTATTTACAAAAACAAAGTTACTAATATTTCTCTAAATAAATAATAGTTTTAAAAAACTAAAACAACACGCTTTATTAGAAAACCGAACTAAAAAATGAAAAACATTGTAGTATGAGCTAAAAGTAATACTCTTCTAAAAAAAATCCCAGCCGGATTTGAACCAGCGACCTATGGATAACTGAAATTGATGTACCACCAGAGTTCACCGCTCTACCAACTGAGCTCTTACAATGATTGACTAAAAAGTCGACAAGTCCGCAACCTATTATACCAGTTTTCATTTTTTTTCTGATGATTCTGGCCAGGATTGTAGAAACAAAAATATGAAATTATTGTATTGTCACGGGTCCTTTACAAGTATACAAAGTTTCAAGTCGATCCAATGTTCCTAAGTGGGTGAAAATCGTGTTCAAAGATTCCGTTACATAGATATAAAGACACTTTTTTATTTTCTGATGATTCTGGCCAGGATTTTAGAAACTAAATATGAAATTAGTATATTGTCATGGGTCTTTTACACGTGGACAAAATTTCAAGTCGATCCAATGTTTCTAAGTGAGTGAAAATCGTGTTCAAAAATACCAATACATAGATATAAAGACACTTTTTTTTTCATTTTCTGATGATTCTGGCCATTATTTTAGAAACAAAATATGAGATTATTGTATTGTAACGGGTCTTTTACAAGTATACAAAGTTTCAAGTCGATCCAATGATTTTAAGTGGGTGAAAATCGCGTTGAAAGATTCCGTTACATAGATAGATAGATAGATACAGGTCAAGCTAATATAAAGCGTGTAAAAATTGAGTTATAAATATATCAGTCGTTAGGATTAATAATAAAGTTTCTGAATTGAACCCATTCATCCATCCATAGTAATTCTGCCCGAGGGCTCGGCTTTCATTGCAATAATATGCTTTGCAGCGTTACTAGGGAATTATAGGTGTGGTAGCTTCCTGTTGCTTTCCACACCGTGGGATGATGATGGATGATGATGATGATGATTATAATTGATGATGACCGGATGATTTTCGGGGACCGTTCGGCTCAACGCTTCCTGACATTTGTCTTACCGTCGAGGAAAAAGTACAAGTATTCGAGACTAAAGTACTTAGGAAAATGTTTGGACCAAACAGAGATGATCAAAACGGTGATTGGGGGGGGGGGAAGAGTACATAACACTGAACTACATGGTATCTATAGGACTCCAGATATAATAATAACAGTTAAATCTCGTAGACTGCGATGGACAGGATATGTTGCACGTAATTGGATTGAAAGACTTGCATGCAAGCTTCTTTGTACGAACGCCAGAGGGAAAACGCCCAGTTTGGTATACCAAGAATGAGGTGGGAGAATAACAATTAACTATGATTTGAGGGAAATGAATTATAGCAGGGAACGATTGGAAAGCATTAGCTCAGGATAGGGATGTATGGAGAGCTTATGTCCGCGCGGCGATGAACCTATGGGTTCGATAGTGCCAGTGAGTAAGTAAGTAAGTCATTATTAGATCAAGAATGAGGTTGGCTGCTCTTGGTAATCTGTTTTACATTCATTCTTTCTACACGTGTAAACCATTTCTCTCTATATTCTTTGATTTTCTCATTCAGTGGATATACATGTAATCTCTGTTCTTACATTTCCATTCTTTCTCTGATCCAATCTTGTTGCAGCCTGTAGTTCTTCTAAGGAAGTTCATTTCTACATTCAACGACAAGCCAAGGGGTTTCAAGGAATTTAGGAAGGCCTGTGAGGCGGAACAGGTAAGTTTTCCCTAGCCCGTGAAATTAAGAAGAATATTGAGGTGGGAGAATAACATTAAGTTATGATTTGTTGAAAGTAGATTATACAGGGTATGATTGGAAAACATTAGCTCTGGAATAAGGATGTATGGAGAGCTTATGTCCGCGCGGCCATGAACCTCCGGGTTCGATAGAGCCACTGAGTTAGTTAGTTATAAAGAAAAAATAGTGTAAACATACGTGAAATGTGTAATAATGTATCCCATCCATGAAGTTATGTGAAGACCGACACTAGATTAGCTGCGACTGCGAAATGGTTAGAGTTTCGATCCAGAGACCCCAGAGAGGAAAAGCAATACGTGATACGAATAATAATGCACTTCTGGGAACATCTGGCAAGAATTTTCTCAGAAATCACTGACATATATATGTATTTCCGAAGCCGAACACATACCAACAGTAAATCCACCGTCAAGTGGCTGGAGGAGGGACAAATTAGAAATTCAACACCACGCATGCGCCTTGAGATAAGGTGCGGGGTTGCTTTCACGTTACTATATCACGCTATTTGTCAAGTCGCTCCTGCAAAATTCTTACGGTTCATTTATACAACGTGCTTTTTGTCATTAAATGCAACAGCCTCCTAGTCCAATTCGGCTGAAAACGCTCATTTCCAGTTTTTTAAAATTGAAGTGTCCGCCCGGCGGACAGCTGTCATGCCCATATCTGTTTCTACGTAATGTTTGCTGGTTCAACTCCGGACTGGGTCGATTAAGGTTCATTCACTCATATCGTTCTGCTCAAGAACAGGTCTTCTTCACTGCAAACTCAGCATTCTCCACCTTTCCTTAACTCATTCCCTTTTTGTGTTCGAATTTATATTTATATTTATTATATATTATTATTAGTATTATTATCGTATCATTATTGTTATTACTTTTTATAACCTATAAAATGTGGTTTGTACATGACATTTACATTGCTACATTTAATGTATCTTTAACTGTTTTAAAATTAGTATAGTGTATATCTATTGTTGTCAAATATTTATTTGTATTTGTGCTGGCTGAGTGGAAGAGAAGGCCTTATGGTCTTAACTCTGCCAGAATAAATAAAGTATTATTATTATTATTATTACAAACAATTTATTTCAATACTGTCTATGATCTGATGTCTTTTTCTGCTCTAATACTCTTTATGTTGACCACTCCTTCTAGAGCATCCTTCGAGCAGTAGTTTTCTTCTTAGCCAATGGCCAATCCAATTTCTTTTCCTCTTCTTTATGAGTTCCAGCATTGCTCTTCTTTCGCCCCACTCTGTCCAGCACATCTTTATTTCTTACTTTGTCTGTCCATTTTATACGTTCCATTCTTCTCCATATCCACATTTCAAAACTTCCACTCACTTTTCCTCATCCCGGTTCGTAAGTTAAAGTCACTGCCACCATACAATGCTACACTCCAAACAAAGTACATCACTAGCCTCTTCTTTAATTTTTTTTCTTTTTTTTTTTCTTTTTTCTTTCTTTTTTTTTTTTTTTTTTTCTTTTCTTTTTACGTATAGTAGATTCGAGCTGTTATTCCTTTTTTTATTCATTGTATCATTAATTTAATTTTAATTGTATTTAGTTTCATTGTATTATTAGACATTATTTTCATTATTATTCAATATGACAGATAATTAATTGTTCAATGTCTATTATTGTAATTTTTTTTTGTATTCATATGTAACATATGTTTGTCCTGTTTAATATGACTATTATTGTATTTTTTTTGTATTCATATGTAACATACGTTTGTCCTCTTTAATATGACTATTATTGCAATTTTTTTGCATTCATATGTAACATATGTTTGTCCTGTTTAATATGACTATTATTGTAATTTTTTTGTATTCATATGTAACATATGTTTGTCCTGTTTAATATGACTATTATTGTAATATTTTTTGTATTCATATGTAACATATGTTTGTTCTGGTGAGTGGAAGAGAAGGCCACATGGCCTTAACTCCACCAGGCTAAATAAATCTATTCTATTCTATTCTATTAATTCTTTTGCCAAAGATCCTCGTATTTAACTGTTCTTATTATATCTGATTTGCCTTAAATATCATACAGTTTTTTAATAATCGTTGTAAAATGGATGGAGTTACTGCATCTAATAACTTTACAACGATACAAACCCATAGTCCACGATTCATGTGCCCGTGACCTG
Source organism: Diploptera punctata (assembly GCA_030220185.1). Lineage (NCBI taxonomy): Eukaryota > Metazoa > Arthropoda > Insecta > Blattodea > Blaberidae > Diploptera > Diploptera punctata. Next base: position 344,825 of record JASPKZ010000796.1, read on the forward strand.
CGCCAGCTGGCGTGGTTTTGTGACTTTTAAGATCAGTTAACAGTTGGAGGACAGGGTAGGGAGTACGTGGGTGGGGATGCGGAGAAATTCATCTCTAGATATGAGAATATGATTGACGCTGTCGGTGAGAGAAGCGAAAGAAATAGAGAGGAGTGTCTGGACGATTTTTGGTATTTGTGTTGCGGATATTTTATTTGGCTTCAGCTCCACTGCGATGTGTTCTGTGATCAAGCGGGTTGTCGAAAATTAAAGTCACTTTATTAAATCAATACAAGATGCCATATTCTTATTGATACATCATATGGGGAAGCTCGGGGAGCGAGATACTGTACGTCCATGATGTCATTGTAGTACTTGGGAAAACAAGAGGTGAAACTGGTACTACTTAATGACTTAAAATATCGATTCATCTGTTATGATTGAAGAGGCATTGGAGACGTGAACTACATCTACGTAGTATTCTAAGGCAAACTAAAATTATAACTGACTGCAGAATTATCGCGTGAACATGATAGGAACCACCCTCAACACTGATACAAACAACAGGGACTGCGTTTTGTTAGAGATTCCAAATTTTGAGGGAGAGGAGCTCATAGGCCAGAAGACGATAAATAGTTGTAGTAATAGTAGGACTTTATTAGACTAAAAGTAAGATATTTACAATATTATTTACAAATATGTCCACCGCTGTGGTCCCGAGGTAGCGTGCTGCCTTGTCACGCAGCGGGCCCGGGTTCGATCCCCGGTCGGGACAGTTTTTCTGGGCGAGGTTTTTATCGGGGTTTTTCCTCACCTGTAAGACAAATGTCAGGAAAACTTTAAGGCCCAAACGGTCCCCGAAATCATATGGCCATCATCCTTATCATTATCATCCTTACCATTACCATTATCATTATCATCATCATCCTTCACCGGTGTGGAAAGTAACGGGAAGCTACCACACCTACACAATTCCCTAGTAAAGCTGCAAGCATAGCATGAAAATACTATGATTGCAGTGAAGGACCTGCCTTCGGGCGAGAATTACTATGGATGGATTTACAAATATGGGTCGCACGGGCAGTAAGCCGTACGTGCTGTTGACAGTCCGTTACATAAAGTAATAATTGGTAATAGTATAAAGAAAAAACAAATAGAAAACAATAATATTACAATTACATAAAGAAAACACAATAATATTACAATTACATAATAATACAATAATATTATATTTCATTAAGTTATGTATAATTGTTAAGAATTAATGGTACTGCATTCTGATAACATGTATTTATTCATGAATGAGTATTGCTAAAATTTTCCGCATTTTGTCCAGAAATTTACCCAAGTTTATCTAATTTTGTGAATTTACCATTAACTCGTAGCAGCCAATCTCTCACGATTTGAATTTAGAAATCTTTCCGGTAATAACTGACGTCTTCAATATTCTAAATCATCACATTTTCCTAATATATGTATTTCGTCTTCAAAGCTCATTGGACATATTCGCATATCGTGACCATCGCTAATTTGTAAAAATGTCCGTGCCCCTAACCTCAACCAAGCTAATTTGTAAAAATGTCCATGCACCTAGCTCAACCAAGCGAGGCCTGATCTTTCTTTAAATCCTAGATTGAGTATATAAAATTCTTTTCCCCAAACGTGTTTTAGGTCTCTTTGTAAAAACAGTGACCGTTTTCCCGCACATTCGGCCAAAATATTTTGTCCGTTTATATCTAAGTACCTGCTTCTTATTTTCTCCACACATTCTTGCGATTTTCAGTCTCTTTTTCCCATATCCAGCCCATCCCAATCTTTTGGAGCTCTCTCCTATCCTCGTCTGCCCAAAATTTCACATCTATGTTTCTAATTTGGTGGTCGTAACAGATTGCTCTGAGCATTGTTTGTTCACCATGGATTACACGCTACCTGTATTTGAGCACAGGAATTTTGCAGTTTATGTCATTCTGGAATGACCCATCATCATCATCATCATCTTCTTCTTCTTCAAGGTATGGACCTGTTGGCCCGTTCCGCTCCCCGGTGCACTATATGCTGCAGGTGCAGGTCGTCCTTCCAACGACGTTTTGGTCTTCCTACATTTCTTCGGCCTAGAGGCCTATAATGAAGCAGCTGTTTTGATAAACGATTATTTGGCATTCTTTGTATATGTTCAAACCAATTACGTTTATTTGTGTGTATTTTCTCGTTTATATCATAGATTTGCAGTTCATCTCTGATATCTTGACTTCTCTTTTGCTCTCATAGAGACACACCTGCAACTGATCTGAGAAATCTCATTTCTATTGTCTCAATTTTACTTTTATCAGAGATCGTTAAAGGCTAAGTCTCAGACCCGTGTGTTAATGTTGGAACGGCTACTGTTTTGTAAAATTTTAATTGAGTTTACCTTGTGGTCTTATTTCTCAAGTATCTTCTTATGAACCACATATCTGCTGAAATGACCCAAATTCATATAAAATTGCACAATTAGAAACGGCCTAACTAAGTCCTGTAAAATATTTTAGATAATGAGTATATAGGGCCTACCTTATTTAGTATTTCCGTTATTTGAAAATCCCAAATCTCATTTACGATAAATAAGTAAAGGTCCGCACCTGTTAGGTTATACTTACTTACTCACTGGCAATATCGAACCCGTAGGTTCATGGCCGCGCGGACATAAGCTCTCCATATGTCCCTATCCTGAGCTAATGCTTTCCAATCATTCCCTGTATAATCTACTTCCCTCAAATCATATTTAATTTTGTTCTCCCACCTCATTCTTGGTCTACCAACTGGGCGTTTTCCCTCTGGCTTTCCTACAAGAAGCTTCCATGCACGTCTTTCATTCCCCATACGTGCAACATGTCCTGCCCATCGCAGTCTACGAGACTTAACTGTTCTTATTATATCTGGCTTCTTATAAAGACCATGTAGTTCATTGTTATGTAGTCTTCTCCATTCACCTGTCTGTTCATCTCTCTTTGGTCCAAAAATTTTCCTAAGAACTTTATTCTCAAATACTCGTAATCTCCTTTCCTCCCTTAAAGTAAGAGTCCATGTTTCGCACCCATATAATATAACTGGTAGAATAATAGTTTTATATATTTTCAGCTTTAACGTTTTTTGAAAGGAGTTGGGACATCAAAAGTCTCTGCAATGCATAATAGCATGCATTTCCAGAAATGAGCCTATGTTTAATTTCTTTGTGCATCTCATTCCTATTTGTGATTATTGTTCCCAGGTATTTGAATTCAGCCACTTCCTCAAAATTTCCCTCATTTGTCCTTAAGCTGTCCATTTCCATATATACTGAATTTGTACGTGTGACCATATATTTAGTTTTACTGATATTTACTTCCAGTCCTAATTTCTTAGTGTTACTCAATAGTGTGTGCATGTTGGCCTTTAGTATCTCCTCGCTATTGGCCAGTAGTACTACATCATCAGCATAAACTAACAGCTTATTAATAGCCTTCTTCATTCTCTAAAGATTTAATGGCATGCTCTAGTATAAAATTAAATAGACCTGTTAGGTTATGGTGCGTGAAATTTGTATGTTGCGGAATTCGGATGCACTGTTCTATTAGTGCATTTCTACATAAATAAATATTTATATTACAGTTGTTTCAGTACTCATACAATGACCTTTAATGTTTTGCATTATGATTTCATTCAGCAGCTGAAATAATTTCGTACATGATAAATAAAGCTGTAATGTCTGTGATGTTTCAACAAACGATTACATGTAATTATGGATTTATTAGGAAACAGTGCCTCAGGAACGAAATAATAACGAGATATGTCAGCTGAAATAATACAATTCCCTCGGGCAATCAAATGCACAGAACATTCAAGAGTGTTTACAATGATAACATATATTATTGCTGATATAACAGATGATGATGCACTGAACCTACGCTATCTGCGAATAAAACTACTGTTTTCACGCAAAACAAAGAAATAAAATGTCACTTATTTGATGCCATTATCACAAATCCCTTCAAACTTTAATACACCTATAAGCACATAACTAGTGAGGAGATACTAAAGGCCAACACGCACACACTATTGAGTAACACTAAGAAATTAGGACTGGAAGTAAATATCAGTAAAACTAAATATATGGTCACACGTAGAAATTCAGTATATAATGGAAATGGTCAGCTAAGGACAAATGAGGGAAATTTTGAGGAAGTGGGTGAATTCAAATACCTAGGAACAATAATCACAAATAGGAATGAGATGCACAAAGAAATTAAACATAGGCTCAATTCTGGAAATGCATGCTATTATGCATTTCAGAGACTCTTGATGTCCCAACTCCTTTCAAAAAATGTTAAGCTGAAAATTTATAAAACTATTATTCTACCAAGTTATATTATATGGGTGCGAAACATGGATTCTTACTTTAAGGGAGGGAAAGGAGATTACGAGTATTTGAGAATAAAGTTCTTAGGAAAATTTTTGGACCAAAGAGAGATGAACAGACAGGTGAATGGAGAAGACTACTTAACAATGAACTACATGGTCTTTATAGGAAGCCAGATATAATAAGAACAGTTAAGTATCGTAGACTGCGATGGTCAGGGACATGTTGCACGGTATGGGGAATGAAAGACGTGCATGGAAGCTTCTTGTAGGAAAGCCAGAGGGAAAACGCCCAGTTGGTAGACCAAGAATGAGGTGGGAGAACAACATTAACTATGATTTGAGGGAAGTAGATTATACAGGGAATATTTGGAAAGCATTAGCTCAGGATAGGATTGTATGGAGAGCTTATGTCCGCGCGGGCCATGAACCTTCGGGTTCGATAGAGCCAGTGAGTAAGTAATTCAGTAAGTAAGTATAAGCACATAATTTACTTTAAAAACAACAATGAGTAATATTAGGACAAGGGTCATAAGTAGGGCAAGGCAATTTATGATTTTGCATCTTTTTTCTTATGAAGGTTGAAACATTGCTTGCATATATGAACATGTACGGCATTGAAAAACGGATTAAATAAAAGCAATTCGTTAGGGTTTTTTTTTTGGAGAGCTTATGTCCGCGCGGCCATGAACCTACGGGTTCGATAGTGCCAGTGAGTAACTAAGTAAGTAGGGCATTTTTTAACTATTTTAGGAATAGGTCATTTTTTGGCAATTTTTAGGTAATTTTAAGCATTTTTTACACTTTTCCAGAAGGCTGTAACATTATTTGTATTTGATTTTTATTACAAATCAGTATTTTCCTTGTCAATACAATTTCTTGGAATGAAGTAGTTGTTTTGCTAACTCCGATTCCGATTGAGGGTCTTTCCACTTTTCAGCGGTTGCCCTTTTACCAGCCGGCTGCTGGCCCTTCACATCCACATGTGTCAATCACAGAGTAGATGATCAACAGCCAGTGTAGGGGTGACATGTGGTTAGCATGTCGAGTCCCCAGCCGTTATAGCTGGTTCCTCAACCTGGAGCAGCTACTTATTGTAGCTACCCAATTGCCTCACGATGCTGGTGGGCACCGGTCCCATACAGGCCGAAATACCATGAGAAAATGTCTTCCCCCATGGAGACTCGAACCAGCGCAAGTCCCGTAGCTCTGCGCCAAGGCTTCCTACCTTAACCGCTCGACTACGGCGCGGGACTGTTTTGCTAACCACTACCCCTTATTTTTCAAGGTATGTGCATAATGAACTTGTCCACTTCTAGGAATTTATTCAATTTCTTAGAGCTCATGCTAGCTTCTACCCTTATTCTGATTGTTAACTGCAATTCAAAATTGCTGTAAAAGTGCACTGTGTAATTGAAATGGATTTTCTGCAATAAAAGGTACGTAACATGTAATTTTAATACTTTTCTTTTAATATTTTGATGTTAAGTTTAATTTTATGTAATTCAGTAATCAAGTAAAGTAGTGATCCCACAACAGGCCTCATGAGGCCCTTGGGTAGTAGGAGGTTAAGGCTCCCACTTTTTCTAGACAATCGGCACTTTATGTCAGCCGGGTTGAGTACTTATTCTAATAAATAGTATTTTTATTGGTAATTCTTAACTTTTCATTGGTCATTTTTTATTTTTATCGGTCATTTTTTGCATTTCTTAGGTCATAAATGATTTTTTATTTACATTTTTTACCAATTTATAGGTCATTAAATGCCTTGCACGAGTCATAACAAATAAGCCCTATGTTATCATCAGGTTTTGGCTTCAATTCTCGTTTGTGAACAAAACAAAGCTACCTGTGTGGTTTACTGATCCGGATACTTAACATTTTCCAATACTGTTATTTTAACACAGTTCCAATAATGGATCATATTATAATGATACTGTGAAAAGAAAAATTAATGTCTGAACCAGGAATCGAACCGTGGACCTCTAGTTCTCCAGACTAGTGTGCAGCACACTACACCATTCTAGACACAATATTTACTTACTTACTTACTCACTGGCACTATCGAACCCGTAGGTTCATGGCCGTGCGGACATAAGCTCTCCATACATCCCTATCCTGAGCCAATGCTTTCCAATCATTCCCTGTGTAATCTACTTCCCTCAAATCATAGTTAATGTTGTTCTCCCACCTCATTCTTGGTCTACCAACAGGGCGTTTTCCTTCTGGCTTTCCTACAAGAAGTTTCCATGCACGTCTTTCATTCCCAATACGCGCAACATGTCCTGCCCATCGCAGTCTACAAGACTTAACTGTTCTTATTATATATCACTTCCTATAAAGACCATGTAGTTCATTGTTATGTAGTCTTCTCCATTCACCTGTCTGTTCATCTCTCTTTGGTCCAAAAATTTTCCTAAGAACTTTATTCTCAAATACTTGTAATCTCCTTTCCTCCCTTAAAGTAAGAGTCCATGTTTCGCACCCATATAATATAACTGGTAGGATAATAGTTTTATATATTTTCAGCTTAACGTTTTTTGAAAGGAGTTGGGGCATCAAAAGTCTCTGTAATGCATAATAGCACGCATTTCCAGAATTGAGCCTATGTTTAATTTCTTTGTGCATCTCATTCCTGTTTGTGATTTATTGTTCCTAGGTATTTGAATTCAGCCACTTCCTCAAAATTTCCCTCATTTGTCATTAGCTGTCCATTTCCATTATATACTGAATTTCTGCGTGTGACCATATAATTAGTTTTACTGATATTTACTTCCAGTCCTAATTTCTTAGTGTTACTCAATAGTGTGTGCGTGTTGGCGTTTAGTATCCCCTCGCTATCGGCCAATAGTACTACATCATCAGCATAAACTAACAGCTTATTAATACCATTGAGTTGTAAGCCTTCCTCATTCTCTAATGATTTAATGACATGTACTTAAACTAGCGTGACATATTTTTAGTCCTATGGAACAACAGTGCGCATGCACCAGAGTTTATAGAGTAACCGATAACCCACAATCGAACCACATATCGATTATCATCCTCGATTACTATCCATCGCTATGAAATTTAAATTTCCAATATTTACAATAAATCCCCAAATCTATGTTAAAAATATATTAATAATATTAAAATTACCAAACGTTTATTAAAAATGGGTGTACACTTACTTATCACTCCCTAACACTCATCCAACCAGCGATAACCCAAAACAGCGATAGAAAAATCATAGACTAAGTAATATACTCTGTGGAGAAAATAGCAGTTAGCATCACAAATTGTCTAACAGTGTCATAATATTGTGATTTGCATATTTAAATAAATACTTCAAAATTGTCTAATAATGTTAAAAAATTGTTTGAAAAAGTTTAAAATATTTAATAATGTTAGTAAATACAGAAGAAGAGCTATAGTTTACAACAATATAACTGAAAAATCAAGCGCTAGTAGAAGTGCAGTTGAGCCATAAGTTTTAACCGACACGATATAGTACTAGTGATGGGACTAGTCCCGAAAGGCCTATAGAGTTTTAAAAGAACTTAAGTTGAGGAGACGGACCTACAAGGTAACTATATTATAGTTTTTAACCGTACATTATATTACTGCGACACGATATTCAAAAAAGTAACTTGTTTCCAAGAAGAAACGGGATTTAATTAAATTTTCTTTCATTTTAATTTACAATAATAATCCTTAACGCACTTTATTTTATTATTTCTATAGATTAATGAATTAAGTGTGGATTACATAGAATTCTTTGCACTCGTACATTTAAATATTACATTGAGTTCCCATAAAAAAGGGAATTCAAACAAAAAACGCAGTATGAATTTAAAACAAAAATGATTATAAACAGAAGACAAACGTTGATAAACCTGACGGAATTAGCAAAACGGATGAATGTGGAAAGTACTATAAAAAATTAAAAACATGAGCTAAATGTAAAGCATACTTTGCCAGATAAAACTTGAGAGAAACAGAAAAATTATTTAATAATTCACCACATGTCCAAGGAGAAAAAAATATATATACAAGCAAGTCTACAAAAAATGGTGTATGAAACATTACTCCATTTTTCCTTACTCTACGTTGTTTTAAGTGTTCCAGCGAGACTTACTGACGTACCAGGTCAAATAGCTTAAAGAGGGGAAGACATTTCACTTTTTTTTTCACGACAAAATACAAGTAGAATAAAAATAAATGTGAGACATAGAGAAAAGTTGGGTAGCCATTTTGAAGAGTGTTATGTATATAGAAGACAAAGGGTGTTAACCACAGTTGGTTGAATTTGAGTAATGCTTGAGCTTCCTTCTGTCTCTAGGTTTTACACTCATGCAAAATATTACTGTCTCTCTATTCCTTTCACCCTCCCTCACCTCCTGCTGCTGTCGCGTGCAATAACGGCTCAACTAGTCCCCTCAAGAATTCCTCAGTCACGACGCATTAATTGCTACGTTGTTGGTTAGATACAGGATTATACAGGGTCGGCTATTAAAAACCTTGTGTGTAATGGCCATCTAGACTCCTAGGCCCTTCCCCCACCCCTTGGATACCTCGGTCGTCATGACCATACTCCCACAAGTCCTAGGTGCTTGTCCTCCCTATCGTATCTTCGCGTCCACGTTCAAGTTCTGGTCCTGAAACCAACACCCCTAGGGAGAGGGTGTTGGAGTTGCAACTTCTGGGAATTGCTGAACTTCGTAGTCGCCAGGTCGCTCATTCCTGACGAAACAAATTTGAATAATGTGATGAACTTGTAGAAGATTTTCGGGCTGGTCTTGAGGCTTGCGGTTCCCCGACGTTTCGCCAGAGACTGCGTCCGGCATCCTCAAGGGTTGTCTTGAGTCTGGCAATTTTGTCGACTACCTGCCCTATTTATAACTTTATCCGCGACGTGTTCTCTGCGCGGTCCGCTACTTCGTAAATTATATCTGCCTTCTGGTTGGTTAGCATTAGGGTCTTCCATTGCACCAATGAGGTTGCTGTCTGATGTTGTAGTAGATTATTCTTTTAGGGGTTTACATCTGGCTTTTTTTAAGACTGGTATCCATGCTTTGTTGAGTTTTAACGATTCTTTCTTTCTATTGTAACTATTTTGATGTTTCAATATTTCAATGGCTTCTCGTTGCAGACGGGTAAAATAATGTGTGCAGTTAGATAATATATCTGTGTTGTTGTATTGTACTGTATGGCCTTCAAGTAGAGAGTGTTCTGCTACTGCCGACTTATCCACTTGTTTAAGACGGCTGTATCTTTAAGTCTGGTTGTGATGCTGCGTTTAGTGGTGCCTATATACACTTGGCCACAACTGCATGGGATCCTGTATATGCCTGATGATTGTTGAGGATGAAGTTGATCATTAATAGGTCTAAGGAGGTATTTTATTTTTCTAGTAGGCCTGTATACTCTTATGTCTTCTTTCTTTAGCAGTTTTCCAATACGGTCAGTTACATACTTGATGAAAGGTAAGAATGCCCTGGTTGACGTATTTTCTTCTGATTCCTTGTTGTTGTATCGTCTGGGCCGGTTTGCTCTGTTGATTTCTTTGTTGGTGTATCCATTGCTGTGAATACTGTACGGAGATGTTTAAGTTCAGTTTTCAATTATTCAGGATGGCAGAGTTTCTTGGCGCAATTGGTCTCTGGCGAAACGTCGGGGAACCACAAGCCTCAAGGCTAGGGCCAACAGCCCGGAAATCTTCTACAAGATCATCATAATAACTCCGGCCGTGAAAGCCTAAGTCAATATAAATTCGAATACTTTTTCCAATTAATCAATGGTGGTCGACACATTTTTGAAATTATAAAACATTATTCACTTATTAGATCTAGTGTTCTCTTCCAGTTCCTACCTACTTTTTCTTTTACATTCGTGCCACAATAATTTCAAGTTTAACATTGGATGCTATGAATTTTTTGAGTATTTGGAAGATACCACATTCGTTGTAAATTTAGTCTTTATTGTGAAGGGTCCATTTTTATGAAAAATGTAATATTTTTCGAAACAAAAACACGTTTGACAAAAAGATTGAAAGACTGAACCTAGTAAAACTTTATGCAGCTTTTGGATAGCGTGCTGCCTTGTCACCCAGAGGACATTGGTTCGATCCCCGGTCGGGATAAGCTTCCTGGCTGACGTTTTTCTGGGGGTTGTCCTCACCTGTAAGACATATGTCAGCAAACGTTAAGGCCCAAACGGTCTCCGAACACCATCTGGTCACCTTCCTCATAAGTAATGCGACGAGTGACTTCCAAATTATCGATAAATTCACGACTCACTGAGTGAGGAGCGAATTTATCTAGAGAATTTGGAAATCTAGAGTGGCATTTGTTAGGACTATTTAAAAATAGAATTAAGCTGTTTACTCACAAATAATTATTTAACTATAGTTATTTTTAAATATTTATACACTTAAAGTAAACGGCGATGTTTGAAGAGAAATGAGAAACGATTGGCACGCTTCATTTGCTTCTTTTGTTCATCACTGCAACCAGATCATTATTTATTGCCAAAGGAACCGCAATATTGTAAGAATACAATCTAGTGGAGAAAAAATGAAAAACATCAAACTGTACATTAATTCATTTCTGATGTCAATCTAGTATCGTAAATTAAGTTCTTCATGTGACCTCACGGGGCACGCCGTAGCGTAGTGGTTAAGGCACTGCGCTATAAGCCGGAAGGTCGAGGGTTCAAGTCCCGGTGGGGTCAGGATTTTTAAACTGACCCAAACCTTCTGGCGGCACTATGGCCCTGGAGTCGACTCAGCCTCTAACGTAAATGAGTACCGGACGCTTGTTCTGGGGTAAAGGCGGCCGTCACGAAGGGCTAACAACCCGGCTGACTTCAAGTGCCGATTGTCTAGAAATAGTGGGAGCCTTAACCTCCCACTACCCCAAGGCCCCCTGAGGCCTGTAGTTGGAATACTTTACTTTACTTTATGTGACCTCACAGGTAGTAGTCTAACGGGGTCAAGGAGAGAGAACGTGCAGGCTAAGGACTTGGACCTGCCACTGCACCGAGCTTCACTGTACAATAATGTCATGTCTGGGTATTCCGCAAACGTGTAGGCCATGGATAACAGCAACAGAGTACCAATGACCTTGTACTGTCGTGAAGGATTACTACTGTACTGTGCAGGTACAAACGTCTCTGGGCGGATCACAAACTCAAGTTAATAGCACGTAAACAATCTTGCAGTGGATATGGAACATCAGGTGAGCGGGGAATGACGTATGGACTATCCTAGTGAGTGGCGCCGAAAAGCGTGTTGAGATGATTTTGCGTGTAGCAGAAAATCGGTACGTTTCCGGAGATGTGTTCTTAAGCTAAACTTAATTGTCTTCGTCCTTACTATAAGTCCTCAAAATATGTAAGTGGAATTTAGACTCACCCTGTATAAAGCCAGTACTACTACCTATATTTCTAAAATAAATAAAGAATATCACTGACTATTTAACTCATGCCCCAAATGGGAGTCAATGATCAATCACATTTCAATGATTTTTTATTTACAACCAATCACAGTCGTGTTTCGCCTAGAATTTACCAACTAAAGTTTATAATAATAAGGAAAGCACCTCCTTTTTAACATTCTGAATAGGTCATAGCATTATTTTGCAGTGACTGACCCTCTAAGAAATACGGCTACAAGATTGTGTATATAGTACATGAATGTCAACACAAAGCACATGCGAGAGATATATAAAATCAATTGTATAATTGATTATACCACAAAAAAGAAACCACTCTTTTCAATTTCTAAACAAATTATTTTCCAGGAAATGACGTTCCAGAAAAATGTAATATGTAAAATATATTTACAATTGGACATCAGAAATTAATTAATACCTATAAAGTCGGTTATAATTTTCTCCAGTAGGGTGAATTCTTACAACATTGCGATGCTTTGGCAATAAATAATATGATCTGGTTGCAGTGATGAACAAAAGAAGCAAATGAAGCGTACCAATCGTTTCTCATTTGTTTCCAAACATCGCCGTTTACATTAAATATATAAATATTTAATAACAGTTACATAATGATTTGTGAGTAAACAGCTTAATTTTATTCGTTAAATAGTCCTAACAAATGCCACTCTTGATTTCCAAATTCTCTAGAAAAATTCACTCCTCACTTAGTGAGTCGTGAATTTATCGATAATTTGGAAATCACTCGTGGCGTTACTTATGATAATGTTTGTAAATATTTGTATTTCTATATGTTGTGAGATTTTGCAAAATATGGCTGTCTCTGTGTTCTACACGGCCTCAAGAATACTTCATCGACACCGAGCATTATTTATGGCTGGGACTTTAATGTGAATTCTAAGCGATCCACACCGAACATTTTAATGTCTGCGTCGCTTGTGTTTGACGTGGCATCTCGAGCACACAAAGCCACACTTTTGCATACCCTCTTGTATTGAGATGATTTTTTAAACGTCATCAAGGAGATGCAACAGAAATTTGAAGAGGTTTTCTACCTCGTCCGTTTGCATTCCTTTATATTGTTATAATACATTTCGTCAATGTGAATTGTTTTGTTTTAAAATCAGGATTCTATCTTTGTCTACGAAAATTTTATTTGACTCCAGAAATAATTTGATTTCCTTCTCGAGAGAAACTACTCTTCTTTAAACATCGTAGAACTTGATCACAATTTGAATGTATTTTTTTCTCAAAGTTAACTTCTATTTTTTATCTATGTTCTCTATTTTCAGTGTGTCATATACATTTACAACATCCGTCGTTGTGGCGTAGTCGGTAGAGTCCCTACCTTCCACTCCTGCGATCCGGGTTCGATTCCCGGCGGCGTAAGGGATTTTTAAAATCTCAATCAACCTTGGGACTGGGTGTGTGACGTGTCCTACTTGTACCCATTGGGTTTAATTTCTCTTACAAAATATATTTACAACAATTTTTAAATAAATAATTAATGTTCATAGGCCGCGGTGGTCTAGTGGTTATGCTCCTTGCCTCTGGTCCCGATGGTCGCGGGTTCAAACCCGGCCGGGTTCGATGGATTTTTTAGGACGGAAAAATCCAAGGAGCAAGTCCTCCGGGAGGGACTTGAAGCCGTGGGTGCCGAGTCTGAAGATTTTCAGGCTCGTAAAAAATCCTTAAGCCTGAATGAAAAGGCCTCTAAGCAAAATTTACCGAATTTTCCCGTCCTAGTACTACCTTGGTTTCCTAGATGTCAGTATGAGGCGGAACGCTGACCACGTACCACTCAAAATGACATCTGTACGAAAACAAGTGTAACTAAATTAGTATGGTTCAAATTTTTCCCTGTAGGGGGAGAGCGCCTAAATCTCTGTAAAGGGAAAACATAGGCTAACAATACAAATTAATGTTTCAATTAAAATCTGTTTTGAAATGGAAACCTGAGGGAAGACGAGGCAAAGGAAGACCTAAAACTTCCTGGAGTTAGGGAGTATGTTTATACATGAAGGAGAAATATTTACAACCAGGAGATTTGATGGACCGACAAAATTGGCTATTGGGAATCGGACGATGTCAAAGACATCAATCAACCGAAGATATATCTATCTATTTATTATTTTATTTATTTATTTATTTAGCCTGGTGGAGTTAAGGCCATGTGGCCTTCTCTTCCACTCACCAGGGCAAACATATATTACATCAGAATATAACAATCACAATGAACTCTAATATTAAATACTAAATAAAAATTTGATCAAAAATATAATGTTCCAATTAAAAATTAAATGGCTGATGCATTAACTATAGAGGGCCAATTAAATTGTTTTGAATACAGATACAGTTGGACTAAACAAATATGGCGGCTGATAGAGCGAATTTTTAATTCGATGTTTCATGTGAACCAGTTCTAATGATACAATTTCCCATTTTTGCAGAATACCTTCCTCGTTTTATGTTATGCCATATAGTGAGTTTAATTACGGAACATCGAAAACTGCGATCGCTAGAGCGATTTTTAAGATGAAGACAGGTGAATGGAGAAAACTGTTTAATAGTGAGCAACATGATATGTATGGCAAGCCAGATATAATAAGAACAGTTAACAGTAAGTATCGTAGACTGCGATGGGCAAAACATGTGGCACGTATGGGAAATGAAAGAGGTGTGTGGAAGCTTCTTTTAGGAAAACGAGAAGGAAAACGCCCAGTTGGTAGACCAAGAATGAGGCGTGAGAATAATATAATCCATTATTTGAGGGATGTAAATTATACAGGTGATGATTGAAAAAACACTGGCTCCGGATGGGATGTTGGAGAGCTAATGTCAAGCGGCCATCAACCTTCGGGTTCGATAGAGCCATTTTTAAATGCTCGTTTCAGGTGAACTCCTACTGCTGATGTTCCGATTTTGCTGGCTAATGAACTCGACCTTATTTTTTTAATGATTGCTATATCGCAATTTTGATCATTGTAAAAAATTGCTACCGTTAAAGATATAATGGAATAATATATATATATATATATATATAATCATCATTATCATCATCATGAACAAATTCGTTTTAAGCCATGTGGACTGTACGGTAAACCTAGGGAAGATGGTCTTGATCTTTCCACCGATGTTTTGGTCTTCCTTGATCCCTATGTCCAGTTGGGGTATATTGGAATGCCAATTTTGGAAGTCTATTATTCTCCTCAGATGATTCTTCCATTCTTGTTGGTATCCTTGTATATCTTCATTTAAACTTGTTACTCCAAGTTTTCATCTGGTAATAGTGTTCCTTTGGTGATCCTGTCTATTAACTCCTAACAATGATCGTAAGAAGCGCATTTGGCTTACTTGAAGTTTATGAGAGTTTCTTTTATTTAAAATCCAAATTTCACTTCCGTATTTTAGAGCAGCTTTTGATGTGACGTTATGTAATCTTAGTTTTGTCTCTGTCCTCATCTGTTTACCAAAATGTCTTCGTATTACCCCATTCATTTTATTATATTTTTGTAATTTTGAATCAATGTCACTCTTATACTCTGCAAATACACTTCCTAAGTAAGAGAAATCTGACACTTGTTCTATAATTTTTCCATCAATCTCAATTTTCACCCGTTGTATGTTTTTTCCACACATTGCCATTGTTTTGGATTTTGATGTGGAAATTTCCATATTATATTTGCTGGCAATTTTGAATAATTGATACGCTGCTATTTGTAAGCTATCTTCGGAATCTGATAATATTATTTGATCATCAGCATATAATATTGTTTGAATTATTTTATTCCTAGTTATTGAAATTCCATATACATGTATACACACACATATATATATATATATATATATATATATTATTTTCAAATACCTAGGAACAATAATCACAAATAGGAATGAGATGCACAAAGAAATTAAACATAGGCTCAATTCTGGAAATGCGTGCTATTATGCATTGTAGAGACTTTTGATGTCCCAACTCCTTTCAAAAAACATTAAGCTGAAAATATATAAAACTATTATTCTACCAGTTATAATATATGGATGCGAAACATGGACTCTTACTTTAAGGGAGGAAAGGAGATTACGAGTATTTGAGAATAAAGTTCTTAGGAAGATTTTTGGAGCAAAGAGAGATGAACAGACAGGTGAATGGAGAAGACTACATAACAATGAACTACATGGTCTTTATAGAAAGCCAGATATAATAAGAACAGTTAAGTCTCGTAGACTGCGATGGGCAGGACATGTTGCGCGTATGGGGAATGAAAGACGTGCATGGAAACTTCTTGTAGGAAAGCCAGAAGGAAAACGCCCAGTTGGTAGACCAAGAATGAGGTGGGAGAACAACATTAAGTATGATATGAGGGAAGTAGATTATACAGGGAATGATTGGAAAACATTAGCTCAGGATAGGGATATACGGAGAGCTTATGTCCGCGCGGCCATGAACCTACGGGTTCGACAGTGCCAGTGAGTAAGTCATCATCATCATCATAGTACATTCACGAATTTAGGTCATTTGTTGACCTGTTTCGGCCTCAAGAGAAACACCATCCAGAAGTCTTTTGAGTGGACGTCCTGGTCTTCTTCTTCCTGCAGGTTGATATCTTAACATTAGTTTGGGTATTCTGAGATCTTCCATTCGATGAACATGTTGTACCCATCTTGACTTATAATCAGAAATTTTGTTTTCTAAAGATTCCATGTGTAATTCTTCTAAGATGTCTTCATTTTTTTTGTGATCTAATAGTGTGTATCCTGCAGTCCTCCGAAGATATCTCATTTCAGCAGATCTAAGTCTCTGTATATCCTTCTGTTTCAACGTCCATACTTCGCTACCATACAAAAGAGTTGGAAGAGCCAGTGTTTTATACACTTTCAGTCTTGAATGCTTTTGGACTAACTGTGGCTTGAAGATAGAATTTATTAACCCTAAAATTCTTAAAAATTTAGATATTTTTGCATTTACATCCTTTTCTTCTTCTTCGCTCGGGTACGGCGCGGGACAATGAATGGTGTATGACTCTATATGTGATAATGGTGTCTGGCGAAAACGCTATAATCAGTAGCTGTATGCATTATTCAAAGATGTGGAAATTAGTAAATTCATTAAATTACGAGTACCAGACCACGATGGGCAGGGCACGTAAGAAGAAAGGATGTAAGAAGAAAGGAAGTGTCAGAATTGTGTAAAAGGATTTGTTCCACTCAACCAGAAGGTAGAAGAAAAAGAGGAAGACCGAAACTAGATGGAAGAATGAGGTGGATGGAGATGGTAGAGAGTTGGGATTGAGAAATTTGTGGAGAGAGTCACAGGACCGAGCTAATTGTAGGAGGCCAAGACACAGGAATGAGTTGTTCCCCAGTGGAGATGGGGTCGTAACATTAAGTAGTCAGCAATGGGATATCTAAATAATTATGGATACATTTATAGTATTTTTTTCTTTTTAGTTGTATATACATATATATATATATATAGGCCTATATGTAACTAAAAAGTAAAAAAATGGGCATACTAATCGAAAATACACATGTACATTCACTACATTTTGCAGATGACCAGGTATTAATAGCACAAGACCACGATGACATAGAATACATGGCTAACAAACTAAAAGAAGAATATGAAAAATGGGGACTTTATATAAACATTGAGAAAACTAAATACCTGTGTATTGGAGAAGAGGTGGAAAATATAAATTTCAACAATGGAGAAGAACTAAATCCTAGTATTTGAATTCACTTTATTTAGCAACAAAATTAGACCACTCAGGCGATAACACAGTGGAAATTAAAAATAGAATCGCTAAAAAAAAACATGCAATAAATGTTTTAAACTCTGTTTGGTGGAGCAAACATATTTCAAAAAATTACAAAATATATCAAACCATAAATCGGAGCATTTTAACATCCATCCATAGTCATTCTGCCCGAAGGGAGGTCCTTCACTGCAATCATAGCATTTTCATGCTATGCTTGCAGCTTTACTAGGGAATTGTGTAGGTGTGGTAGCTTCCCGTTGCTTTCCACACCGGTGAAGGATGATGATGATAATGATAATGGTAAGGATAATGGCCATATGATTTCGTTTGCCTGACATTTGTCTTACAGGTGAGGAAAAACCCCGATAAAAACCTCACCCAGAAAAACTGCCCCGACCGGGGATCGAACCCGGGCCCGCTGCGTGACAAGGCAGCATGCTACCTCGAGACCACAACGGTGGACTCATTTTAACATATGGTGCTGAAGACTGGCAAATTCCTACCAGGGAAAATAATTTAAATACAGAAATGGATGTTTTAAGAAGATCAGCTGGAAAATCTAGAATGGATAGAATACGAAATAAAGAAATAAGGGAAAATATGGGTGTACAAGAGGAGCCGGACATCATAGACATTATAGAAAAGAAAAGATTACAGTGGTATGGCCATGTCAAAAGAATGCCAGAGCAAATATTGCCTTAAAACTGTTATGGAATGGATCCCAATGTGAAGGAGGAAGAGAGGAAGACCGAAGAAAGCTTGGATAGAAGGGGTACAAGCAGCTATAAATATCAGAGGATTGGAGGAAGATCAATGGATGGACAGAGAGGAATGGCGTTTGGTTTCCGGAAGACGGCGGCAGCTGCCATGATACCAAATGATGATGATGCTGATGATATATATATATACATATATTAGGAAAATGTAATGATTTAGAATATTGGAGACGTCAGTTATTACCGGAAAGATTTCTAAATTCAAATCGGGAAAGATTGGCATGCTACGAATTATTGGTAAATCCAGAAAATTGGATAAACCTCGGTAAATTTCTGGACAAAACGCGAAAAATAAGGACAACACTCATTCATGAATAAATATGTTATCAAAATGCAATACCATTAATTATTAACAATTATATATAAATTAATTAGTGTATAATGCTGTTGTGTTATTATTTAATTGTAATATTAATGTGTTTTCTTTATGTAATTGTAATGTTAATGTTTTTTAGTGTATAATGCTATTGTGTTATTACTTAATTGTTTTTTTGTTATTTTTCTTTACACTAGAAGCAATTATTACTTTATTGTAACGGACTGTCAACAGCACGTACGGCTTACTGCCCGTGCGACCCATATTTGTAAATAATATTGTAAATATCTTACTTTTTGTCTAATAAAGTCCTACTATATATATATATATATATATATATATATATGTTATAATTAAATCTTTAATATTGAGCAATGCAAGCTTAATATGGTATGATAAGAAAAATAAATGCCTGGACGGGATTCGAACCCGGATCTCTGAGTCTGTACCTCAGCGTGATATCCAATTACACTACCAGGCGAATCCAATTCAAACACTTATTTTTCTTATATATGTATTATACTCTCCATTATTACTAGATGTCGCGAGAACATCTCGCGACATCTAGTAATAATGGAGAGTATAATACATTTATATAAGAAAAATAAGTGTTTGAATTGGATTCGCCTGGTAGTGTAATGGATATCACGCTGAGGTACAGACTCAGAGATCCGGGTTCGAATCCCGTCCAGGCATTTATTTTCTTATCATACCATATATATATATATATATATATATATATATATATGCAGCGCGCACGCCGGTTATTGGCTAGTTTAATATAAATGATGATTTTAAGGAGAAAGCTGATGCCATGTAGAGATACATAGTGCTAATTTGTGGTAATGAAACAACATACGCAAACGGACAGCTTGCGTGAAGGGAGGGAGTAGTTTCTACAGTTAATAATCATCTGCACCTCTAACAGCTTTGACAAGTACAGCATCAAGAGATGGACATTTCATCTCCCTCAGGCTGATATATGATGATTACCAATGACTCAAATTATATCCCAGTCATCTGTAATATTGAATATATATCTTGTAGCCTACTATATCACTGTCATCCTCTTTAATTAGACTATTTAACTCATCCCCCAAATGGGTGTCAATGACATCACATTTCAATGATTTTTATTTACAAACCAATCACAGTCGTGTTTCGCCTCGAATTTATCAATTGAAGTTTATCATATTAAAGAAAGCTCGTCCTTTTTAACATTCTGAATAGGTCATAGCATTATTTAGCAGTGACTAACCCCCTAGAAAATAAGGCTACCAGATTCTATATATAGTGCATGAATTGCAACACGTAGCGCATGCGGGAGTTAATATAAAAACACTTGTAGCAATTGGTTATACCACCAAAAAATAAACCACTGTTTGCACTTTCTTAAATGTATTTTTCCCCAGGTAATAACATTCCAGAAAAATATAATTTTCATACGACATCAGAAATGAATTAATATACAGTTTGATGTGTTCCATTTTTTCTCCACTAGAGTGCGTTATTTCGATATTTCGTTCCTTTGGCAATATATAATATGATCTGGTTGCAGTAATGAACAAAAGAAGCAAATGAAGCGTACCAATCGTTTCTCATTTGTTTTCAAACATCGCCGTTTACATTAAATATATAAATATTTTAAATTAACTGTATTTAAATAATGATTTGTGAGTAAACAGCTTAATTTTATTCGTTGAATAGTCCTAACAAATGCCACTCTTGATTTCCAAATTCTTTAGAAAAATTCACTCCTCACTTCGTGAGTCGTGAATTTATCGATAATTTGGAAATCACTCGTGGCATCACTTATGATAAGTTACACACGTTCCTATGGGAGTTGTTATAATAGAATTATTGTTATACTAAACTTACACTTACTAAGACTCTCTAACTCATGCCCCAAATGGGAGTCAATGGCCAATCACGTTTCAATGATTTCTGTTTTACAACCACTCAGAGTCGTGTTTCACGAAATATTTATCAGTGTTATAATTACCATATTAAAGAAAGCTCCTCCTTTTTAATATTCTGAACAGGTCTGACCATTATTTTTGCAGTGACTGAGCCCACGAAAAATACGGCTACCAGATTGTATATATAGCGCATGAATGTCAACACATGCCGCATGCGGGAGTATATATAAAAACATTTGTAGCAATTGATTATACCACCAAAAAAAGAAACCACTGTTTGCACTTTCTTAAATGTATTTTTCCCAGGTAACAATCCAGAAAAATATAATTGTCATATTTACATCATACGACATTAGAAATGAATTAATATACAGTTTGATGTGTTTCATTTTTCTCCACTAGAGAGCATTCTTACAATATTGCGTTCCTTTGGCAATAAATAGTATGATCTGGTTGCAGTGATAAACAGAAGAAGCAGATGAAGCATGCCTATCGTTTCTCATTTGTTTTCAAACATCGCCGTTTGCATTAAATATATAAATATTTTAAAATTACTGTTGTTATATAATGATTTGTGAGTAAACAGCTTAATTTTATTCGTTAAATAGTCCAAATAAATGCCACTCTTGATTTCCAAATTCTCTAGATAAATTCACTCCTCACTTCGTGAGTCGTGAATTTATCGATAATTTGGAAATCACTCGTGGCATTACTTATGATAATTTACAACAGACAGCCGAATAGAGAACACAAAAGACTGTCCGCTGTTA
The DNA here is from genome assembly GCA_030220185.1 of Diploptera punctata. Lineage (NCBI taxonomy): Eukaryota > Metazoa > Arthropoda > Insecta > Blattodea > Blaberidae > Diploptera > Diploptera punctata. The sequence goes on from JASPKZ010000796.1 coordinate 366,154, forward strand.
TAATAATCCTTATAAAAAAAACCATGTGACCTGCTCGCTTTTCATTTGTTATGGACACCGACGTACGATGTTAAAGCAATAAGTGTGTGAAGAAGTAGTTCCCTTCATTAAATTAAAAACGTATCATTTGAATATACTCGTTATTCTTCGTGAATAAAAATAATAATAATATTCAAAACATAGAATATATTCTACAATGTACCTAATCAATAATCAAAACTTAAAATACTTTATTACATATGGGTGATGCATTTCAGTCATGCTTCAGTCGATTCTTATGAAAACAAAATGGCTGAAAGTATCGAGTGTTCTGTTGCTGTGTCGTTATCTTCCTGTCAAAAGCGACAGTAATTGTGGGGTGAATGGCGGAAGGATACAATAGGCGTTTGTTGATGTTAAGATCACTCTAATTTTACAAAAAATAGCTGCCAAATTTAATGTGGAAATATCAATTAACAAAACTAAAATTATGGTATTTCATGGCAAGGACCCCATATAAAGTAAAATTTGTCTCCAGAATAAAATTTTAGAGAGATCTAATCAATTTAAATATCTTGGATATTATCTCTCTATCTGGGATGAAAAGGATATCCCTGAAAAAAAATTACTAGTTATAATAAAACTTTAGGAATTATTAATCAAGTTTTGAAACCATCCCTAGTACAGAAAAAAAAACACCAGATTACGTTTATATAACACTTTGGCTAGACCAGTGTTGACCTATGGTATTGTAGCAAGAACACTAAAAAAACAACATGAAAGCAGAATAACGGCTTGTGAAATGAGATTCATGCGCAGAACAGCGGGTTACACCAGATGGGATCGGAAAAGGAACACCGATATCTTAAAAGAATTGAAGACTACGCCAATTTTGGAATATATTAAACAGTACCAACTAAATTGGAAACACCATCTTGAAAGAATGAGTTCAAATCGGATCCCCAAAGCTGTTTATAATTATATACCAAGAGGACGAAGATCTCTGGGCCGTCCTATGAAACGCTGGAGGGAAAATTTTCTATAGGATCTAATAGGCCTTGGCCTAATACTTGGAAGGAAGATGAAGAAGAAGATCATTCCAAGAGCGGATAAGGGTATAGCTACCAGTGACGTATATGATATTCATAGGAAACCAGACATAAGAACAGTTCCTTCTTGTAGGCTGCGATGGGTAGGATATGTGGCACGAATGGGGCATGAAAGAGGGGTTTGTAAGCTTCTTGTAGGAAAACCAGAGAGAAAAATCCCAGTTTGTAGACCAGGAATGAGGTGAGAGAATACATTAATTATGATATGAGGGAAGTATATTATAAGATCTTCCGCATCACCCTGAAAATATAATAATAAATCAGAACACTTCGCAAATTTCCTGGAATTATTCTACTTTGTAACACAAATGTGATGTGTCTCAAATACAACCTGCAACGCTGAAAAATATTCCCAGGTGTATGTCTCAATTCATTATTTGATCATTTCCCCTTCTCCGATTTCTAGGAACACCCTATAATATGCCTCCATACTGTTCGTAACTGTGTTAAAATAATAATAAAGAATTTTGTTTTCTCCTCGACGTTGTAATTTTTTTCTCTCAACAAAAGACTAGCGGATATCATAAATCAATTCATTACGGCTGGTGCGATATACGTCATTCTTCTTGTAATTAAATTTGCAGAACAATTGTACGCGGAAATTAAATATTTCCCTTCTGATGAGAATAAATTCCCAACTTCTATTGGGAGAATACGAGAAAACTGTTCATTTAAGACTTAAATATTCAATACAGAAAACTACACTATATTTTCCATGTGTAATTGCATCAAATTTTAATTCCGTTTGTTTCATATTCGGATTTTAAAAATAATCCACGTTTTATGAAAGATTTATTGAACATTTTTGTAATTGACACATTAGTACAATTTTTATATTAATATGATTGTATAATTTTCTACCTTCCATGGTATCTTTACCTTGTCGTGGTGGAGTGGCTTGCGTGCTTAAATGATCCCGAGAGCTGTGCAGGCGGTAGCATTGCTGCCGATAGAGTTACCCATGCCGGACTGGTCGAAGGTGATAAGCCAGAGGAAAAAAGTACCTTGGTCGAAAGAGTGACGATCTTTCACCGTAAAAATACAACCGTCAAGAAATCCGGACATGGGTTCCACTGGGGTAAAATTTTCCGTAGGTCAAATAGTCCGCCATTCGATTCTCCGGGCGAGGACTACTTCAGGGAACCCATGCCAAAGGATCTATTACAGGGATATGTTCCTAGGAACATGGAAAGTTAGGACTTTATAGAGTATGTCATCAAATCTTTAGAGGATGAAGAAGGCCTACCCAACTCAATGGTATTAATAAGCTGTCAGTTTATGCTGATGATGTAGTGCTATTGGCTGATAGCGAGGAGATACTAAAGGACAACACGCACACACTATTGAGTAACACTAAGAAATTGGGACCGAAGTAAATATCAATAAAACTAAATATATGGTCACACGTAGAAATACATTATATAATGCAAATGGACAGCTAATGACAAATGAGGGAAATTTTGAGGAAGTGGCCGAATTCAAGTACCTAGGAACAATAATCACAAATAAGAATGAGATGTACAAAGAAATTAAACATAGGCTCAATTCTGGAAATGTGTGCTATTATGCATTGCAAAGATTCTTGACGTCCCAACTCCTTTCAAAAAACGTTAAACTGAAAATATATAAAACTATTATTCTACCAGTTATATTGTATGGATGTGAAACATGGACTCTTATTTTAAGGGAGGAAATGAGATTACGAGTATTTGAGAATAAAGTTCTTAGGAATATTTTTGGACCAAAGAGAGATGAACAGACAGGCGAATGGAGAAGACTGCATAACAATGAACTACATGGTCTTTATAGGAAGCTAGATATAATAAGAACTATTAAGTCTCATAGACCCACTCAGGGGTCCTCATCTAGGGGATATGTGGATGGCGACCACAAGGTACCCAAGCTGTGCAAAACATTTCTTCCACTTACTTGTGTTTTGCACTCTTTTAACTTTACTGTCTAACCTCTCCTGGTTAACTCTTGTTTCGACGCCGACGCTATTAAGGCATCCGAGGGCTACATAGTCTTCCATTTCTTCTTTCCTTTATTTTCTTTTCTTCTCCAGAAAAGCCTGACCAGAGGCTATAAAATGGCAGCCCCATCACTGGTCTTGCCTGCCTTTGGCCAGCAACCAATCGAAGGGACTTTTTATTATGCTTTCAAGTCTTATACGAGAATTTCCCTCAAATGCTGAAGGGAAAATTTTCTATAGGATCGTAACAGGCCTTTACCTAATACTTGGAAGGAAGAAGAAGAAGAAGTCTCATAGACTGCGATGAGCAGGACATGTTGCGCGTATGGGGAATTAAAGACGTGCATGGAATCTTCTTGTAGGAAAACCAGATGAAAAACGCCCAGTTGGTAGACCTAAAATGAGGTGGGAGAATAACGTTATCTATGATTTGAGGGAAGAAGATTATACAGGGAATGATTGGAAAGCATTAGCTCAGGATAGTGATGTATGGAGAGCTTATGTCCGCGCGACCATGAACCTACAGTTTCGATAGTGCCATTGAGTAAGTAAGTAAGTAAGTAAGTAAGTAAGTAAGTAAGTAAGTAAGTAAGTAAGTAAGTAAGTAAGTAAATATCATTACTTATGTATTTTTCCATATGTGTCATTATGGTATTTATTATCTAGAATTTTTTTCTTATTACTTACTTTCTCACTGGCACTATCGAACCCGTAGGTTCATGGCCGTGCGGACATAAGCTCTCCATACATCCCTATTCTGAGCCAATGCTTTCCAATCATTCCCTGTATATTCTACTTCCCTCAAATCATAGTTAATGTTGTTCTCCCACCTCATTCTTGGTCTACCAACAGGGCGTTTTCCTTCTGGCTTTCCTACAAGAAGTTTCCATGCACGTCTTTCATTCCCCATACACGCAACATGTCCTGCCCATCGCAGTCTACGAGACTTAACTGTTCTTATTGTATCTGGCTTCCTATAAAGACCATGTAGTTCATTGTTATGTAGTATTCTCCATTCACCTGTCTGTTCTATTACTATAATGCAATTTTCAAAATAATGTAGTGGTAAAGGAATAGCCACACTTGAGGAATGAGTGATATATTACCGAAGTCCTTTGAGAAAATATTCAAAATGGCAGGAGATCTTCAGGAAGAACACAACAAATATGGAAAAAACCTTCCCAATAAGCTGTATGGTTAGGAGCTGTTAGCCTAAGAATAATAATAATAAGAAGAAGAAGATATATGTCACATTTTGACTGTAAATAAACGATTCTGCATGAAGTTCCGAAAACTGAATAAAACCGTAATGCAATAAAATATTTTTGTGTTTTCCTTAACTAAATGTAAACAAAACGCAAGCAATAATTGTCGGACATCAAAGGCTATTACACTTCATAAACAATGGCAATATGCCGGCTGTCATATTAGATAATGAACAAATTCCTTATACCGACGTCGTTAAAAACTTGGGATTTTACTTAGATTCTAATTTAAATTGGCATGAACAAGTAAAACAAACATCTAAAAGGATCTTCTCCATAATGCATTCCCTAAAGCGACTAAAACCTTTTCTTCCTACAACTCTTAAGAGAATTTTAATCCAAACTTTAGTGATGTCGCATTTTGACTACTGTGACGTTCTACTAACTGACATAAGTGACGGATTTTCGGACAAACTGCAGCGTGTCCATAATATGTGTATCAGATTCATATTTAATGTTCGAAAATACGATCACATTTCTCCATTATTCCACGAATTGTCATGGCTACATCTAAAAGAGAGAAGAAAATCGCACTGTCTAATTCTCCTATTTAAGATCCTACATACCTCGATTCCCAATTATTTATCATCCCGTTTCCAGTATCTATCCTCAAACCATAACTTAAACACAAGATCACAACATAGTCTCTTGCTTAATATACCGCAACATAGGACATCACATCACTCCATGTCATATACCATCTCCACTTCTCGCAACTGGAATTCCCTACCACAAGAAATAAGGGGCTGCCGGACATTGGCATCTTTTAAAAGAAATCTAAATTTATATTTGCTCTAACCTCGACTTCATTATTACCCAGTGTAAGGTACATACATTAATTGGTGTTTCTCGTATATTGTATGATATTTATATTGTTATTATTATTATTATTATTATTATTGTTATTATTATCGTATCATTATTGTTATTACCCTATAAAATGTTGTTTGTACATGACTTTACATTGCTACATTTATTGTATCTTTAACTGTTTATAATTAGTATAGTGTATATATATATTTGTCAAATATTTATTTGTATTTGTGCTGGTTGAGTGGAAGAGAGGGCCTTATGGCCTTAACTCTGCCAGAATAAATAAAGTTTTATTATGTTCAAGTGGAACATTATATAACATATCTTCAAGCTGTTATTCAAAACTATATACAACAATGAGAACTATTACTTGAAATAGTCAATAAAGAACTCTCAACGTAAATGATACATTAAAAAAACCCATCCAGAGAGATATTTCTGCGTAATGTAGGTCATGATTTAAATCATTTTTAGAGCTTAAACTCATTTTAAATTTTCAGGAGGCTTTGTATATTATAAAAGTTTCTGAACGGAAGAGAAAATAGCTTAGTACAGAATGAGTTTTTGACTTCAAGGGAAAGGAATTTTTACTCCTTTAGGGCGTGTGGCGATGAAAGCAGACTGGAATGATTCGGTCGCAAACCTCACATACAAACGAGCATAAAAATGATTTTATGAAGCCCATTCAAGCACGTGTAACATCAAGACGGCTAGAGCATTCAACTGTTCGGATTGTATCCTCAATACATAGCATATAGGGCATGTAGAGAGAGAGAGAGAGGAGAAAGCCATATTGCAAGTTCTCTTGAAAATGTATAACACAGTACTTGATGGCCATTTTATACAAGTGCATTTCGAATCCATTTCGCAGTGAGGGAAACCCCCACAGAGTAGATAAAAATGTTTTCTGAACTATTGTTTCGTTCGAGTATTGCAATTGTGAAGGTTTTATCATTGTCATATACATTCATTGTGAGTACAATGGATTTACAGCTCTGAAATTCAAATCGACTTTTTTTTTGGAAGTAAAAATTAAATTATAGAATAACGACGCACGTGAAAGCACGTGTCTGGGCTTGAGGTATGAATAAATCGGAAATTTGGTACAACACAAAAATGAGCAGTCAGGTTTCGCTACTCTGATGTGGTAGTAAAAAGTTGTGGGCGTAAAATGTATAACATTGCTTCGGATATTATGATGGATGTGTGTTCCAAATTGTGTCACGGAACTTTCATAAACCCAATAAGGGCAACAAATCGATCATTGATTACAAAAAAAGTTCGAATATTGACCATGAGCGTAGTTACAAAACATACAATGAAGATGCAGTTGAGATGTTGACACCTGAATGTGTTATTAGATCCATCTTACGCTGAGGACTCATGACTTTCAACATTCTCTCTCTCCCACTCTCTTTCTCCCTCTTCCTCCCAGTCTTATCCCCTCCCTCTCACCCTCCCACTCTAACTCCCTCCCTCTCCCTCTGTCAGTCTCTGCCTCTCTCTCTCTCTCTTTCCTTCCCTCTCCCTCTCTATCCATCCCTCTCTTTCTCCCTCCCTCTCTCTCTGTCTCTGTCCCTATCTCTCTGTCTCTGTCCCTCCCTCTCACCCTCCCACTCTAACTCCCTCCCTCTCCCTCTGTCAGTCTCTGCCTCTCTCTCTCTCTCTCTCTCTCTCTCTCTCTCTCTCTCTCTCTCTCCTCCCACGCCCTCTCTCTTTCTCTGGCTCTCTCTCCCTCCCTCTCTCTCGCTCCCCCTCTCTCCTCTCCCTCTCTGTCTCTCTATCCCTCCCTCTCCTCTCTGTCTCTCCCTCTCTCTGTCTCTCCCTCCATCCTTCTCCCTCTCTCCCTGTCTCTGTCCCTCCCTCCCTCTCCCTCTCTTTGTCTCTCCCTCCCTCTCTCTGTATCCCTCCCTCTCCCTCTCTGTCTCCCTCCCTCCCTCTGTCTCTCCCTCCCTTTCCCTCTCTCTGTCTCCCTCCCTCTCTCCCTCCCTTTCTCTCTCCCTGTCCCTTTCTCTGTCTCCCTCCCTCCCTCACCATCTGGCTCTCTGTCTGTCTCTCTCTCTGTATCTCCCTCCCTCCTTCTCCCTCTCTCGCTTCCTCCCTCTCCCCCCTCTCCCTCTCACTCTTCCTCCTTCTCCCTCTCTTTATCTCTCCCTCCCTCTTTCTCCTCCCTCCTTCACCATCTGGCTCTCTGTCTGTCTCTCTCTCTCTCTCATATATACCAGTATTTCCCTTACTTGCCTTTGAAAAATACTTTTTTTTTTAATCTGTACGCATGTTTTTCTTATGTACGATTGTAGATGTGTAGATGTGTATAGCCTACGTGTGTGGCCATATATGTATTTGTTCATATACTTGTTAATGCATTCGTATCTTTGTTATAAAAATGGGGATTACAGATAAATTAAACTAAAACAGTATATCTTTCATTGGATACAACAAATGAGCTAAAATGCAATTCAGGAAGAATACGTAATATTAATAATTTAAAATATTTAGGATCTGTTTTAGATAAAAGTGAGAATTCAACTACAGAAATTGAAAGAAGAATAACTGATGGAAGACCGATCAATGGTTTGTTGAACTCAGGGCTTTGAAATAGAAATATGATGAACAGAACGAAGAGAACAATACTTTATGTTCTGTTACAAAGCATTCTATTATATGGGTCCGAAACCTGGACAATAAGTAGAAAACAAGCCAACAAACTGTTAGCAGTAGAAATGGATTTTTGGAGGCGATCGACAAGAATTTCAAGAAGGGCTAAAGTCAGAAAGAGCACAATAAGGGAAATTATGCAAGTTGAAAAAAAACATATTAGAAAAAATAGAAGAAAGTTTTTTGAAATGGTACGGCCACCTTATAAGAGTGGAAAAAATAGAACACCGAAAAGATCCTTCATTGGAAAGCTAAGAAGTGGAAGAGGAACACCTAGAGAACGATGGACTGAGGAAAAGTATGGAAGCTAGAGATGTGAGAGAAGAAGATGCTTTAGACAAGGAACCTCTGGTGACAAATCACTTGGGTAGAAGGAGAATCATGTAAGAGCCTCTTGGCGGGAGTTCCACAAGGTACAGTCCTTTCTCCCTTACTGTACACTCTCTATGTGTCAGATATCCCAACTTTCAACGGTATTCACCTTGCATCCTTTGCTGATAATACTTGTTTGTATAATCAGACACCTTTCCGTCTATTACCTCGCCGTAATCCTATATTCCAGTCTGCCTTGAATTCCTATCATTCCTGGTTTCGTCTATGGAACATTAAACTCAATGTAAACAAAACTAAAGCTGTTTTGTTTTCTAAGTCTAGTAGACGAAGCCAAATCCAACTCACCTTGGGAACTCACCAATTCCGACCAGAGCCTTCAGTCAAGTATCTTGGGATCCATTTGGATTCCAGGCTCACGTTCAAAATTCATATTCGGCATCTTATTCATAAATAAAATGCGGCAATTGCCTTACTTTATCCATTTTTCAAGTCACCTACACTGTCAACGCGGATCAAACTGACTCTTTATTCAGCGGTGATCCGTAGCATGTTGCTGTACGGTTGTGAAGCCTGGAGCATCCTTGTCACAAAACCAAAGTCCAGATAATACAGAACAAATGTCACAAAATTATTTGTTCGGCCCCTCTATACACGTGGATCGCAACATATCGCAAATGCCTTATATTGCGACTATAATTGAACAACGTGTGGATAACATGTTATTCAAAATCATACTAATCCCATTGTTCGCAATATAGGGCATGCGTTACAGCTGCGTGCAGTTCATCGGAACATATTCCCCAGACCTTGATGTCCCAGTTTCATGAAATGAGAGCTGTGCTGCAGCGTGGCTCATTCCTCCTGGTGGGCTTTCGGACTCTCTGCTTGTCCGGCCAGGTGGTTTACGATGCCCTGCTCTAGCAAGGTAACAACTCATATCACCTCTCGTCAACATCAATTTTTAGCTGAACAACAACGCCGCTAAATAAGCACAGGCTAAGTGACTAAACCCCAACTCGATAGTCACAAAGGTATTCGCCGCCAGGGAGCTGCTCCTGGTTCCAACGCGGCACACTGGGTGGCGCTTCATGCGCCCAAAAAAAAAAAAAAAAAAGAAAAGAAAGAAAGGAGAATCACTGTATTGTAGAATATTCCTAATAAAAATGTTAGTTTCTTTATTCATGGAACAGAATATGCACATACTGCCAAACAGTCCTGTTCGCAATGTAAATGAAAATGTATTTCCTTTCTTTAGATAAAATGTAAATAAATGTAATTATTAATGTAGGTATTTTTATATGTCCCAAGCCTCCCGGACTTTATAAGAATACCGCATTTCATGAGAGAATGTTTCCATAACTCTAAGGGTGAAATAATGTGAATACACACCGTGTCCCATTCAAACCTCCCACATTTAATTAATTACAACTGTCAATGTTTGCGGAATTAAGAAATGAGGTTGGTATTAAAAGAAAGAGAAACTCAAAGAATTTTTGTTTTCATTGTTGCAGTTAATTCATCTGTCGCATGTTGGACAATAATGACATAAAACAAAATGGCGACTCCTGATCAACGAACACAAACTCTTTTCTGGTATGAAGAGACGAAGTCAATAATTACAGTACAAAGAAATTACCGGAGAGAATATGGAGGAAATGCACCTGATGGGAAGACCATTAAGGCATGGCTTGAGAAGTTTCTGGCGACTGGAAGCATTGAAAAAGAATCAGGAGGTGTTCGTACATGTGTTTCAGAAGAAAATATTGAAGAAATTAGAGCAGGATTTCAGAGAAGTCCACAAAAATTAATTCGCCAAGCTTCCCGAAGTTCAATGGACATGTTGGACAGAACGGGGCACGAAATCTAATACAGACTTGATATCGGTCGTGCTACTAATGATGTACACATAGAGGTGTTTTAGTGTTGGCCCACCAAACACACATGCATTTTATGCATTTTAAAACACAGAAATTAATCGATAATATTTTTAACATATTTAATTTGAAACCTGAGGAAAAACGAAGCAGAGGAAGACCTAAAACCTCCTGGAATCATGGAATATGTTTATACATGAAGGAGAAACATTTACATCAGGATATTGGATGGACCGACAAAATTGGCTATTAGGAATCGGACGATGTCAAAGACATTAATCAACCGATGATCTATCTATATAATTTAACACTTAAAACACTCAAATATCAATATAATATAAATACATATTACATATCAACGAAATATTACGAAGTCCACAAATAGGCGTGGCACCCACAGACTACCACGCGATTGGCAGCCATAATTTTTGGGACATTAATATATTTAAATCAAATAAATTCAATAAACACACATGCATTCGCTTATAATAAGCATTAAAACAACTTGAAAAGCATTCAATACCGATATCCACATAATATACACCCCTAATAATAATACACACTCTTAAATAATCACTCGCCTCTGATTGGCCAATGGCCGAAGACGCCATTTTCAAACACTATTTAAAAACACACTGCGTATACATTAATAAAACACGCACACAGCTGCTACCGTGCAGGTTATATATTTATTAGGTAATTCTACACAAATCTAAAACACATCGGGCCAAATCTTAACTGATGATGGAACACCAAATCAACTGATAAAAACAATTTTTAATCTGTATAAAAATAACATCATAGCAGTACAAATAGGAACAGAATTGTCAGATTGGAAACATATAAATTGCGGAGTCAGACAAGGATGCCCTCTATCACCACTTCTATTTAATGTATACATTAATGCTATCATCAGACACTGGAGATTGACAGTTCATGGTAATATTCCTCTCTCAAGACACACAATTTTAGACACACTCTTATATGCAGATGATCAGGCTCTTTTCGGCAATAATGAAGATGAATTACAATATTCCACTCATCATCTTAATATAATAGCCCAACGATTTAACATGGAAATATCAACAACAAATCTAAAGTTATGGCCTTTCAAGGGAAATTCCCAGTAAGATGTAAAATTTGTATTCAGAATTCAATATTAGAGCAAGTTAATTCATTTAAATACTTAGGATATAATCTAACTTATAATGAGGAATGTGATATATCCTTTAAAATACAAAACTATAATAAAGCTTTAAGAATTATCAACCAAGTTTTTAAACCATCAAAAGTGCAGAGACACACAAGAATGAAAATCTATAAAATTCTCGCTAGACCCATAATCTGTTATGGCAGTGAAGCTTGGACCATCAGAACTCAGGATGATCGTCATATTACAGCCACGGAGATGACATTTCTGTGACGAACTGCAGGTTATAGCCTTCTAGACCACCAAAGAAATTCAACAATAGCCAGAGAGTTAAACATCGTACTTATATCTGAATACCTCCAAGAATATAGAAACAATTGGCTAGCCCATATTCAGCGCATGGATCGTCACAGAATACCAAAACAAATTCTTCACTACATTCCTCGAGGCAGAAGATCTGTGCGTCGACCTTTTCAGAGATGGCGGGAAACCGTAACGGGCCACTGGGCCTAATACTTGAAAGGATGATGATGATGATGATGATCGGGGCAAATGCTTTAGCAGGAACCCGGGGTTCTCCTATCCAGGACATCCAGGAGAACCAAAAGGAATTGCTCACCACTAGTTATTAATTTGGCGAGCCGCAGAGCTTTTCCACCAAGATCTACTTTCAATATGTGTGGCAATGAAAATTCTTTGAGTTTCTGTTTCGTTTAATAACGGCCTGATTTCATAATTCCGCATACTTTTTTAGTTATGGACAATTAAAATATGGGAGGTTTGAATGGGACACCCTGTACTTCCCAACACGACTAATTCATATATAGGTCTCTATTCTTACAAATTACGATCTTGCTATCTCGCCTATTTCAGAACCCTAAATACTGGTGGAGTGGCTTGCATGCTTAAATGATCCTAAGAGCTATGCCGGAGGTAGCATTGCTGCCGATAGGGTTACACATGCTGGACTGGTCGAAGGTGATAAGCCAGACGAAAAAAGTATCTTGGTCGAAAGAGTGACGATCTTTCACCGTAAAAATACAACTGTCAAGAAATGCGGACATGGGTTCAACTGGGGTAAAATTTTCCGGAGGTCAAATAGTCCCCCATTCGGTTCTCTGGGCGTGGACTACTTCAGGGAACCCTTGCCAAAGGCTCAAACTCAGGGACATGTTCCTAGGAACATGGAATGTTAGGACTTTATACAACAGCGGGCATTAGAGACATTAACGCGGGAATTAGATATATCGCCCTTGGATATAGCCGCTTTAAGAACTGTTAAGTCTCGTAGACTGCGATGGGCAGGACATGTTGCACGTATGGGTAGTGAAAGACTTGCATGGAAGCTTCTTGTAGGAAACCAGAGGGAAAACGCCCAGTTGGTAGACCAAGAATGAGGCGGGAGAATAACATTAACTATGATTTGAGGGAAGTAGATTATACAGGATATGATTGGAAAGCATTAGATCAGGCTAGGGATGTATGGAGAGCTTATGTCCGCGCGGCCATGAACCTACGGGTTCGATAGTGCCAGTGAGTAAGTAAGTAAGTAAACACGTGTATTTTTAATGTTAATTCACTGATCTCTCAATCGTCTCCGTACTTATTCCAAAAATAAAAACATTTTATGCTAGAGGTTAACAGAATACTTTATATCAGCGCTTGTAGGACAATGGAATACTCACATTCAGAATTTTTTATTAAACTTAGAGCAACTGAAACAGGATTCTTTTTCTCCTCTGAATTATTCAACGTTTTTTTTTTTGCTTTCTTACAATTTATTTTCAGGACATAAAGAGGAGGCCTATATTTTCAACCATAATTTCAGAGAGCAGAAAATATTATTGTACCAACGTCCAAGTTAAAAATATCTTATACTTAGGAATCAAGTTGGTAGAACTGAAGAATAAGAATGAAATTTAATTAAGCTATGAGTATTTATTTCACGAATTCAGTTGTTTTTTATTTTCCTATATTCTGTATTATTTGTGCTTCAGGAAGTGTAGAAAAACAAAAAGAAAATAGCAACTTACCTACTTTCCATACCCATTCATTCACATGCAAACAGTTATTGGACAACCTTTGGCTCAGAAAAAAATTAGACCCTGGGTTCGAGATCGTATCATAAGTAATGCCACTCTTGATTTCTAATTTATCGATAAATTTACGACTCAAGAAGCGAGGAGTGAATTTATCTAGAAAATTTGGAAATCAAGAGTGGCATTTGTTAGGACTATTTAATGAATAAAATTAACCTGTTTACTCACAAATCATTATTTAATTGTTATTAAATATTTATATATTTAATGTAAACGGCGATGTTTGAAAACAATTGAGAAACGATTGGTACGCTACATTTGCTTCTTTTGTTCATCACTGCTACCGGATCATATTATTTTTTGCGAAAGGATCGGAATGGTGTAAGAATGCACCCTAGTGGAGAAATTTATAACCAACGTTATAGGTATTAATTAATTTCTATTTTCCTATTGTAAATATGTCAATTAAATTTTTCTGGGCCGTCATTTCCTGGAAAATAATTCGTTTAAGAAAGTGCAAACACTGGTTTCTTTTCTTTTTCTTTTTTTTTCTTTTTTTTTTGAGGTATAATCAATTGTTACAATTTTTTTTATATTATCTCTCGTATGCGCTTTCTGTTGGCATTCATGCACTATATATACAAACTGTTTATATTATATCTGGCTTCTTATAAACACCATGTAGTTCACTGTTCTGTAGTCTTCCCCATTCACTTGTCTGTTGATCTCTGTTTGATCCAATTTTTTTCCTCAGAAGGCGTTTGTAGCTAGAATATTAAAATATCGAAAATCACGTGGTTAGCGCGACGCAAGCTCAATTTCAATTTTCTTAACTGAATTGTGCTATTTCCTAAGGGCAGTTGATTATGAAGAAAGGTAAACATCAACTCGTAATGGAAAATAATAGGCTATTGCAGTACCTATATTGAGGTATAACTTTTCCCATCGCAAATAATAAACTAGGTAATACCCGGCGTGTGCTGCTACGCCTAAATAAATGAAAATTAATTTGTTTTTATGTTTCGATGAATAAGTAAAAGGAAAAATATAATTATATTTTTTTAGATACCCGTGCTGATTACCCGGCGTTGCCCGGGAATCTACTCATCCCGATCTTCTTGGCATAAATGAGCTGAAAGACAAAAATAAATGTACTTCTTATGATTAGTTGAATAAGTAAAATGAAAAATAAGTATAAATGTATATCGTAATTGTTTTAAAATTCCCCGTGCTGAATACCCGGTGTTGCCCGGGAATCTACTTATCTCGATCTTCTTAGCATAAATGAGCTAAAAGACAATCTTTGTTATTGTGAGATATCCATAAAATAATACTCGCCATGTGCTGCTATGCTTGCACAGGAATCTACGTACTTGTCTCGATCTTCTTGGCGTCAATGAAAGACAAAAATGGTTATTGTGAGTTATCCTTAAGAGATAAACATATGCTGCCGCGGACTTTTTCGTAGAGCTTTTTGAGATATTCAATTCTGTGTACATTAATTTTGTGTAGGCTTATTTGTTATGGTTAAAGGCAGCAAAATCCATTTAGCGTCCAAAGAACTACTTTTTCACGTTTTCCACTACAAAGGGCGATTTTTAAGAGTGTAGGAGTTGAGTATCACAACTTTGTTACAGCCTATGTTCATCCCGGGAATCTCCTGAACATTTTACTAAAAGCTCCATCACAATCGGAGCAACGGTAGGCCGGCATAAATTGCGAACAAACAAACAAACAAACAATAGTATTCACGTAGACTTTCACGGCCGGAGTTGCTATGATGATCTTGATTAAGATTTTCGGGCAGATGGCCGTGGTCGTGAGGCTTGTAGTTCCCCGACAGCAACTCATTGGAACAATGGAAATCCCTACCGCTGACCAATCAGAAGGCAGATATAACGTACAGTCGACTAGATCATCAAACAGCAATCTCATTGGAGCAATGGAATCCCTACGCTGACCAATCAGAAAGCAGATATAACGTACAATCGACTAGACCATCAAACAGCAATCTCATTGAAGCTACTAGAGATTATTTGATGTGGTGTATGGTACCGGCCTTTTTAGGCCTTGACCCATTCTTGATGTGCTTGTCTTGAAGTGTTGTTGAATTGAGATGTTAGCTAAAGAGAATACTCTTTTCCCAGCTGTTTCTAGAGGTGTTTCTTGAAGATGTGATAGATGAACCACGCCGTATCGTTGTCGTTCCCCTTATTTCGGTGCCAATGTTGAAGTAAGGGTGGTTATAACTTGTAGAAGTTCAGGGTTTTGAAGGAGTGTTGTAATTAGTGATAGGATTGATTGAAGAATGGAAGTGGGGAGAGTTGTGATGAGGGATCAATGGAAGTCCCGAACGCTGACCAATCAGAAGGCAGATATAACTTACGTACACATCGCGGTGAACGTATAAATAGGTCAGACTGTGGACAGAAATGCCAGTCTCAAGACAACCCTTGAGGATGCCAGACGCAGTCTCTGGCGAAACGTCGAGGAACTACAAGCCTCACGACCACGGCCTACAGCCCGAAAATCTTCATCAAGATCATCAAAACAAACATATATTTTTATATATTAGATAAGGAAGGGAAATTTTATCTAAATCAGTGTTGATCTTATGCCTAACATGCTTCTTAAAATGTGTGAATGAATTTTAACTTCTGAAGAAACACTGTAATACAAAACCTAATAACGGAGGAGTTAAGGACGGCATTAGACTGGATAGACGTATCAAATCTCTCCATATAGCCTATATCACTATTCAGAAATATGCTTTCAAATTATTCCGTGTATAATTTATCTCTTTCAAATAATAATTAAAATCATTATCCCAGCTTATTCGTGGCCTATCAACTGGGCGGTTTCCTTGTAGCTTTCCTGCAAGAACTTTCCAGCCTTCCCATTTTTGCAACATCTTCTCACCATCTTGATTAATATAAATATTTGGTGGCGTGGAACATAACCAGGCATTTACTTACGGAACTTAAGATATTTTTAATGCAATTCATCCCATTTCTGAGTGATATTTGTAACATTTATCCGCGGAAAATTACCATCGTCAAAGTATGTTAATGTAACGTGCAATTTAAGAGTGAAATATGTTTTTACGTTGTAACCGTCAGCCTCTTTTAATTTCCATACAAGAGGTATTTTTTTTACGTATTTAAACACATTCAAAATGTAACGAACCTATAAGCTAACCTAACCTAAATCAATTATTCTAACCAAGTCGAATCCAATGAAACGCCCTTTTATTTTGTTTTACGAGGTTATATATGCACATTTGTTTGTGTTTTACGCGATTAAATTCAGACATAAGTCAGTTATTATCGACGGAGATGCTGTGTTATCGACAGTTCCGAGGGTTTATCGCTGGTTATTACTGTGGTTATCACAGATTATTACTGTGGATATCGCTGGTTAATAGAATAACTGTTATTTTAAACTGTGAAAACCTAACATAAATCAATTATTACAACCAAGTCGAATCCAATGAAAAGCCCTTTTATTTTGTTTTACGTGGTTATATATGCACATTTGTTTGTGTTTTACGCGATTAAATTCGGACATAAGTCAGTTATTATCGACGGATATGCTGTGTTATCGACAGGGCCGTGAGTTTATCGCTGGTCATTAGTGTGGTTATCGCAGATTATTGCTGTGAATAGAATAACTGTTATTTTAAACTGTGAATTTAAAAAGTGTTGAGAATAACTGTTGTAATCAGAGTCATCATGACAGGAAATAGTCCCATTTTTCCCCCTTATTTACGAGTAAAATTACTTAAATATAATTGAAATCCGGGGCTAAATACGTTTAGAATTTCATTTTATTATTATTTGTTGCATGTAAGTGGTGTTTAAGTGCATAATCAAATATCGTGATATCTTCCTTGGCGCCAAAAATTGTATTAATGTGAGAAAATTACAATAAGAGATGACATTTGATGATTATGATATCAACAGTGCATATCAGACAAAACAGAACTCATTGCTGTTAATAAGACTAGTTACTGAGTTGTTCAGAAGATACTTAGTTTTGCCCGTTACAATTCTTACCTTCAAATATTTATAAATAGAAACAGAGAATCGAACCTCATGATTTTGAGACTTTCTCCTATCTCTAAGTGAATTTGGATAACATGTAGAAAGAGAAAATTACATTTAATCTCGTAGTCTCTCAAGTGAAAGACACGTAAAGACATTCGAGCATTTACCCCCTCTGTGGAGCTTTATCTGTACTATGTCACATCGAAGCTATAGCAGTGTAACTCAAATCTTCAAGAGAAATGTTGTCATCGCCTGGCATTTTTAACCAAAAGCACATTATCTTGTAATGTTTATGTAATCATTCACTATCATTCAAGTCCAATCTAGGATCTTCTTTGATATTCTATCTTCTTCCATTCTTAAAAAGTGTCCATACAGTTTCAAACGTTTTTCTTCTATGTTTTCCAGTATCTTTTTTCAACTTGTATAATTTCTCTTATTGTGCTGTTTCTGACTTTATCCCTTTGAAATTAGTTTCAGTTAAAACGCAGAAGATGGAATATTGTTTTCGAAAGGCCTCCACATTAGAATAACTTGAAGAAGTTTAATAATTGACTTACCAGGTAAAAATTATATAATTAACATCTAATTGAAATTGTTGTTACAAAATATAGTTCATGAGAGAAATAAAACATAAATTTTAAATTTAGGACCAAATTTCAATATATACGAGAATGCACTCTAGCACAAAAAAATAAATAACGCAAAGGAGAATGTAATAATTAGCAATATAGATTAGATTGACACGTAACTGAGAAATGAACTAAATATATAAAACTAGCTAATCCCCGGAATGCCTTTGGCATGGGTTCCCTGAAGTAGTCCCCGCCCGGAGAACCGAATGGGGGACTACTTGACCTCCGGAAAATTTTACCCCAGATGAACCCATGTCCGCATTTCTTGACGGTTGTATTTTTACGGTGAAAGATCGTCACTCTTTCGCCCAAGGTACTTTTTTCGTCTGGCTTATCACCTTCGGCCAGTCCGGCATGATGTCCCAACTCCTTTCAAAAAATGTTAAGCTGAAAATATATAAAACTATTATTCTACCAGTTATATTATATGGGTGCGAAACATGGACTCTTACTTTAAGGGAGGAAAGGAGATTACGAGTATTTGAGAATAACGTTTTTAGGAAAATTTTTGGACCAAAGAGAGATGAACAGACAGGTGAATGGAGAAGACTACATAACAATGAACTACATGGTCTTTATGGGAAGCCAGATATAATAAGAACAGTTAAGTATCGTAGACTGCGATGGGCAGGACATGTTGCGCGTATGGGAATGAAAGACGTGCATGGAAAATTCTTCTAGGAAAGCCAGAAGGAAAACGTCCAGTTGGTAGACCAAGAATGAGGTGGGAGAACAACATTAACTATGATTTGAGGAAAGTAGATTATACAGGGAATGATTGGAAAACATTAGCTCAGGATAGGGATGTATGGAGAGCTTATGCCCGCGCGGACATGAACCTACGGGTTCGATAGTGCCAGTGAGTAAGTAGGCCTAAGTAAGTAAGTAATGCCCGGAATGCGCTGCTACGCCTAAATAAATTTAATATATTTTTTATGTTTAGTTGAATAAGCAAAAAGAAAAATAGTTATAAATTTATATCGCAAACATTGTTAGATACCCCGTGATGATTATGCAGCATTGCCCGGGAATCTACTTATCCCGATCTCTTGGCATAAATGAGCTAAAAGACAAAAATGGTTATTGTGAGATATCCGTAAAAATAGACATATGCTGTTCCGAACTTTTTTGTAGAATGATTTTTTGAGATATTAAATTCTGTGTAAATTAATCGGGTACAGGTGAATGGAGAAGACTACATAAACAGTGAATTACATGGTATTTAGCAAGCCAGATATATTGAGAACGGTTAAGTCTCATAGACTGCGTTTGGCAGGACATGTGGCACGTATGGGGAATGAAAGACGTGCATGAAAGTTTCTTGTAGGAAAACCAGAGGGAAAACGCCGAGTTGGTAGACCAAGAATGAGGTGGGAGAATAACATGAACTATGATTTGAGGGATGTACATTATACAGGGAATGATTGCAAAACATTACTTGAGGGTAGGAATGTATGGAGAGGTTATGTCCGCGCGGCCATGAAACTCCGGTTTTGATAGTGCCAGTGAGTTAGTTAGTTAGTTAGTTTGTAATAATACAAAGTCCATAACGTTATTTAGAACACGCCAATATTTATGAATTAGATAGCTGAGCTCTCTTAAGTGTGAGGTCCAGAGAGACCAAATTACACAAATGTACTGTGGAAACGCCCATTTACGTCACAATATGATGGAGAGAACCGTTTTTTCATGTCTTTGTAACAACCCCTGAACGTATCTCACTCTTACTTGAAGAATTGTCGTGTCACAGACCCACTTCTTTACCGTCGCATTCTTCATTGCCACACCCTTATTTTCCTGGTCAAGTGTCGCTACAAAACGAGGCTTCACCTGATCAAAAACTGCTTAAAACCAATGACTGTGTCACACCATATACGAACAAACACTTTAATTATTAATAATAATAATAGGATGATAATATTAATAATACTAATGGGGGGCACGCCGTAGCGTAGTGGTTAAGGCACTGCGCTACAAGTCGGAAGGTCGAGGGTTGAAGTCCCGGTGGGGTCAGGATTTTTAAACTGACCAAAATCTTCTGGCGGCACTATGACCCTGGGGTCGACTCAGCCTCTAACGTAAATGAGTACCAGACGCTTGTTCTGGGGGTAAATGCGGCCATCACGCAGGGCTGACAACCCGGCTGACATAAAGTGCCGATTGTCTAGAAAAAGTGGGAGCCTTAACCTCCTACTGGCCCAAGGGCCTCCCGAGGCCTCTAGTGGGATTACTTTACTTTACTAATACGATCCATCCATAGTAATTCTGCCCGAAGGCAGGTCCAATCAGAGCATTTTCATGCTATGCTTGCAGCTTTACTAGGGAATTATAGGTGTGGTAGCTTCGTGTTGCTTTCCACACCGGTGAAGGATGATGATAATGATAAGGATGATTATGATGATGATGACCATATGATTTCGAGGACCGTTTGGGCCTTAAAGTTTTCCTGACATTTGTCTTACAGGTGAGAAAAAACCCGATAAAAACCTCACCCAGAAAACCTGCCCCGACCGGGGATCGAACCCGGGACCGCTGCGTGAGAAGACAGCACGCTACCTCGAGACACAGCGGTGGACAATAATGATAATAATAGTAATAATAATAATAATAATAATAATAATAATAATAATAATAATAATAATAATAATAATAATGATAATAATAGTAATATGGCAAGAAATAGACTTCCAAAATTGGCATTCCAATATACCCCAACTGGACATAGGGACCAAGCAAGACCAAAACATCGGTGGAAAGATCAAGACCATCTTCGCAAGGTTTACCGTACAGGCCACATGGCCTAAAACGAATTTGTTCATGATGATGATGATGATAATAGTAATAATAATAATAATAATAATAATAATAATAACACCTCCAAGAATATAGAAACGATTCTTCACTACATTCCTCGAGGCAGAAGATCTGTGGGTCGACCTTTTCGGAGATGGCGGGAGACCGTAACGGGCCACTGGGCCTAATACTTGAAAGGCAGGTGGTGATGATAATAATAATAATAACATTAATGATAATAATAATAATAATACTAATAATAATAATAATAATAATAATAATAATAATGTAATTTGATGAGTGGATCAAGTAACTATAGTAAAACTTGCTCAAAGCAGAATCACATGGGACCATTTTTTTTCCACATTGGACAAAATTCCGCATTATAAAAAAACTAAAAACTAACTAATACTCTTAGATTATGAGTGACGTACCTTGGTTTAATTATAGTTCCGCTGCTGTTGAAAAGTGGGGTATATTATGTATGAGCCACTTGGACGTTAACGTGAGAAAAAACAGTCCCATTTCATCAGCGTTAAAAATGTATCTTGGGCGCGTATCCTGAAATTCCAGTATGCAGTTTCTGTTTTCGATCACTAACTGCACTTTCGTCCACATCCTTTGATTCCCCGCAAATTTCATTCCTCACTACATTGTGTCGTCTTTTAAAACTGTCCACAACCAACCTGAAGATGCCTAGAAATCGTTATACCCTAGAGATTTAGCAACAGCTACAGATTGACTATGGAGCATCGATCCGGAAATTTCGAAATGTATCTACAATCACTTATTTATTTTTATAAAATATCAGAATCTGATTTTTAACGAACTTATCTTCTTTCAAGTGGAAATCCCTTACGTTTTAGTCCTATCAGTGCATGAACCCAAATATCGTAACATCATAAAATCGAAATATTTACGTATGCGCGTATAACGTTTAACCTTTACACTGCTTCGAACGGGTATATCCGTTGGCAAAGAAAATGCTTGCTGTGCTATGGGTGTGTATATCCATTCTCAACTCCAAACGCCTGCTAGTTATATAATACGTATTGCATTGCTTTCAAACTAAGCAGGCATATACTGCCATCTCTTAGGAACCTAAATAAACTTTTTCCATATTTCTCCCTGCATTGAGCAAGGATGGTTTTAAAGACTGGAAATATCTCAGCAGTGAAAAGGTTAATATTAAGAACAAAAGGCAGTATTAGGATTGTCGAAAGTAACGCAGTGAAGACTCGCATACCTACTGACGAAGGAAACTTTCCTCATCGACGACCTCAGAACAAGCACGCTCCTACACAGCACCAGAGCATCACACAAGCAGCTAGCAACACTGAATAGGAAAAGAGAAGAAATACACCCAGAATTCTACAGCACCGGGGGCCATGATGTACCGTGCGTGGACAAAACAAAATTTCGAAATGAGACACGCCATCACAGGTTGGCAGTCCACGGATTCCACCACCTGATATACAAGAACACAATATTCCATGAACCAACTATAGATAGTAAATGTATGCTATGTGAAATGACACGTGACCGATATCACATTGAGCAACGTACAAAAAGAACAAAAACAAATATGTGGATTTAAATGGATTCATATTTTAATCCTGGTTATTTGGCTGGAATATACTTATTATATTAAGAACGAAGGTACCGTAAAACGGAGTTATTTTGACTCGAGGGGCAACTTTGACAGAATTGGGGCTTCTTTGACATTTTAAATTTCTTGCGTGTTTTGGGTTATTTTGACAACAATTCAATGGTGTACACATTTCCTTGAAGGCGCACGAATAATTAACTTGTTTTAAAAGAGGATGTTAATTGTTGGGCTATTTTGACAACAATTCAATGGTGTAGACATTTCGTTGAAGGCGCACGATAATTAAGTTGTTTTAAAAGAGGATGTTAATTGTTGGAGACACATCTGTGTCACTTTCAACAACAATGACTTCCCAGCAAGGATAAAATTGTGATTTTCGGTTTTACAGGGGTAAGGACTGGATTTGTTGTGTAAGATGCAAGCTCTGGGTCTGTGGTGTGTGTAACAGAGGATCCAATAATTCTCAATATGAATGTGAACTATGTGAAGAAGAGATGTGAAAATGTTTTTTTTTATTTTCTACTGTTGTTTCAAAAATTCATGTTTCCTATTTAATTCCTGATTGTCTAACTACAATAATTATATAATTTTTGTGTTTCTGTTGCGCGTCAGAATTGATAAAGAAGTTTATTTTGTCAAATTACAGTTATAAAAACATTTGTAGTAAGGTTGTTTACAATAAAAATATTTATAAAAAGATACATTGGTGTCAAGTAGTACCTACAGTGGGTCTACTTTGAATTATAGTGAAAACAAATGTGATGTCAAAGTAGCCCCAGCACATGGGCAAAACAGACCTAAACAAAACTCATTGTTGTCCTACTAAGTTTTTATTTGAGGAGAACAGCACCAAATGGGATTTGTAGTCTAAGGTTCAATTGGTACAATAAATCATACTTACTTACTTACTCACTGGCACTATCGAACCCGTAGGTTCATGGCCGCGCGGACATAAGCTCTCCATACATCACTATCCTGAGGTAATGTTTTCCAATCATTCCCTGTATAATCTACTTCCCTCAAATCATAGTTAATGTTGTTCTCCCACCTCATTCTTGGTCTACCAACTGGGCGTTTTCCCTCTGGCTTTCCTACAAGAAGCGTCCATGCAAGTCTTTCATTCCCCATACGTGCAACATGTCCTGCCCATCGCAGACTACGAGACTTAACTGTTCTTATTATATCTGGCTTCCTATAAATACCATGTAGTTTATTGTTATGCAGTCTTCTCCATTCACCTGTCTGTTCATCTCTCTTTGGTCCAAAATTTTTCCTAAGTACTTTATTCTCAAATACTTGTAATCTCCTTTCCTCCTTTAAAGTAAGAGTCAATGTTTCGCATCCATATAATATAACTGGTAGAATAATAGTTCTATATATTTTCAGTTTAACGTTTTTTGAAAGGAGTTGGGACATCAAGAGTCTCTGCAATGCATAATAGCTCGCATTTCCAGAATTGAGCCTATGTTTAATTTCGTTGTGCATACAATAAATCAATTTTTTCGGCATAAATCATACGAGTTAGACCTTAAAAACCTTCGAAAATATGCCGATCGTCTTTCTTCAATCTATGTATGAAAGAAGTATGATTTATTCACTCCCTGTAGTTTCTGTGTACATTTATAAACAAGTAAACTGAATTTCTCACGGGTTTATAACAACAGCAATCTATTCTAAAGGACTCCAAGCGTGAAAATATGATTCACAGAGTCGTACAAATTAGCAGAGCTGTGATTAGATTGTTTTCGTACCAGATATCTCACAATTAGATTAAAATAAGACAAAACTGTTTGTAACCAATTTCAAACTCTAGGAGTTACTACACCTGATTTCAAATCCGTTATATTGTTGAAGTGTAAGTTAGAGCCAATTAAAACTACTGCAGACAAGCACAAGGTAATATTAAACTTTTCTTCTTCTTCTTCTTCTTCTTCTTCTTACTTCCAAGTATTAGGACAAGGCCTGTTATGATCCTATACAAAATTTTCCCTCCAGCGTTTCATAGGACGGCCCAGTGATCTTCCTCCTTTTGGTATATAATTATAAACAGGTTTAGGGATCCGATTTGAACTCATTATTTCAAGATGGTGTTTCCAATTTAGTTGGTACTGTTTAATATATTCCAAAATTGGTGTAGTCTTCAATTCTTTTAAGATATCGGTGTTCCTTTTCCGATCCCATCTGGTGTAAACCGCTGTTCTGCGCATGAATCTCATTTCACAAGCCGTTATTCTGCTTTCATGTTGTTTTTTTAGTGTCCATGCTTCACTACCATAGGTCATCACTGGTCTAGTTGAAGTGTTTTATAAACGTAATCTGGTGTTTTTTTTGTACAAGGGATGGTTTCATAACTTGATTAATAATTCCCAAACTTTTATTATAGCTAGTAATTTTTTCAGGGATATCCTTTTCATCCCAGATTGAGAGATAATATCCAAGATATTTAAATTGATTAGATCTCTCTAAAATTTTATTCTGGAGACAGATTTTACTTTGTATGGGGTCCTTCCCATGAAATGCCATAATTTTAGTTTTGTTAATTGATATTTCCATATTAAATTGGCACCTATTTTTTTGTAAATTATAAATTGATCGTTGCAAACTTTGTTTTTATTTGCTATTATTAACAATAGCCTCAATTAAAATAGTAATATCGCGACTTTTCTGTAGGCTGTCGCCATTTTTATTTAGCTAGTCCGCTATTTCGGCATTGTAACAATTTAGCGTCCCACTAAAACAATGTCACAGTTTCACAACATCAGATTCAGTGACAGCTGTTTTCTATTTAATTTCATTGAATACACAACACGCACGCACTATTGAGTAACACTAAGAAATTAGGACTGGAAGTAAATATCAATAAAACTAAATATGTGGTCACACGTAGAAATTCAGTACATAATGGAAATGGACAGCTAATGACAAATGAGAGAAATTTTGAGGAAGTGGCTGAATTCAAATACCTAGGTACAATAATCACAAATAGGAATGAGATGCAGAAAGAAATTAAACATAGGCTCAATTCTGGAAATGCGTGCTATTATGCATTGCAGAGACAGTTGATGTCCCAACTCCTTTCAAAAACGTTAAGCTGAAAATATATAAAACTATTATTCTACCAGTTATATTATATGGGTGCGAAACATGGACTCTTAGTTTAAGGGAGGAAAGGAGATTACGAGTATTTGAGAATAAAGTTCTTAGGAAAATTTTTGGACCAAAGAGAGATGAACAGACAGGTGAATGGAGAAGACTACATAACAATGAACTACATGGTCTTTATAGGAAGCCAGATATAATAAGAACAGTTAAGTCCCGTAGACTGCAATGGGCAGGACATGTTGCGCGTATGGGGAATGAAAGACGTGCATGGAAACTTCTTGTAGGAAAGCCAGAAGGAAAACGCCCAGTTGGTAGACCAAGAATGAGGTGGGAGAACAACATTAACTATGATTTGAGGGAAGTAGATTATACA
This sequence comes from Diploptera punctata, assembly GCA_030220185.1. Taxonomy (NCBI): domain Eukaryota; kingdom Metazoa; phylum Arthropoda; class Insecta; order Blattodea; family Blaberidae; genus Diploptera; species Diploptera punctata. The sequence continues at coordinate 391,904 of JASPKZ010000796.1, forward strand.
GGTAATGATTGGAAAGCATTAGCTCAGGATAGGGATGTATGGAGAGCTTATGTCCGCGCGGCCATGAACCTACGGGTTCGATAGTGCCAGGAGTAAGTAAGTAAGTAAGTAAGGCTGAATTCAAATACCTAAGAACAATAATCACAAATAGGAATGAGATGCACAAAGAAATTAAACATAGGCTCAATTCTGGAAATGCGTGCTATTATGCATTGCAGAGGCTTTTGATGTCCCAACTCCTTTCAAAAAACGTTAAGCTGAAAATATATAAAACTATTATTCTACCAGTTATATTATATGGGTGCGAAACATGGACTCTTACTTTAAGGGAGAAAGGAGATTACGAGTATTTGAGAATAAAGTTCTTAGGAAGATTTTTGGAGCAAAGAGAGATGAACAGACAGGTGAATGGAGAAGACTACTTAACAATGAACTACATGGTATTTATAGGAAGCCAGATATAATAAGAACAGTTAAGTCTCGTAGACTGCGATTGGCAGGACATGTTGCAGGGTATGGGGAATGAAAGATTTGCATGGAAGCTTCTTGTAGGAAAGCCAGAGGGAAAACGCCCAGTTGGTAGACCAAGAATGAGGTGGGAGAATAACATTAATTATGATTTGAGGGAAGTAGATTATACAGGGAATGATTGGAAAGCATTAGCTCAGGATAGGAATGTATGGAGAGCTTATGTCCGCGCGGCTATGAACCTACGGGTTCGTTAGTGCCAGATAGTAAGTAAGTATCTCAATACTAGGTCTCAAACCCAAGCATTGCCAACGGGGGGGGTACTTTTTGCCCAGCTTGTGTCATTTATTTATTTCTGTCTTTCAATTATTCCACTACAAGCATGAATTTAATAGCCACTGTTAATCATTGCCTCTAGTATTGACATCCTCTCAGCCCTTTCCTCCTCAACTTGCTAACCCACGACGTAGTCCAAGAAGTAGCATCATGGGAAGCCACGGACCTCCTCTATGCAGATGATATAGTCATCCTATCCAGAAATAAAGTACCATAGACTACTTAACTCATGCCCCAAATGGGAGTCAATTACCAATCACGTTTCAATGATTTCCGTTTTACAACCAATCAGAGTCGTGTTTCACGAAATATTTACCAGTGTTATAATTACCATATTAAAGAAGCTCCTCCTTTTTAATATTCTGAACAGGTCTGACCATTATTTTGCAGTGACTGAGCCTGTGAGAATACGGCTACCAGATTGTATATATAGTGCATGAATGTCAACACATGCCGCATGCGGGAGTTAATATAAAAACATTTGTAGCAATTGATTATACCACCAAAAAAAAATAAGGAACCACTGTTTGCACTTTCTTAAATGTATTTTTTCCCAGGTAACAATCCAGAAAATATAATTGTCATATTTACATCATACATCAGAAATTAATTAATGTACAGTTTGATGTGTTTCATTTTTTCTCCACTAGAGAGCATTCTTACAATATTGCGTTCCTTTGGCCATAAATAGTATGATCTGGTTGCAGTGATAAACAAAAGTAGCAGATGAAGCGTACCTATCGCTTCTCATTTGTTTTCAAACATTGCCATTTACATTAAATATATCAATATTTTAAAATAACTATAGTTAAATATGATTTGTGAGTAAACAGCTTAATGTTATTCGTTAAATAGTTCTAACAAATGTCACTCTTGATTTCGATAACTTGCAAATCACTCGTGGCATTACTTATGATAAACTACACGACTGGGCGCACAGGAACCAACTAGAAGTTAATTCAAGCAGAACTAAGGACTCCCTCCATAATAAAATTACCAAACAGATTCTAATCACGGTGCTACATATAAAAATGTCTGCACAGCCAACAATCCTTGCTTATAATAAAACAAATGAAAAGCTACATAGCAACGATCACCAAATGTTTCTTTCTCATAGAAGTCATTTACATCCAACCAATATTTTAATTCATTTATTACTATATTTAATAAAAATTAGTCACATCGACCAAAAAATAGTATGCAATACACATGATGTAAGCACGTAACAGATCTTGAAAATTGAAAAAACTTGGCGAAAGCCCCTCGTTCTTACACGCTTTATATTAGCTTGACCTGCATCTATCTATCTATCTATGTAACGGAATCTTTCAACGCGATTTTCACCCACTTAAGATCATTGGATCGACTTGAAACTTTGTATACTTGTAGAGGGCCCGTGACAATACAAAAATTTCATATTTATTTTCTAAAATCCTGGCCATAATCATCAGAAAATTAAAAAAAAGTGTTTTTGTATCAATGTAACGGAATCTTTCAACGCGATTTTCACCCACTTAGAAACATTGGATCGACTTGAAACTTTGTATACGTGTAGAGGACTCGGGACAATACAATAATTTCATATTTTGTTTCTAAAATCCTGGCCAGAATCATCCGAAAATCAAAAAAATTAAAACTGGTATAATAGGTTGCGGACTTGTTGAGTGTTTACTCAATCGTTGTAAGAGCTCAGTTGGTAGAGCAGTGAACTCTTAGTGGTATATAATTTCAGTAATCCATACGTCGCTGGTTCAAATCCGGCTGGGAGGGGTTTTCATATAGAATAGTATTACTTTTAGCTCATACTACAATAGTATCGAATTTAAAGATATTTACATTTTTATCTTATTCTGTAAAATATTAAAACTAAAAATAAAAAATAAATAATAGTTTAAAAAACTAAAGAACACGCTTTATTAGAAAACTAAAAAATGAAAAATAATTTTAATTTCCAATACGCTTGGGATAAAATAAAGTGGTCAACAAAAAAATCATCTCCAACACATATAGAATAAAATTAGAGTTATCAACAAAAATAAAATCATTTTACCATCAAAAGCGTGGGGTGCTTTTTATGATTTTTACATTTTCTTCTTAGAGAGCTTACTTTTACCAATATCTGTTTATTATGAAATATATTAATTGATATAGAGCACCCCACGCTTTTGATGGTAAAATTATTTTATTTTTGTTGATAACTCTAGTTTATTCTATATGTGTTAGAGATGATTTTTTTGTTGACCACTTTATTTTATCCCAAGCGTATTGGAAATTAAAATTATTTTTCATTTTTTAATTTTCTAATAAAGCGTGTTCTTTTGTTTCTTAAAACTATTATTTATTTTTTCAAACTTTCTCTCGATCAGTAACAAGTGCTTATCTCACTTTTATCGCAATATACTATTATCTGAGACTACTCAACAATCCATGTAATTTATATGGCTTAACTTTAAATATATACATAGATACGCCTGAATCGGGTTTATGAATTTATTAATATCATGATATTTTTTCTAACAGCACCGGTAGTTAATTTCCTCTGTAGGAACATTATATTATGTTCTCTTATATAAATGAATTTCACATAAAAGCCAGTGCTTTTCGTCTACATATGTTATTGATATACTGGCTAATTCAATAAACACCTTTCTCGCCCCTCTATTCATATCATCTTTAATAGAACACAACGATAAAGCGAATTTATATAAAAAGCTAATGTAAAAATGAAATAACACTCATATACATATTCATTACTAACTCTATGTTCTCTTGCAAAATAATTTTGTATTTAAAGCAGTTCTTTGCTTGTAAATTCAATTCATTATTTTTTTTATTTATTAAAATTTCTCTTGATCTTCTGCGATCAATTACAGAGCTAGTTTTATATAACAGTAAATGGCTTTATAATTGTGCGCTTCAATGCGAACCTCTAATTAGAACAACCATATTACTGCAAAAACGCATTTAAGTTTAGATACCGTATTTAAACATGTGTAATACCTCTTGTAAAAACCTGGCACAATACAATCTATTCCGGTTGTCTATAAATACCGAATTAGATATGCACCGGCGCAACCCCGCTCAATGCTATCAGAATTTGTGCAGTATAACCACGGTCAGCGCTACCCGAATTTTGCACCGGCGCACCACACTCTTTGCTACCAAAATTGCACCGTATAGGTGCTGGATCAAACCGTTATTCTTGATAAATATTTTGACCGAAAAGCATAGATTGTTCAAATTGTGACATCTTTGCCCGGGCCCATAGAGGCAAAGAGGAATTCAACTTTCTTTACTAAATTCTCCCAATATGTAATGTTTACTGACTTATAAAATACAATCGTGGAAGCTTTGAGATAAAGGAACTAACACACGCTTGAGCAAGCTTTTGGAATTTGACTTAGACATCTGACTAATGCTAACTACTGAATGAATAGGCATAAGTAAAAAAGCACAACTAAAGCTTTTAATGCGAGTCAAAATAGTCAGATATGATATCAAGATAAATAAATAAATATTCAATTTACAAAGAAAAGAAATCATAATAGATCATCTATACAAAAAGAAAATATGATATAAATCAACATACATTATCACTCACTCTAGTCCAGCCTCGGGCTGGGGGAAATACTGTCCTAGCATCCCCACCCTGGCTTACTGGACCAAACAAACAAAACCAGCTCTCCTGAGCTGCTCTGACCAGACTCCAATGGTGACTAAGTAGATGATCATTCGATGTTACAAAACACAGCTATTTATGAGAGTTCACAGGGAGAGGGGGAATGCGCGATAGCACAGGGTGCGCACTAGCAAGGGAAGGGATAGATAGGAAAGCATTTGGCACTGTTCATAAAGATGACACTCGAGATGGAGACGCGATGACGTATAATTTGCGCAGTAAGAAGTAATTCCGTAAGAAGTAATCTGTTCGAAATGTTCATTTCGGTTCAAGATTAATACAAAATCATGGAAATGTTATAATTGAATTCATCAGATTACTATCAAGTCTCTTATGATAGACAAAATCCATGTACTTAATTTCATATATCATCATCATCCCGTATCATGAAAGCTACCGACGTCTACCGGAAACGAAACGCCATTCCTCTCTGTCCATCCATTGATCTTCCTGCAATCCTCACATGAAACAATCTCAATCCTGAAATAAGTGACCTCTAATTTCTATCACTCTCACATTCGAACTGTGAAATTTATAATCTGAGCTGTTACTGAACGCTGATAAATCAAAGTAGTAACCAACAATTTAACATAACGTTTTTCCGCTTCAGGGAAAAATTATTTACAATTTCACTAATATAACTCAAACCATAACTTAAACACAAGATCACAACATAGTCTCTTGCTTAATATACCGCAACATAGGACATCACATCACTCCATGTCATATACCATCTTCACTTCTCGCAACTGGAATTCCCTACCACAAGAAATAAGGGGCTGCCGGACATTGGCATCTTTTAACCCTTAAATTGGCAAAACACAAATTCTTCTTCTTCTCTTAGTTATTTGAATCTGGCGGACCGCAGTGAAAACGGAATCTTGTATAACTGTTATTATTAGGTATATTTGATAATTAGGCACACATTTAAGTTGTTTCTTTTTCTTAATTACCTTCTTATTTATTTAAAATACTAAATTAATTGAACCAACTGATGTATCCAAAAGGATACATTACGAATTTAAGGGTTAAAAGAAATCTAAATTTATATTTGCTCTAACCTCAACTTCATTATTACCCAGTGTAAGGTATATATATATATTATTTGGTGTTTCTCGTATAATGTATCATATTTATATTATTATTATTATTATCATCATCATCATCATTATTATATTATCATTATATTATTATTATTGTTATTATTATTATTATCGTAAGTATTATTATTGTTATTATCGTATAAAATGTTGTTTCTACATGAAATCTACATTGCTACATTTAATGTATATTTAACTGACTTTTATAAGATTCATGATGTGTTCCGTTGAGGTATTATTCAAAATTAATATATAAAATTATGGAATATTCACCTGAAAGGTCCGTCTCCTCAACTTATTTAATTATTTAACTGTAGCGCTTTCGGGACTTGTCCCATCATCGGCAGGATTCAAAACTGGTGTTTCACTGAAGATCTGGTAGAGGGGATTGCATGTATTGGGTTCGTTTTCGTTTATCAGGCTGTCGTTGTTGTGAGCTGCTTTCATGATTTCCATCTCTTCGAGTACGTCCATCCTCACTGGATTATTTTCTCTGTGCATTACTGTTAGGGTGTTTTCAATATTTAACATGCGATGTCCTTCATGGATAACGTGTTTTGCATAGGACATCGCATGTTAAAATATTGAAAACACCCTAACAGTAATGCACAGAGAAAATAATCCAGTGAGGATGGACGTACTCGAAGAGATGGAAATCATGAAAGCAGCTCACAACAACGACAGCCTGATAAACGAAAACGAACCCAATACATGCAATCCCCTCTACCAGATCTTCAGTGAAACACCAGTTTTGAATCCTGCCGATGATGGGACAAGTCCCGAAAGCGCTACAGTTAAATGATTAATTAAGTTGAGGAGACGGACCTTTCAGGTGAATATTCCATATTTTATATTAATTTTTAATGTATCTTTAACTGTTTATAATTAGTATAGTGTATATCTATATTTCTCAAATATTTATTTGTATTTGTGCTGGTTGAGTGGAAGACAAGGCCTTATGGCCTTAACTCTGCCAGAATAAATAAAACATTATTATTATTGTTAATTATTATTATTATTATTATTATTATTATTATTATTATTATTATTATTATTTAAACCTATGAGTTTGAGAAAAATGTAGTCGATGTGAATCACAGCCAAACTTTGAGACAAGTATTCCTACGCGGGGGATGAGGTAAGTGGAAGGAACCTATAACGTAGTACACAGAGCATTAATGAATACAACCTAATAATCGATATATATCCGCCGCGGTGGACTAGTGGTTATGCTCCTTGCCTCTGGTCCCGAGGGTCGCAGGTTCAAACCCGGCCGGGGTCGATGGCTTTTCATGATAGAAAAATCCAAGGAGCAAGTCCTCCGGGAGGGACTTTAAGCCGTGGGTCCCGAGTCTGAAGATTTTCAGGCTCGTAAAACATCCTTAAGCCTGAATGAAAGGCCTCTAAGCAAAATTTTACCTAATTTTCCCGTCCTAGTACTACGTTGGTTTCCTAGATGTCAGTATGAGGCGGAACATATTTCATAGAAGACATCAGGATAACATACCTCCTACCATCTACAGAACCATATCAAAAAGCAGTAAAAGTGAGGGAACAGAATCGGAAGGAAATAAATGAGGAATTTTACACCTCCAGTGCCATGACAGACAGAAACTGGACAAGAGAATGTGAGACACTGAGACACGTTCAACCAGACTAGCGATACATGGCTTTCGTCACGAGGTCTGCGAAAATAAGACATTCCACCAGCCAACTGAAGACTGCAGATGTGCACTGTGCGGTGATAAGTGTAAACTTTATCATATCACAAAGTGTAAAAACAGAACAAAATCAATTAATGAATACAGCAAAGAGTGAATACAAGTGATCAGTGGAAAAGAACGTAAAACTTTCGAAACTAATGCTCTTCTGAGTTCTCATTTATATTATTATTATTATTATTATTATTATTATGAGGCGGAACGCTGACCACGGACCACTCAAATGACATCTATACGTAAACAAGTGTAACTAAATTAGTATCGTTCAAATTCTACCCTGTAGGAGGAGAGCGCCTAAATCTCTGTTAAGCCTTAAATTGGCAAAACACAAATTTCTTCTGTTAGATATTTGAATGTGGCGGACCGCATTGAAAACGGAATCTTGTATAATTATTATTATTAGGTATATTGTATAATTAGACACACATTTAAGTAGTATATTTTGTTCGTTGTCGTCTGACTTATTTAAAATATTAAATTAACTAAACCAACTGGTGTATCTAAAAGGATACATTACGAATTTAAGGGTTAAGGGAAACATGGGCTTACAAGATACAAGAGATAATCGATACGTAAACGATAGATGTAATTCTTACCTGAACGAGGTCACCCAATCCTTTCCTCCGGCCGTGAAATTAAGGTGACACAGAAAGGGCAGTCTGTCCTCACGGGGGCGTCTGATTTCAAGGTCGTAAGTGCGTCCAACATCCCCGAAGAGTTCTGTTGCAAGCTGCAAGAGTAAACAACATACATTTTTATATACCTGACAGAAACACACGCACAATTGTACATTCACTTTTGATTAATTTTACTGTACAGCAAAATGAAGATCATAGAACTGTACGCATCAAACTAAAAACACAATATTTTGTAGTAAGTCACCGGAGATCATGAGCTCTTTGTATCAAAACCATCTGTCAACATTCCTAAACAACTTTTATAATAATTTCACTCAGCGTGCAGAAAATAAGGGACTGACATAAAGTGATTTTTTCTTCATGTCCCAGGTTGCCATTTCGACATATTTGAAAATTGAGTTTTCCAAGGCTATAGTCTTGGTCTTTTTCCCAAAAAAAGTCAAAATTTTCGAAATTTCAAAACTGCAAAAATACAATCTGAAGCGAGTATCCGGGATTTATTACACTTAAATCCCGGTCTAATAAAACATTTCAAAATTGAGTTTTCCAAAGCTATAGTCTTGGTGTTTTTCCAAAAAAAGTGTAAAAATTCTGGAAATTTCAAAAGCTGCAAAAATGCTATCTACAGGGTGAATCCGGGATTTATAATGAAACAAATCCGGTCTAAATAGAAAATTTCAAATTGAGTTTTCCAAGGTGTTTTCTTGGTGTTTTTTCCAAAAAGTCGAAATTTTCGAAATTTCAAAAACTGAAAAAATACATTCTAAAGAGTGTATCCGGGTTTTATTATGCATAAATCCCGGTCTAAACTCAAATTTCAAAATTTGAGTTTTTCAAGGTGTTTTCTTGGTGTTTTTCCAAAAAAAGTCAATTTCCGAAATTTCAAGAACTGCAAAAAATAATATCTAGAGGGTATATCCGGGATTTATAATGCAAAAAATTAATCCAAAATTCAAAATTTCAAAATTTTCCAAGGCTACAGTCTTGCTATTTTTGCAAAAAAGTCAAAATTTTCGTAATTTCAAAAACTGCAAAAATACAATCTAAAGCGTGTATCCGGGATTTATTACACATAAATTCCGGTCTAAATAACAAATTTCAAAATTGAGTTTTCCAAAGCTATAGTCTTGGTGTTTTTCCAAAAAATTTCAAAATTCTGAAAATTTCAAAAGCTGCAAAAATGCTATCTACAGAGTGAATCCGGGATTTATAATGAAAAAAATCCGGTCTAAATAGAAAATTTCAAATTGAGTTTTCCAAGGTGTTTTCTTGGTGTTTTTCCAAAAAAGTCTAAATTTTGGAAATTTCAAAAACTGCAAAAATAGTATCAGAGGGTATATCCGGGATTTATAATGCACAAAATTAACTCAAAATTCAATATTTCAAAATTGAATTTTCCAAGGATATAGTCTTGGTCTTCTTCTTCTTCTTCTTCCGTTTGCAGTATTGGGTGATGATGCCCGTTCTGCGACTACAAAAACTGATCTTTCCATCGGTTGAAGGGTCTTCCGAGGACTCTTTTGCCTTTAGGTTTGAGGTGGTAAATCATCTTTGGTAAACGGGAATTTGACATTCTCTGGACGTGTTGGAACCATTTAATCTGATAATTTTGTATATTTCCACCATATCCCTACTATTCCACTGCATCCTTATCTCATCACTCTTCATTCTATCCCTTAAAGTTACTCCTAGACTACAAGAAATAGTCTTGGTGCTTTTGCAAAAAACGTCAAAATTTTCGTAATTTTAAAAACTGCAAAAATACAATCTAAATAGTGTATCCGGGATTTATTATGCATAAATTCCGGTCTAAATCTATAATTTCTGGTATTCTCTCCTGGCATTTGTTTCATTGTAACCTACTTCCGAAGCTGGGGCGTCTGGAAGGTGGAGTTATGTCACTCCGATGAATGATAAATGATAATGAAGCGCCAGGAGAGTTCTTAACCCAAACATAACCTAGTTTCCAGACCATGGGCAACCACAGGAAATATCTCCTTTAAGGAAAAATTACTATGGCTTGACCGGGAATCGAACCCGGGACTTCATGAATAGTAGTCAAGAACGCTGACCACTAGCCCATGAGGCTGGGTCTTAAATAAAGTGTAAAAATGTGAATTTTACGATTATATAAGGAGATTTCTTTAAAGTAATTATTTTATCTCTTCGTAAGATAAAAGAGAAGTAAGAGATCGGGTAGGTACACAGATCTCAATTCTAAGATTTGTGTTTATGGAATTGTTTGCTATACTAATTCCCAGCTATGTTCCAGTTGTACTGCTAACAAACTTGTTTAAGGTATTAATCCGCCGACTTCGTCTACTTTTACCCGCCATATGACTGAATTGTGTACGGAACTGTCAACGATACAAACATTGTTCTTACGTAACATCATATTGTACGAGAAATAAGACTGAATACAGGGTAAGATAACTAACTAACTAACTCACTGGCACCTTCGAACCCGTAGGTTCATTGGCGCGTGGGGTGCTTTTTATGGTTTTTATGTTTCCTTCTTAGAGATTTTACTTTTACCAATATATGTTTATTACCAAATATATTAATTGATATAGAACACCCCATACTTTTGATGGTAATTTTTTTAGATAACTCTAATTTCAGTCTATATGTGTTGGAGATGATTTTTTTGTTGACCACTTTAATTTTATCCCAAGTGTGTTGGAAATTAAAATTATTTTTCATTTTTTAGTTTTCTAATAAAGCGTGTTCTTTTAGTTTTTTAAAACTAATATTTTTTTAAAGAATATATAGCCATCCCCACAAGAGTATTACCTTTTATAAATAATATTTATTGCACAAACACTAATAATAGAAGAAAATTTTCTACTTGAGATATTTACAAATTGCACGAACTCAAGTACGAATTATACTGTAGCAAGCAAATCGGAGAAAACATTATTTATTCAAAAAGCAAACATCCACTTGGATTATCTGTTTTCTGATGTATCAATAAATAATACGAAGTTTCCTGGGAGGCCACTGGGATTCAGAAGTAAAGCTCTTTATATTCTGATCCTAAAACAAGAGAAGGAGGTAAGAGGTTCTGAGATGTTTACGAAAACCTTTACAAGCTCATGCAACAACACACGAGGAAAGTTAGGTGGGAAAATGTATATAAATCGATATAAATAAAAAAAATATATATATGGATTTATTAAGGAATTCTTAGATAGATAGATAGAATGATAAATAATAATAATAATAATAATAATAATAATAAAAATAATAATGTTTTATTTAAGGTGGCTAAATTAAGGGCATAAGGCCTTCTCTTCCACTGAACCAGTAAATAGTAATATTATACAAAAATTACATACTTATCACAATTTTAAATATTATAGCAATATAGACTAAACAAAAAATCAATGGGAATGTGGAGTAATATTAGCTAATACTAACGAAAAGTGGAATAAAATATAATTAAAATAATATAAAATTAAATTAAGTCAGTAAGGCTTCCTAGATAAATATGTGTAGCTATGTACAAATTGCTAAATATAGTTGTTATGCAGTAAATATTTTCATTGTGTGGACAGATAGATAGATATACAGCCACAAAAATATATAGTTAATTTAAAAGACGTTTATGCAGTATTTGTTGACCTGGAAAAGGCCTTTGACAGAGTAAATTGGAATAAACTCCTGAAGATCTTGAAGAAAATTGGCGCGAACTGGAAGGAGAGGAGGCTCCTAAGTAGTCTTTATATGAAACAGTGAATAAAAGTGAAGATAGGAGAAGAAATGTCAGAGGGAAGAGAAATTGGAAGAGGGGTGAGGCAAGGATGTCCTCTAAAACCTACTCTTTTCACCATCTACCTGGGATAACTGCTTCAGTAATACAGGAGGCGTAAACATGGGAGGAAGAAGAATAAAGTCCATAAGATTTGCTGATGATATGGCTTTGCTAGCAGAAGGTGCAATGACACAGAGGAACATGCTGATGGAGCTGCATGACAAGTGCGAGGATTATGGGATGAAGATAAATATAAATAAGACGAAGGCCATGATTATAGGAAAGAAACAAAGGAAGATAAACATGAAGATTAAAGATGAGGCCATTGAGCAAGAGGAGAGCTTCAAATACTTGGGTTGTACTATCAGTAGTAACATGAATTGCGGTCAAGAAGTAAAGCAGAGGATAGCAATGGCAAAAGAAGCTTTCAACAAGAAGAGGAGAATTTCTGCGGACCTTTGGCAAAAGAATTACGGAAGAGGAAGTAAAGTGCTTTGTGTGGAGTGTAGCATTGTATGGTGCAGAGACCTGGACATTACGACGGAATGAGGAAAAGCGACTGGAAGCTTTTGAGATGTGGATGTGGAGAAGGATGAAACTATAAAATGGACAGACAAAGTAAGAAAAGAAGACGTGCAACATGTCCTGCCCTGCCCATAGCAGTCTACGAGACTTACATTTTTTATTATAAGTGTTGTGAGTAAGCCGAAATGCTGTTTCCATTTTCCATTATTATTATTATTATTATTATTATTATTATTATTATTATTATTATTAATTATTATTATTATTATTATTATTATTATTATTATTATTATATAGTCAATGTGGGGATATATCTATGAATGATAGTGTGGATAGATAGATAATTAGGTAGATAGAAAAAATAGATACAAAAATAAATATACTGATCGATAGATTGCGACAGAAAAAATAAGGATATAGATAGAGAAATGGAGAAAGAGCGAGATAATTTAATACGAAATTGAAAATGAGAATAGGTCTGACAAAAAGAAGTTAAGGAATAAATTTATTAGAGAATGGCAGTAATATATTGAATTTTGGGAGGATGTCGTGATTAGATAAGACATGCAGAATGGAGCATGTACAGTATGAAAGACAGAGTTGGTACATATGACAGAATGAATACACAGCCCTGGGCTTTACCCGAATACGACAGCATTTCAACAAATAACATATTAAGATGCAGAATGTACTCTCTCTCTGCTGAATGAACCCTCAAAATGTAAATTGATGCTTATTCAATACAAATAACATATCTTAATTCTATTCCAAAATACATTCAACATGCAGAAGATGGAACTTCTCCCAGTATAGGAAAGTGATGATATATTCTGGTTGAGCGCCATAGTTTTATGCGTTCTTGCGATTTACTTTTAAAAATATTATTTTTCTTTCTTACAAAATGAACAAGTTTCTTCTAGAAAAACAATATGAATAAAACAAGCATGATTAAGCGCACCGAATTGGGAAAATAAAATAAAAATGGCAAAATGTGTATTTTTTGTTTATTTGCACTTTAATAACTCTGATTATGTAGGTTTACGTGCTGCAAGAATATCCAGGAAGGAGAAAATCAGAAATTCATACATAAAAGAAAAAATGCAGGTACAATATTCAATATTAGATTTTATAAAGAAGAAACAATTAAATTGGTACGGACACATTAGAAGGATGGAAGAAGGAAGACTACCTAAGATAATCATGGATTGGGAACCACCGGGAATGAAAAAGAAGGGTAGACCAAATATTACGTGGATTCAGGAAATCAACGAAACTAAGAGGGAATGGGAAATAGAAGAAGATATATGGATGAACAGACAGGAATGGAAAAATGTGTTGAAACAAGTGTGTAGTTAACTGTGAACATGGGTACCGGAAAAATGTATATTCATTGTAAAAGCCGGAATAATAAAAAAAAATTGGTTCATGTATTTTTTTATTGTAGGAGCAAAATTGAGTCCGTGACGTAAGAGTTAAAATGCCCTTGGATGTGTGGTCAGCATTACTACTTAAACTTAATGAGTTTTTTTCTGTTTAAATTTTTTTTACATTTCCCAAAACTTAAAAATGTTCCTAACCATGCTATTTTTCATCATCATCCACGCAAGTATTAGGCCGTGTGGCCTGTTACGGTCTCAAAGAGGAATTTTCCATCCGGCGCTTTTTTGGACGTTCCAGTGATCTTTTTGCCTTGGGGGCAGTAGCGAAGTATGGCTTTTGGAATTCTATGAGACGGCATTCGTTGAAGATGGGCTTTCCAGTTGTTCTGGTAGTTTTGTATATGGTGAAGAATGGGTTCTACATCCAACTCCTCCATAATTTCCTCATTTATTTTATGGTCCCACTTTGTGTAGCCTGCTGTACGGCGCATAAATCACATCTCATTTGCTGTTATTCGGCTTTCATCTTCTTCTTCGTATTGTCCATGCTTCACTACCATATCTTAATACTGGTCCTGCGAGAACCTTATAAAGCCGTAATCTTGTGTTTCTTCTGTACTAAAGATGGTTTCATTATACTGTTAATTATCCCCGTTGTTTTTGTAAAATTTGTGATTTTCTTTGATATATCAGCTTCATCTTGAAGTGTTAAATTATAACCCAAATAATTAAATTCGTTTACTTGTTCTAAAATTTCATCTCCCAAAACAATTTTGCTAGGTATAAGGTATTTCCCACAAAAGGCCATCACTTTAGTTTTCTTTGTATTGATTTCCACATTGTATCTTTTTGCAATTATATTAAATTGTGTATAGAATACTGTAAATCTGTTTCTGTTGGAGCTATTAATACCAAATCATCTGCAAAAATCAAAAAGTATATTTTATGGTTTCTATTAATTTGGATAGAACCGTGTCTCATCTGTCGCAAATCTTGGAGTACTCTATCCTTGCTACTTTTATGCTACCAAAGTATAATTTTGAGGTTAGACTTCTCAGTATATGCTAATTCAAATTTGCTATGCAGTTATTAGTCTAAGACAAGATACGGAAAATTGATTTTTCAATAATTACCTTCCTTCATTGAAATGGATGTTGATTTTAGAAACACCCTGTATACTAATACATGTACATTTTTCTTGTGAATGTGCACTAGTGACGTAAGCTCCCACCCTCCATAAACAATGCAACAATGCCTCAAATAACAAGCCCCTGTTTTACAGATGAACCTACTTAAAAAGAGGATAAAAATGGCTAATGTAGGGTGGATGAAGGGGCTTAATATCATTTGGGTAGGATACAACATGTGCATGAAATTAGGGGGTTGGAGGAAGAGAGATGAACTGGTGCTTATATCCCTCTCCGTAGTAATGTTTTTACTAGATTACGCCACACCAAGTTATGGCCTCTTGGAGCATCCGTCCAACAATATTGTCGCATCCGCCATAACACGTCGATTCCGCTACAGTACCCAAGTTCCTCTAGCACTGTGCTCTGTCTACTTAATAATAATCCAGCCTCCCCCCCCAGCTTCTTTACAATGTAATAATGCAAATAATGTACCCCATATGTGCGTGTGTGTACTTATGTCTTGTTATTCTTCCGAGTTACATTGGTCTAAAGGCTGAATGTTAATACAATGAAAACAATAAAAAAACATAGTTTAAAGTATATTTTAGAATAGAATTTATTTAGCCCGGTGGAGTTAAGACCATGTGGCCTTCTCTTCCACTCACCAGGACAAACATATGTTACATATAAATACAAAAAATTACAATAATAGTCTTACTAAACAATTAACTATCTGTCAAATTGAATAATAATGAAAATAATGTCTAATAATAATATCCATCCATAGTAATTCTGCCCGAAGGCAGGTCCTTCACTGCAATAATAGCATTTTAAACCTTCATAAGAAAAAGATGAAAAATCATTATTTGCTTTGCCCTAGTCATTAGAACGAACGTGGAAGAGAATTCGTGTTCGAGAGGAATGGGTTAACCTTTACACTGCTACGAACGGGTATATCCGTTGGCAAAGAAAATGCTTGCTGTGCTATGGGTGTGTATATCCATTCTCAACTCCAAACGCCTGCTAGTTATATAATACGTATTGCATTGCTTTCAAACTAAGCAGGCATATACTGCCATCTCTTAGGAACCTAAATAAACTTTTTCCATATTTCTCCCTGCATTGAGCAAGGAGGATTTTAAAGACTGGAAATATCTCAGCAGTGAAAAGGTTAAGAAAGCAGCATGAGCCACTTTAGCATAGAGGAGAAGCTGAATAGATGAATAGCAAGCACCAGTTCGTGAGGATTTCCACACAAAAATATCTCATTTAGAAGACTTCTACCGTGCAAAGAACTTCAATCATCCGTAACACAAATATACATAAATCATCGCCTTGGTGTCCATATAAAACCTCGCAGTGCATCAAAGTACAAAACATTCGTAATGCAGATGAACACAACTGGGTATAAATCTTCCTCTTGGTTGAATTATGTTAAAAGTCTTTATTCATACAATATTTAACCAGTTTCATATTAAATCTCCGGTTTTTAAATTTGTTTTAATGGAAGGTGGCTTTTATGATATCAAATGATATTTATTTTTATCTTAACGATTTCTAGCACAGTCGAATACTAATTAAATCTTACTGTTTTTTTCTGGGAATTTATTAAGAAAAATTCGCCAAAAAAAATAATACAGGGTTCTTCATTTTTAACCTAACGGGCACACGGCGTTGTGTCTGTGCGCGATTGTGTGTGCCACAGCCGGCTTTCTCCTACATAAACTTGTGTGACATCTGTCTTACAAAAACCAGTGCACTGCAAAATCTTAAATTAGTTCAAGATCTGAGACCGATTGTGTACGTATGTTTTCACAGATAGTGTTCTGAATTTACGTTACGGAATAAAGATGGCTAAATCGTATGTATAATTCTCAGTAAACGAAAAAATGAAAGAGATTGAAGATAAAGAAAAACAAACTTTCTGAACGCGAAATAATGACTAAATTTAAATGTGGGAAAAATGATAAATGAATGGATGCAAGGAAATGGTGAAATGAAGAGGGTAAAAAAAGGAAAAAGAGAGAAAGAAAGATAAATATCCAAATTTCCGGACCGATGCTGCAAAGTCAAGCTCTAGCTGTTGCTATATCCTTAGGGAATAACGATCTGAAGGCATCTTCAGGTTGGTTGCGGACAGTTTTAAAATACGACACAATGTAGTGTGGAATGAAATTTGCAGGGAATCAAAGGATGTGGACGAAATTATAGTTAGTGAGTGGAAACCTAAAATGCATACTTTAATTTCAGGATACACGCCTAACAGACATTTTTAATGCTGAAGAAACTGGACTGTTTTTTCGCGCGTTACCGTCGAAGTCGCTCATACATGCTATATTTCACTTTCCAACAGCAGCGGAACTACAATTAATCCAATGTACATAAAAAAGACATATATGTGCTCTATAATCTAAGAGTCCACCGCTGTGTTCTCGAGGTAGCGTGCTGCCTTGTCACACAGCAGGCCCGGGTTCGATCCCCGGTCAGGGCAGTTTTTCTGTGTGAGGTTTTTATCGGGGTTTTTCCTCACCTGTCAGACAAATGTCAGGAAAACTTTAAGGCCCAAACAGTCCCCGAAATCATAAGGCCATCATAACCATCATCATCCTTATCATTATCATCATCATCAATCGGCCGCGGTGGACTAGTGGTTATGCTCCTTGCCTCTGGTCCCGAGGGTCGCGGGTTCAAACCTGGCCGGGGTCAATGGATTTTTAGGATGGAAACATCCAAGGAGCAAGTCCTCCGGGAGGGCCTTCAAGCCGTGGGTCCCGAGTCTGAATATGTTCAGGCTCGTAAAAGTTCCTTAAACCTGAATTAAAAGGCCTCTAAGCAAAATTTACCGAATTTTCCCGTCCTAGTACTACCTTGGTTTCTTAGATGTCAGTATGAGGCGGAACGCTGACCATGGACCACTCAAATGACATATATACGAAAACAAGTGTAACTTAATTAGTACGGTTCATACTCTTCCCTTTAGGGGGAGAGCGCCTAAATCTCTGTTAAGGGAAAACATGGGCTTACAAGAAGATCATCATCATACTTCATCGGTGTGGAAAGCAACGGGAAGCTACCACACCTACAATTTCCTAGTAAAGCTACAAGCATAGCATGAAAATGCTATGATTGCAGTGAAGGACTGTCCTCGGGCAGAATTACTATGGACGGATGGATAATCTAAGATTGGGTAATTTTTTATGATGCGGAATTTTGTCTAATGTGGGAAAAAATTTGGTCCCATGCGAATCCAGTTTGAACAAGTTTTACACTGTATAAATTAATTTGTTTATTGCATGAGCCAATATAAAATATATATTTTATATTCATCGGCATTTATTGTAAAACCATATTGCCAAAGGGTTGGTATCTGCTCTTATAATGTAAAACAATAATGCTTTGTTACACAGTATGTTATCCAGGTACTGAATTGTGTTTCAAAGAATACATCTGTTGTAAGCTGCAAGCACAAATAAAAGCTCATGTGTATAATTTTAATTTTTTAATACCCCTTGGGGCTAATATAGCAAGTTTTTGCTATTGCCATATTTATATTAATAAATAATCAGAGGCAGATGTTTACGAAAAAAAGCTTAAACTAAGTACAGCATATGTTGTGGCCCAACGGACCATAAATTCCGAAAACACACAGCCTTTTTATCTGAAAATCCCTTCCATTATAACTTCCCTCAAAACTTCCATTATTTATCGAGCGGTCATTTCTTGCGAAGAAGGGTCATTACACATGTCTGCTGCAATCCCTTTATCATGGTTTCAGAATTTTCTCACCTTACAAAATTAATTGCGAATGATGAAAAAAATGTATCTTTTTACACCCCAGCGACGTAAACAGAATGGTTAGAAAAGAGGATAAAAGAGAACAAAACAAACAGATAACGCCAACATTTCAACTTGCGCTTTCCCAGAGCGCGTTTGTTTTTCCCTGCCTCTGCACTTTTTCCCCCTTTCTCCATTCCATTTTTTTCTGTATGTCAGGGCGCGATAACATTGCAAATGTTTCTCACACATAGAAACTGAAGTTAGTATATAAAAATTACACCACGTAATGCATCTGGAGATGTACACAGGCAAATAAAATATGCTGCAGAGAGACAAATGGTTTATTTTTGTCGTTGGAGCAGCGCGGAGACTTGGAAAAGAAACTGGAAGCAATTTGCTAACTTTTATCATATTCTTGGTGGTGCTTGGAGAAATTGGGAAGGAAGATTAGGGAAGTTTTATGTACTAGAGTTAGGAAAGAGGATCATATGTCGATATCAAGATAGTTTTTAATTTTAAAAAAATATCGCTCTTTCTCCTTACAGAAAAAAAAAACGCAGAATTCTAATTTACAATGAAAACAATATGGAGGTTATAAAGTAAGATTTTATTTTTCTGGGAATATATTAGAAGCTTTTGTCTCTGAATTTGTTTTTTATTTCTCCGAAACTTTATATCCTCTTACTATTAAATAAAGTTGGGAGATACACGGATTAATTTTTTGTAAATTTACTGTAAAAAAGACATGAATGTTAAATTCGGTGTAAACAATTTAAGAAGAAAAATAAAATTCACAATTCAACATTTTATTTTTGTTTGCAACATGATTTCTTTTGCAGCCAGTCATATTCAGAATAACACATGTAAATGTGTAGATCATAAAAATTTCATTACCGATTAGCTAATACCCGGCGTGCGCTGTTACGCCTAAA
The DNA here is from genome assembly GCA_030220185.1 of Diploptera punctata. Classification (NCBI taxonomy): domain Eukaryota; kingdom Metazoa; phylum Arthropoda; class Insecta; order Blattodea; family Blaberidae; genus Diploptera; species Diploptera punctata. The sequence goes on from JASPKZ010000796.1 coordinate 411,343, forward strand.
TAAATTAAAATTCATGTGCTTTCATGTTTAGTTGAATAAGTGAATGGAAAATGTTATAGATTTATATATTTAGATACCCCGTGCTGATTACCCGGCGTTGACCAGGAATCTACTTATCCCGATCTTCTTGACGTAAATGAGCTGAAATACGAAAATTAAAGTAATTTATGTTTATAATGTTGAGTGATTCCGGGTTCTGTGGCCGTGGTCCATAGTTGGTGTTGATACCAGACGTTGTCGCCCTCAACTGCGGAGGGCATCTTCAGTGGCGAGTGCTTCTAGGCGTGTTTCCTGGTCGGAAGCTCTACTCTAAGTAGAGCTTCCGACCAGGAAACACGCCTAGAAGCACTTGCCACTGAAGATGCCCTCCGCAGTTGAGGGCGAAACGTCTGGTATCAACACCAACTATGGACCACGGCCACAGAACCCGGAATCACTCAACATTATGATTACCGGCCGTGAAAGCCTGCATTCAACTAATTTATGTTTAGTTAAATAAGTTATAGCGTAATTATTTTTAGATAACCCCGTGTTGTTTGCCCGGCGTTGTCCGGGAATCTACTCATCCCGCTCATTTTCGCATAAATGAGCTGTAAAACAAACAAAAAATGTACATCGCTGTTTACATTAAATATATACATATTTTAAAGTAACTATATTTAAATAATGATTTGTGAGTAAACAGCTTAATATTTTATACGTTAAATAGTCCTAACAAATGCCACTCTTGATTTACAAATTCTCTAGATAAATTCACTCCTCACTTCGTGAGTCATGAATTTATCGATAATTTGGAAATCACTCGTGGCATTACTTATGACTATTTAACTCATGTCGCAAATGGTAGTCAATCACCAATCACGTTTCAATGATGTCTGTTTTACACCAATGACAGTCGTGTTCCACCTCGCTCTTTATCAGCTCCTGCTTTTGTGATAAAGAAAGCTCCTCCTTTTTTAATATTCTGAACAGGTTAGGCTATTATTTTTCTCCAACAAAATACATTGATAATAGGAAACAATGAATGGATTCAGTGATTTTACTGAGTTGTTTGTTCAAAATATAAATAATTAATCTATAATGTTGATTATAAAAGTTTGATGTGTTTAATTATTTCTCCACTAGAGTTCATTCTTACAATATTGCGATCCTATTTGGCAATAAATAATATGATCGAGTTGCGGTGAATATACATAACCTCACATTTCTAATTTGTTTTCAAACATCGCCGTTTACATTAACTATATAAATATTTTAAAACACCGGCAACTATATTCAAATAATTATTTTTTAGTAAAGAGCTTAATTTTATTCGTTAAATAGTCCTAACAAACGCCACTCTTGATTTCCAAATCTTCTAGATAAATTCGCTCCTCACTTCGTGAGTCATGAATTTATCGATAATTTGGAAATCACTCGTGGCATTACTTATGATAAATATATCCATGCCGTATATAAACCAAATGCGACAACTTTAACAAGATTGATATCAGCACGCGTTGGAAAAACTCAACTTCTTGCAATATACAAGTACATTATATGAATTACATAGCAAGGCAGCAAAACAAACACTACAGCCATCTTGTTAGAACGAAAATGCAAAAGAAACCATAAACCTCGCATGGGAAAATTCTTCAGCTGAGAAATTCCCACGTGTAAGAATGTCATAGCCATTTCAGAGGGTTTCAAATCTCTCTTAAGGTTCTCACATTTTACTGAAGTATTACTGTAAGAGAGCAAGGAATGTTATGGATCATTGGCGTAGAATTCGGAGCCTGGTTTACGAGACAGTGTTCCTTGTTTTGTTTTATGCACCTGGCCAAGTACACTCATAAATCCTTCTTCTCATGCAAATATATATGTATATATTTCCCCTTCAGAATTCTCTATCTTTTTTTTTTCTTACCTCCAGACTAAATTTTTCTCTCCTCTATTGGCGTGGGTGTGGGTATGGAGGAGATGACGTCATATAAGCACAAAGCTAACATTTCTTGCTACCTTGGTAACGGAAATAATTTTACGCAGTCTCTGGTAAAAGGCAATTCACAGACGAAAACGAAAAAATGACAAATAAGATGTTTAAACACGGCGTCATGATTACTGGAATAAAACTCTTTTATTTTTTAAGAAATGTTATTTCATGACAATCAATCAATTCGTGTTTTTAAATAAAGAAGGTATTAAAAGATCGTGTAACAATATAGAATTTATTTATTTATCTAATGGCTGCTATAAGTGCCATAAGACCATCAATCTACAAAGAAATAACAGAATAACAAAAATAAATAACGCATACTTATTTCCAAGTGGTGCACCCTAGAAACGCTTTCTGGCTAAATGGCAAAAATAACGAAGAAGATAATACAGAATAATAATATCAATAATAATAATACTATAATTTTATTATTATATGTCAAAAGATGCCAGAGCAAAGATTGCCAAAAATTGTTATGGAATGGATCCTAATGGAAAGGAGGAAATGGAAGGCGAAGAAAACTTGGATAGAAGGGGTACAAGCAGCCATGAATATCAGAGGAATGGAGGAAGATCAATGGATGGACAGAGAGGAATTTCGTTTGGTTTCCGGAAGACGGCGGCAGCTGCCATGATACCGGATGACATGATTATTATTATTATTATTATTATTATTTATTATTATTATTATTATTATTATTATTATTATTATTATTATTATTATTATTTCTGAATTTATATATAATTATTCCTTTATAATCTAATATGTAAAAATGTTTGTTTGTTTGTTTGTTCGTACTTTATGCGTGGCCATACCATTGATCGAAGAGTGATGGGGCTTTTTGCAAAATGTTCAGGAGATTTCCGGGCTGAACATATTCTATAAGAGAGTTGTGATACTCAACTCCTACACTCATAAACATCTCCCTTTGTACTGGAAAACGTAATAAAAATAGCTCTTTGGACGCTTAAATGTCTTATGCTGCCTAAACCATAACAAATACACAAAATGAATGTACACAGAATTGAATATCTGAAACAACTCTACAAAAAAAGTCCACGACAGCATATGTTTATCTCTTACGGATAACTCACAATAACCATTTTTGTCTTTCATTGATGCCAAGAAGATCGAGACAAGTGCGTAGATTCCTGTGCAAGCATAGCAGCACATGGCAGGTATTCTTTTACGGATAACTCACAAAAACGAATTTTGTCCTTTAGCTTATTTATGACTATTTAACTCATGCACCAAATGGGAGTCAATGACCAATAACGTTTCAATGATTTCTGTTTTACAACCAATCAGAGTCGTGTTTCACGAAATATTTATCAGTGTTATAATTACCATATTAAAGAAAGCTCCTCCTTTTTAACATTCTGAATAGGTCATAGCATTATTTTGCAGTGACTGACTCTCTAAGAAGTGCGGCTACCAGATTTTATATATAGTGCATGAATGTCAACAAAAAGCGCATGCGATAGATAATATAAAAATATTTGTAACAATTGATTATACCACAAAAAAAGAAAGAAAAGAAACCACTGTTTGCACTTTCTTAAACGAACTATTTTCCAGGAAATGACGCAGAAAAATATAATTGACATATTTACATCATAGGACATTAGAAATTAATTAATATACAGTATAACGTTGGTTCATAAATTTCTCTACTAGGGTGCATTCTTACAACATTGCGATATTTTGGCAATAAATGATATAATCTGGTTGCAGTGATGGACAAAAGAAGCAAATTAAGTGTACCAATCGTTTCTCATTTGTTTTCAAACATCGCCGTTTACATTAAATATATAAATATTTTAAAGTAACTATAGTTAAATAATGATTTGTGAGTAAACAGCTTAATTTTATTCGTTAAATAGTCCTAACAAATGCCACTCTTGATTTCCAAATTCTCTGGATAAATTGGAAATGACTCGTGGCATTACTTATGATAATGACGATGATGAATGTAAGGACCGATGTGAATATGTTAGCTTTGTTTTCTGACTAGGAATTTAAAACTTTGTACTTTTTATATTTCAAATATTTTTGGTGTAAGAATAAGTATGTTTTGTTTGCTTTTGAATGGATTTAACTGGCCAGATTTTCAAGGCATTGCTTCCCCAATAACGGCTACGTAAACAGACGTCAAAAATCTCTAAATCTACTTTTTCTGCACAATTACTTTATTTCCCCTCTGTCTTGAGGGTTCGTGGTGTTTTGACAGGCAAACGTATGGCGAGGGTTGCATCCCCAACATGAGGATAAAAAATACTGCAAACTTCCCGCACCCTCTTGTCTAAAATAATTCTCTGTTACTTTGCATTGCTGAATCTGCAACATCTACAGATTTCAAGGGAGCGGGAAGAATAGAACAGGAGTTTTTCTCTGCAAATAAAATCTTTCATTTGTACGGGATAAACATTCAGTTACTTTGTGATGCCTAAAAGTGAGATTCAAAGCTTAAACGAATTAACCAGTTTCTACAACCGGTACTTTTAAAGTATCCATACAAGTAATGAATATAATTCAAAATGTGTTGTGATACAATCCAAGGTTTATATCATTATTCCATCAATGGATATAGGACTCCACCGGAATTAAAATTTAAATATCGCATTAGCGGTCGCAATTTTCGATGTTTCACAACGAAACTCGGTACATGCAATTAAAATAAAACGAGAAAGTATTCTTTCAAACAACAGCGAAATTCAAACCCTAAAATAAATACATCATCATCATCATCAATCATCATAGTACATCACGATTTCCGGTCTCAACAGAAACACCATCCAAATGCCTTTTCAGTGGACGTCCTGGTCTTCTTCTTCCTGCAGGTTGACGTCTTAACATTTGTTTGGGTGTCCTGTGATCTTCCATTCGATGAACATGTTGTATCCATCTTGACTTATAATCAGAAATTTTGTTTTCTAAATGTTCCATGTGTAATTCTTCTAAAATGTCTTCATTTTTTTTTGTGATCTAGTAGTATGTATCCTGCAGTCCTCCGAAGGTATCTCATTTCAGCAGATCTAAGCCTCTGTATATCCTTCTGTTTCAAGGTCCATACTTCGCTACCATATAAAAGAGTTGGAAGAGCCAGTGTTTTATACACTTTTAATCTTGAATGCTTTTGGACTAACTGTGGCTTGAAGATAGAATTTATTAATTCTAAAATTCTTTAAAAAATTAGATATTTTTGCATTTACATCCTTTTCTTCTTCTTATGAGATATTGCATCCTAGATATTAAATAAATTCACTCTAGCAATCGTCATGTTTGATCCATTGTAATGTATATTTTATACCACAATAAAATATTGTAGTGAGATCACATATTTAGGAATTAAAATAAATAAAATGGGAGTTATGAAGAGGAAATAAGACAAGAAATAATAAAGCAAGATTTGCAATTGCTTGCCTCAATGGAATATTGTGGGATAAAAATATAAGTAATAAAAATAAAATGAATATATATCATACAATTGTTAAAAGCATCATTACTTATGGAGCAGAACTTTGGCCATTAACAACAAAAACAAATAAGTAAGTTACCTTTTGGCAACGGAAATCGATTTTATACGAAGGGCCGCAAGAATTTCAAGAATAGAAAAAATTAGGAACTCAGTTATAAGGGAGAAAATGAAGATTGAAGACACTATTTTAGATTATATTAAAACTCAGCAATTAAGATGGTACGGACATGTCCAGCGAATGGAAGAGGATCGACTACCAAAATCTGTTTTGGAATGGAAACCTGAGGGAAAACTAAGCAGAGGAAGACCTAAAACCTTCTGGAGTCAGGGAATATGTTTATATATGAAGGAGAAACATGTACAATCAGGAGATTGGATGGACCGACAAAACTGGCTATTAGGAATCGGACGATGTCAAAGACATTAATCAAAACTGTAAAATTGAATCAACCTATAAACAGAGCGTCACCTAAAAAAATGAGCGTAAGGGTGAGACCACATAAATATTGAGTTTTCACGAGTCCATTTGTAATGTAATCAAAACGTTTGTATCTTCGTAGTGTAGTTAGAGCATTCAGCTTCTCGTAGAAGATGGAATTAAACTTGGAAAGGCAGAACAAGTGAATGTCTCCCATGAGAGGAAAGACCTGTGTATGAAGAAAGGGAGTAAGAAATGTGGTTACTGGAGAAAATTCCAAGCACTCTGCGGTGTATACATACAGTGACCGTTTCATACTGACGGGTTTAGTTATGTTAAAATGGTGATTCACAGAGCACAACCAGGGACTACTTCTGCATACTCTTACTGGTCCCTAGGGGCATTACAAAGCTGTTGTAATTTACATGAGCAGAGAAAAAGATGAAACCAAGGAAATACAAAGTTGAATATCTAATAAGTACGAATTTTCAAAGAAATAACACAAAATATTCTTCTTGTATACCTACATCGGCAAATAAAACAAAGTAGTATATATATATTAATTAAAAAAAAACTTAGTTTTTATTTGAAGAGAAAAATTATACGCTCAGACCGGGACTTGAACCCGGGACCCTTGGTTCTCTAGACCAAGTGCTCTACCAACTGAGCTACCTGAGCAAGTACCGATCTAAACGCAAATCTTTCTCTATATACATTGTTATAAAAACATGGACAAAGCCGTACTGGCTGTAATGTATCATTTCCAAATATGTCTTCTTAATAAAGGAGCCGCCATTTGCAAGATAGAAGCATGGCTTCATAGCATTTGATGGGCGGGAATTACAGTGTATATAGAGAAAGATTTGCGTTTAGATCGGTACTTGCTCAGGTAGCTCAGTTGTAGAGCACTTGGTCTAGAGAAACCAATGGTCCCGGGTTCAAGTCCCGGTCTGAGCGTATAATTTTTTTCTTGAAATATGATTTATCTATCATTGAGATGTATGAATCAATAATAAAAACTTAGTTTTACTTGATTTTCACATTTATTAAGATATAATTCAGTAAATAATCAATTGAGTTGGTGTTAACTTGATGAAAATCCATACGTAGAAATAAAACTAAGTTTTATTTTTATTTAATTAATGGATATGGATTTTTATCAAGTAAACACCAACTCAATTGATTATATATTTCACGATTGTTTCTGTTATGTACATAGGTATCCTCAATCAAAATATATTATTTTTTCTTCCACACTTCCCGGTCTTGCGTGTCTGCTTCTGTCATATTTCTCTTCTTCATGTTGTCTTGAATTCCCTTTATCCACGTTGGCTTTGGTCTACCACGTTTCCCTTTTCCAGAAGGTATCCATTTCAATACTTCTTTGTTTGTTTCTGTGTCCCTTCTTCGCATTACATGTCCATACCATCTTAGTTGGATTTCTTCAATTTCCTGTACAATGTCAATTTCTGAATTCGTAGTTTTTCTTGTTGTATTATTTATTTTGTCTAATTTTTATACTCTTTCCGTTCTTCTTAAAAAGTCCATTTCTGTGACTAATAATTTATTTCTGTGTTTTTGCTTCAACGTCCCGCACCATATAATAAAATACTCTTCATAATTGTGTTATATATTAACAATTCAGTCCTCTTGATTGTATTGTATTCATAACTTGTAATCGTTTACATATATATATTTATTAATATATAACACAATATATATATATATATATTGTAATTTAGATTTAAGACTTTTTTTGTATTTTTTTAAACCTGGTTGAGTGGTAGACAAGGCCTTAAGGCCTTAACTCTGCCAGGTAAAATAAAGCTATTATTATTATTATTATTATTATTATTATTATTAAAATAGAATTTAATACGCCAATAACTTTCTTTTTCTCTATTATTCTTTTTTCTATGTCAAATTCAGATGGTCCACCTTTTTGAATTATTGCTCCCGAATACCTAAAATATGCCACTGTTTTATTCTTTGTAACATTTCCGTTTGTCTCGGTGGATTATTTACTCGCTTCTGATTAATAATAATAATAATAAAATAATAATAATAATAAAATAATATAATATAATAATAATAATAATAATAATAATGATAATAATAATAAAAAATAATAATAGTTTATTTCTTCAAAGTCACGTGTTAAGCTCAGTAATAAAAAATCAGCTAAAAGGAATGTAACACCGGTCAAATGAAATATATCATGTATGTATATAGATCCCAAGTGGGATAAGGGTGCTCCCTAGTGTGAGTTCCTTAACCAAGCTTATTAAATTGCGCTTATTTTCTTATATATGACTAAGGCAAGTATTTAATGAACCATAGTAATTCTGCACGAGGGCAGGTCGTTCACTGCAATCATAGCATTTTAATGCTATGCTTTGCAGCTTTACCAGGGAATTATAGGTATGGTAGCTTCCCGTTGCTTTCCACACCGGCGACAGATGATAAAGATAAGGATGATGATGATGGCCAGATGATTGCGCCCTAACCTTCCTGACATTTGTCTTACAGGTGAGGAAAGACCCCGAAAAAAACCTCACCCACGAGCCTGTCCCGACCGGGAATCGGACCCGGGCCCGCTGTGTGACAAGGCAGCACGGTGGACTACAGATAGTATATATTATTCAATTGTCTCTGTGTGACACGAAGACAAAATACAATCGGAAGTCTAACTAATTCTTCAACTGTTTGTATATGACACTAAGAAAAAAAGACAGTCAGAAGTCTTACATCTGTATTGTATTAAAATCTTAACTTTTACTGTATTAAAACCGTTGCCTACAGATGACAAAGAGTGGCACATGGTTAGCACATCGTTTCACTAAGACATCTAGTTATTACTTAAACGGATGAATGTCGGGTAAATTTTTCATCGAAGCCTTTTTATTTAAGCTTGAGGTTGTTTTACGAGCCTGAAAATGTTCAGACTCGGAACCCACTGCTTAAAGTCCCTCCCATAGGAATTTTCCCTAGGGTTTTTCCATCGAGCCCGGCCGGGTTTGAACACCCGACCCTCGAGATTAGAGACAAGGAACAGTGAACCGCAGTAAGCAGATTCATACTCACTCGTGATCGATTGTTTTTCTCTTCGGACACTAAAGTAATTAGACTCACTTCCTAAGGAAGGGAAGTAAAGGTTTGGATTCCATGTCGTAGATTTATGAACTTAGTAAATCCGAAAGACTCGAACAGAAACTCAGCTCAGGTTTTATAAAATTATGGCTGTTCCTGTTCTTTTATATGGATCTGATTCTTGGGTACTTACAAAAAGATATATCTCACACATTCAAGTCACTGAAATTAAATTTTTAAGATCCGTAAAAGGATGTGCACGCATGGATAGATTACACAATGAATCAATAAAAAATGAACTGGAGATATTTTCAATAGTCGATAAACTAGAAGAGCACAAACACCGATGGAAAGAACATTTAGAGAGAATGGACAATACAAGATTACCCAAAAAGATCAACACCTACAAACCGCAAGGAAAAAGATATTTGGGACGGCCAAGGAAACGATGGATTTGAGATCGGAACAGGTCGCATTGACCTAATCCTGGAAAGAAAGAAGAAGTAAATCATGATGTCTGAAATAAGAGGTTTCTGTGCAAGTTTTTCTTTCGCGCGCAGCTGTCAATTGCTATGCAAATTATTTACGTTTTTCAGGAGCTCTTTCAAGTAAAACACAATTATATGTCAATTACCACTACCTTTTTTCTAATTTGTTTTCTAGCAATTTATTTAATATTATTGTACGGAATGAGACTTTTTTTATTTATTTATACACATGGTCTTTCCATGGATGAGTGTAGATATGTATTATTGTGATGTAGTGTAGACATAGATTTTACTTATATGTAGCCTGTTATTGTTTTTTGATACAGGTGTATTTGTAGGTATTTGTTTATATTATGATTAGTTTTATTTTTTATTCATGGAAAAATAATGCACGTACGGCCAAGAAGACCCGTGCGCAATGTAAATGCATATGTATTTTCTTTATTCTGAAAAAAAGGCAATAAATTCCATTATCTATCTATCTATCTATATAACACTGGTCAACATGATTTTTGTCTCATGAGTACCAATAGTTGTACTTAATGCAGATTTTTTATCGTGTTTTCAAATATGTATTCGGAATTTCTCCATCGCGCACAGTTATTTTTATTTCAATTTCAATTAACGGATTTGAATAATTATTTTTTAATAAACCAAGATTTCTTCCCCGAAAATCTTGGCGCAGTGAGAGATGAGCACGGGGAACACTTTCATCAGGAGATTTCAGCTATGGAAAAGAGATATCAAGGCAAATGGAATCCTAAAAAGCTCGCTGATTATTGTTGGACCATCAAGAGTGATGCTCCACAGGCGAAATATAGCAGAAAATCGTAATTTCTTACTTTCTAGGTGAGTCCGAATGTTAGAATATTGTGGAGTTATGAATGTTGAAAATATTAAAGTTTTTGAAATAATAAAACCTGACTCTCGGAAATTTTTCGTGATGGAAAAAATCGATATCATACTTAAATTCAGGAGAAAAAATATCACATATTTTTCTTTCTGAGACAAAAAAAAAGTTTATTTTTTGTTGCTCAGTTTTATCAATGATCTTGAACATTGGCCTAGTGACAAACCTTGTAAGGAAACAATTTGGAAAAACTGCACTTACACTATCTCAAAACTGCAAAGAACTGCGAATACACGGTATCAGTTAGAAGTAGCAGCGATAACGTTATCATTGAATGATAACCCACAAACATCATAGTGAGTTACCAAACGTTAATTAAAAATGGGTGTACACTTACTTATCACTCCCTAACGCTGATCCAACCAGCGATAACCCAAAACAGCGATAGAAAAATCACAGACTAAGTAATATACTCTGTGGAGAAAATAGCAGTTAGCGTCAACAGTCTAACAGTCTCATAATATTGCGATTTGCGTACTTAAATAAATACTTTAAAATTGTCTAATAATGTTATAAAATTGTTTTAAAACGTTTTAAAATATTAGAAAATGATGGTAAGTACAGAACAAAAGCTATAGTTTACAACAATATAACAGAAAAATTTTGAGTTAGTAGAAGTGCAGTTGAGCCAACAATTATATATATTAATTTGAAACGAATACAAAAAAACTAACTAACTACGCTCTGGCACAATCGAACCCATAGGTTCATGGCTGCGAGGATATAAGCTCTCCATATACCCCTATCCCGAGCTAACGTCTTCCAATTACTCCCTGTATAATCTACTTCCCTCAAACCATAGTTAATGTTATTCTCCCACCTCATTCTTGGTCTAACAATTGGGCGCTTTCATACTGGTTTTCCTACAAGAAGCTTCCATGCACGATTTTGATTCCGCATTCGTGCCACATGTCCTGTCCAACGCAGTCTACGAGAATTAACTGTTCTCATTATATCTGGTTTCTTATAAAGACAATTTACTAAATAAGTTACTACTAAGATTTAAATAGCAATCTTACTAAAAAAAACATCCGAGTGTCTTAATTGCTTTTAAAAATGGATTTTACATCTGTGAGATCTCTTATGGGAATTTTCATTGCGAATAGTTGGCATTATAACAATTCAACTAAGGAAATTATGACGATCATAACAAAAGACAGGGAGTAATGAAAACTTTTTGAAAACTCTGGCAGATGAAGCGAGAAAGTTTAGCTGAGAGAAGGGAAATTTTATGAAAGTGGTAGTTTGCACGTCTCCCCTAGACTCTCTAATGGACCAGAAGTAGTTTTTCATTAATTAAATGACGTCACCCATTATGATGAATGTTTTATTATAATTCTTGAAATCCCTAGCGGTTTCATCCTGAGATGACACTTTCCAGAGTTTTGGAATGAAATATATCCGGTCCTAGCAAGAAAGTTATATTCATGTTTCCACGCATCTAATCGATTAAGGGGAATCATCTAAAATTATAACAGATGAATAAAACAAGGTTACTTACTTACTCACTGGCACTATCGAACCCGTAGGTTCATGGCCGCGCGGACATAAGCTCTCCATACATCACTATCCTGAGCTAATGCTTTCCAATCATTCCCTGTATAATCTACTACCTCAAATTATAGTTAATGTTGTTTAGTCTTGAATGAGACTAGTGTCGTGAGAGTTGGAAGAGCCAATGTTTAGTCTTGAATGAGACTAGTGTCGTGAGAGTTGGAAGAGCCAATGTTTAGTCTTGAATGAGACTAGTGTCGTGAGAGTTGGAAGAGCCAATGTTTAGTCTTGAATGAGACTAGTGTTGTGAGAGTTGGTACAGCCAATGTTTAGTCTTGAATGAGACTAGTGTTGTGAGAGTTGGTACAGCCAATGTTTAGTCTTGAATGAGACTAGTGTTGTGAGAGTTGGAAGAGCCAATGTTTAGTCTTGAATGAGACTAGTGTCGTGAGAGTTGAAAGAGCCAATGTTTAGTCTTGAATGAGACTAGTGTCGTGAGAGTTGGAAGAGCCAATGTTTAGTCTTGAATGAGACTAGTGTTGTGAGAGTTGGTACAGCCAATGTTTAGTCTTGAATGAGACTGGTGTTGTGAGAGTTGGAAGAGCCAATGTTTAGTCTTGAATGAGACTAGTGTTGTGAGAGTTGGAAGAGCCAATGTTTAGTCTTGAATGAGACTAGTGTCGTGAGAGTTGGAAGAGCCAATGTTTAGTCTTGAATGAGACTAGTGTCGTGAGAGTTGGAAGAGCCAATGTTTAGTCTTGAATGAGACTAGTGTTGTGAGAGTTGGAAGAGCCTATGTTTAGTCTTGAATGAGACTAGTGTCGTGAGAGTTGGAAGAGCCAATGTTTAGTCTTGAATGAGACTGGTGTCGTGAGAGTTGGAAGAGCCAATGTTTAGTCTTGAATGAGACTAGTGTTGTGAGAGTTGGAAGAGCCTATGTTTAGTCTTGAATGAGACTAGTGTCGTGAGAGTTGGAAGAGCCAATGTTTAGTCTTGAATGAGACTGGTGTTGTGAGAGTTGGAAGAGCCAATGTTTAGTCTTGAATGAGACTAGTGTTGTGAGAGTTGGAAGAGCCAATGTTTAGTCTTGAATGAGACTAGTGTCGTGAGAGTTGGAAGAGCCAATGTTTAGTCTTGAATGAGACTAGTGTTGTGAGAGTTGGAAGAGCTTATGTTTAGTCTTGAATGAGACTAGTGTCGTGAGAGTTGGAAGAGCCAATGTTTAGTCTTGAATGAGACTGGTGTCGTGAGAGTTGGAAGAGCCAATGTTTAGTCTTGAATGAGACTAGTGTCGTGAGAGTTGGAAGAGCCAATGTTTAGTCTTGAATGAGACTAGTGTCGTGAGAGTTGGAAGAGCCAATGTTTAGTCTTGAATGAGACTAGTGTTGTGAGAGTTGGAAGAGCCTATGTTTAGTCTTGAATGAGACTAGTGTCGTGAGAGTTGGAAGAGCCAATGTTTAGTCTTCAATGAGACTAGTGTCGTGAGAGTTGGAAGAGCCAATGTTTAGTCTTGAATGTTTTTGGATTAATTGTGGCTTGAAGACAGAATTTGTTAACCCAAAAAATCTTTCTTAGGTAAAATCCGTCGTCCTCAACTTATAAAATATGTAATGTTTATGCCCGTAGACCTTTCAGAACATCCGTTCCATCTTCAGCAGGTCCCTCTTCGCTACAACATCCAGTATGATGGTTGATGCTGCTGGTCCTAATGTGGTGTCGTGACTAAAGCTTGTTCCTGACGATATCGTATAGTCGGTTGTTTAGTCTGGGAGTGCTTTCATCTATTAAAAGCTTGTTGTCTATTTCCTTGATAATTTCCAGGTCTTCCAATGTTGATTTTATTCGGATTTCCCTCTTTGTGTGCTATTGAGTCCATTCTATGGCCGGCGTTTATTATGCGCTTAGCATAATTAGACTTTCCATATGCGTATACGAAATCGTTACGATTTTCTTTAAACAAGCTTTTAATAAATGAAAGCACTCCCAGCTTTAGTCACGACATCACCACATTAGAACCAGCAGTATCAACCATCATACTGGATGTTGTACCGAAGAGGGACCTGCTGAAGATGGAACGGATGTTCTGAAAGGCCTACAGGCATCAAGATTACATATTTTATAAGTTGAGGACGACGGATTTCACCTAAGAAGGTATATTTTAACTTATTTTATTTTATGACTCTCCACCTCAACGGTTTTAACAATGAATTTATTAGTATTAATCCTAAAAATCTTTTAAAAAATTATTTTTACATTTACACCCTTTTTTTCTTCATATGAGATATTGCATCGTAGATATGTAAAATTATTCACCTGCTCCAAAATGTTATTGTCAAGTACAATTTTACTTCTGACAGGATCTACACCTTGAAATGCCATAAGTTGTGTTTTCTCTGTAGATATCTTCAATCCATATTCTTCTGTAATTTTGTTAAGTTCATACAGACCTATCTGCAGGTTATCTTATGAATTTCTTGATCATCTGCAAACAATAGGGTGTTTAATTTTGTATTTTCTAATATTCTTATTCCTAATTTATATTTCTTGTTCCAGCAACATATTACTTCGTTGATATGTAGATCGCAAAGAGTGTAGGGGATGGGTGGCAACCTAGTCACAGACCACGATTTATAATTCCTTCTTCAGAAAATCTGTTGTTTAATCATCATGATCATCATCCTGCCAGGTATTAGTCCTAGAAGAACTGTTACGGCCTGAGAAAGCGGTTTTCGTGCCTCTTTTCATAGGTCGACCAAGTGACCGTTTCCCATTTGGACAGTAGTTCATTATTGCCTTGGAGATCCTGGATCTAGCCATTCTTGAGACATGTTCCTTCCAGTACTGGTGTCACATTAAGTTCTTGAAGGATTTCCACATTTTTGTTCCATTTAATCTTTATAGTGTTGTCTTTGTAAATATTTTGTATGTTCTGTAGGGCCTATTGTATGTAATATATATATGTTTGTTATATTGCAGATTATCGCGGATATATATATATATATATATATATATATATATATATATATATATGAATAAGAAAGTTTTCTTGGGTTTTCCGCGTCTTGGATTCAAGTTCGGCCTCTGGCCACTGATTCCGACGTTTCGGCATGATCCCACATGTCATTATCAAGAATGATAAGTTCGAGTCACAGGTTTAGGTCTTATATAATTAAACACACAGAGTTTTCGCTGTGGTCCGTTTCCGAAGCCGTACACCCATCCAAGGTTTAGTTCTTATGTAGTTAAACACCTTCAGTTTTCAGTGTGGTCCGTTTCCGAAGCCGTACACCCATCCAAGGTTTAGTTCTTATGTAGTTAAACACCTTCAGTTTTCAGTGTGGTCCGTTTCCGAAGACGTACACCCATCCAAGGTTTAGTTCTTATGTAGTTAAACGCCTTCAGTTTTCAGTGTGGTCCGTTTCCGAAGCCGTACACCCATCCAAGGTTTAGTTCTTATGTAGTTAAACACCTTCAGTTTTCAGTGTGGTCCATTTCGGAAGCCGTACACTCATCCAAGCGTCGACCACGCTCCATGTTGCCCAACCGTTGTTTTCTTCATACCTTCTTCGCTGTTCTGGGGATGACATGGTGAGCAGCGAGAGCAGTTTTCCATGTAGATGGTTATATATATATATATATATATATATATATATATATATATATATATATATATACTTTAACACTACATATATCGGATACATTAATTTTATTAGAATACAATTAACTAACTCAATGGCTCTATCGAACCAGTAGTTCATGGATGAGTAGATATAAGATGTGCATACATCGCAATCCTGAGCTAATGTTTAAAATTGCGTTTTTACAAATAGAATGAGTGAGAGTTTCTTTAGGTTCGTAGAGAGAAGATAAAAGAAGGTGCGGAGAAGCTGTGTCCAGTGTCCACATACATCTCCAGTCCCCCGGGGACCGGTGTCACCAGTGAACCCAGTCTCTACTTCAGCAAAGTTCGCCACACAAAAACTAACATCATCCCATACATACATTATAGATTCCTTTCTACAAAGAACAGCGTCCAGATTTGTGTATTTTCAATAACATGCTAACATCTCACAAATTTATCCAACAAAGAAGACATAAGTCAAATCATTATTACATTATATTAGGATATTAGATACAACTTTCCTCATTAGATGATTGCCTCAAGGACAAAGTGATACAGACAATTTTTTTGAAATTGATGAAATACATTTTGTAAATACATTAAAAATTTCAAATTGTAATTGAAGTATACATACTATAAAGTAGACATTTTGTAAACATGGTTTCTTAAAATTGAAATTGACCCTCTAATGGCAGCGATGGCAATTTTAGAAAGATACTCTCTGTCCAAATCTAAGAAATTCAAAAATTTAGCTAAGAATCCTGGTATAGTACCTCTTGCCCCGATCATCAATCCTGTGACAGTTATACTATCTACTTGGTATTCATCATAAGTAATGCCACGAGTGATTTCCAAATTATCGATAAATTCACGACTCACGAAGTGAGGAGTGAATTTATCTAGAGAATTTGGAAATCAAGAGTGGCATTTCTTAGGACTATTTAACGAATAAAATTAAGCTGTTTACTCACAAATCATTGTTTAACTATAGTTATTTTAAAATGTTTATATACTTAATATAAACGGCGATGTTTGAAAACAAATCAGAAATGTGAGGTTATGTTCATTCACTGCTGCTTGATCATATTATTTATTGCCAAATAAGATCGCAACATTGTAAGAGTGCACCCAAGTGGAGAAATAATGAAACACATTAAACATATATCATAATCAACATTACGGGTTATTCATTTATTTTTTTCGTAAACAACTCAGCAAAATCAAGGAATCTTTTCATTATTTGCTATATTCATTGTATTTGTTGGAGAAAAATAATGCTTTGACCTGTTGAGAACATTAAAAAAGAGGAGCTTCCTTTATCACAAAAGCAGGAGCTGATAAAGAGAAGTCGATAAAGAGCGAGGTGAAACACGACTGTGATTGGTTGTAAGTCAAAAATTATTGTAACATGATTGGTCATCGACTCCCATTTGGGGAGTTAAATAGTCTTTGTAATAGTCAATTGTTGGCTCATATATGGCTTTCGTTTCACAGTCAACATCTTCAGGTTGGCCACTGTGAGTTTCAAAATGGATTGTGCGGTCAAATATCGTACCATATCCCTAGGATACTGTATATCAACAGCCCTCAATATATTTTTGTCCCACACTTGACATTTTATACAAATCTTTTACAATAATTTATCGGACTATTTAATTCGTGTCCCAGATGGGAGTCAATGATCAATCACCTTTCAATGAATGTTGTTATACAACCGATGACAGTCGTGTTTCACCTGGATAATTATCGAATTATGTTTACCAAAATAAAGAATGTTCCTCCTTTTTAATATTCTGACCAGGTCAGAGCATTATTTTCCAGTGAGTGTCTCTCTAACAAATACGTTCATTATAGCAAATAATGAACAGATTCCGTCGATCTACACATTTGGTAATTGTGTGTTTAATAATAGTGTTCTTAAATACTGATCATACTGAGTTGTTTCTGAAAAGAATTATCTATTCATCCATCCATAGTAATTCCGCCCGAAGGCAGGTCCTTCGCTGCAATCATAGCATTTTCATGCAATGCTTGCAGATAATTAATAAATTAAGAAAATAATATTTAATTAAGAAAATTCATTACCAAATAGCAATTAATAAAGTTTTTCCTTTACCCAAAGAAAGCAAAGACATATGTCATAATGCCATACATAGGCCCACTTTCAAATAAAATATCTAAACACTTTAAAAAGTTGAACATTAATGTGGCATTTAAAACTAATAAAACTTTACAAAATATAATAAAAAGAATAAAACCAAAATAAAAAAGAAAAATGATCAGGTGTATATAAATTGAAGTGTGGCACATGTGACAATGTCTATATAGGACAAACTGATAGACCTTTTATCTCTCGGATAAAGGAACACATGAGAGCATATAACAGAAATTTAGAATATTCAAAATATGCTAACCACCTATTCCAATTTAACCATTGTTTCGATCCAAATTTTGAAATTTTACATATTTCTGATAAGGGTAAGAAGTTGGACCTTTTGGAGGCTGTAGAAATAAATAAATTGAAAAGTAGTAATAAACTGTTAAATTCTCAACTTGATTTGAATGAATCACCTTTGTTAAATTAAAAAATGTAAATAAATTATTGTTGTATTGTTGCTTAGATCAGTTGATATGTACTATAATAACACAATTCATAATTTGTTAACATGTCTGAAGAAGGTACAGGTACCGAAACAGCTGTCACTGAATATATCTTAATCTTCTTCTTCTTCTTCTTCTTCCTTCCAAGTATTAGGCCAAGGCTTGTTACGATCCTATAGAAAATTTTCGCTCCAGCGTTTGATAGGACGGCCCAGAGAGAGATCTTCGTCCTCTTGGTATATAATTATAAACAGCTTTGGGAATCCGATTCGAACTCATTCTTTCAAGAAGGTGTTTCCAATTTAGTTGGTACTGTTTAATACATTCCAAAATTGGCGTAGTCTTCAATTATTTTAAGATATCGGTGTTCCTTTTCCGATCCCATCTGGTGTAACCCGCTGTTCTGCGCAAGAATCTCATTTCACAAGCCGTTATTCTGCTTTCATGTTGTCTTTTTAGTGTCCATGCTTCACTACCATAGGTCAACACTGGTCTAGCCAAAGTGTTACATAAACGTAATCTGGTGTTTTTTTTGTACAAGGGATGGTTTCATAACTTGATTAATAATTCCCAAACTTTTATTGAAACTAGTAATTTCTTCAGGTGGGAGAATAACATTAACTATGATTTGAGGGAAGTAGATTATACAGGGAATGATTGGAAAGCATTAGCTCAGGATAGGGATGTATGGAGAGCTTATGTCCGCGCGGCCATGAACCTACGGGTTCGATAGTGCCAGTGAGTAAGCAAGTAAGTAAGTAATTTCTTCAGGGATATCCTTTTCATCCCAGAAAGAGAGATAATATCCAATATATTTAAATTTATTAGATCTCTCTAAAATTTTATTCTGGAGACAGATTTTACTTTGTATGGGGCCCTTCCCATGAAATGCCATAATTTTAGTTTTGTTAATTGATATTTCCATATTAAATTTGGCACCTATTTTTTGTAAATTATAAGTTGATCGTTGCAAATAATCAAAATAAAATAAGATCAATAATAAATGATTTTTGGGAAGCATCTGAGCTACAGTAATATTTGTTAGTTGGTTTTTGTTGACAAAAGAATTGCAACAGCAAAGTAAAGTTTTGTGGTGTTGAAATCAATTCGAGACAAGTATCTTGCATGGGGTTGACCCAGTTCCGGGACTCCAGGGGACGTCACAAACCAAATTACTTGACTTGTCATGACCACTTCTGTCTTCACAAGCACAACAATACAGTGTTTGACACTCTTCGCGTCCTCCTTCCCTTTTTTAACCACCATACATAAATACTGTCAGAATAACATTTAGCAGATATTCTGAGAACATTAACAAACGTCAGTGATACGGCATGATTGGCTATCGTAGTGATGTACAGGGTCTTCATAAGTAATGCCACGAGTGACTTCCAAATTATCGATAAATTCACGACTCACGAAGTGAGGAGTGAACTTATCTAGAGAGTTTGGAAATCAAGAGTGGCATTTGTTAGGACTATTTAACGAATAAAATTAAGCTGTTTACTCACAAATCATTATTTCACTATAGTTATTTTAAAATATTTATATATTTAATGTAAACGGCGATGTTTGAAAACAAATGAGAAAGGATTGGTACGCTTCAACTGCTTCTTTTGTTTATCACTGCTACCAGATCATACTATTTATTGCCAAAGGGACGCAATATTGTAAGAATGCTCTCTAGTGGAGAAAAAATGAAACACATCAAACTGTATATTAATTCATTTCTGATGTCGTATGATGTAAATATGACAATTATATTTTTCTGGATTATTACCTGGGAAAAAATACATTTAAGAAAGTGCAAACAGTGGTTTCTTTTTTTGGTGGTATAATCAATTGCTACAAATGTTTTTATATCCATGCACTATATATACAGTCTGATAGCCGTATTTCGTACAGACTCAGTCACTGCAAAATAATGGTCAGACCTGTTCAGAATATTAAAAAGGAGGAGCTTTCTTTAATATGGTAAATTTAATATTGATAAATATTTCGTGAAACACAACTGTGATTGGTTGTAAAACAGAAATCATTGAAACGCGATTGGTCATTGACTCCCATTTAGAGCATGAGTTAAATAGTCATTGTAAGACGCAACCCTAGCGCCTGACAACCGCTCGTCCCACGGATCGCGTATAATAACACAGAGCAACATAAAATAAACTTGTTTTTGTCTCAGAAAGATAAGTAAGTGATTCTGATAGAATTTTTCTCCTGAATTCAAATATGATATCGGGTTTTCTCCATCACGCAATGTTTTCCAGAGACAGGAAGTTTTAATTTCAAACACTTTAATATTTTCTACATTCGTAACTACACATTTTCGAACATTCGGACTCACCTAGAAAGTAAGAAATGACGATTTTCTGCTATATTTCGCCTGTGGAGCATCCCTCTTGATGGTCCAACTTAATGCAGTTTTTATAGTGTTTTCAAATATGTATTCGGTAATTCTCCATCACCCACAGTTATTTATTTCAATTTCAATTAATATAAATTTAAATAATTATTTTTTTAATAAACGTTTTTTCGTCCATTTTTCTATTGTAAAATAAAACCAAATGAGCTAACTCAGGAGATTTCAGCTATGGAAAAGACATCAAGGCGAATTGAATCCTAATATGCTGGCCGATTTTATTTTGTTGTACCATCAAGAGGGATGCTCCACAGGCGAAATATAGCTGAAAACCGTCATTTCTTACTTTCTAGGTGAGTCCGAAAGCTCGAATATTGTGTAGTTTCGAATGTAGAAAATAGTAAAGTGTTTGAAATTATAAATTTCTGCCTCTTGGAAACCTTGCGTGGTGGAGAAAACCCGATATCATATTAGAATTCAGGAAAAAAAAAATCAGAATCACATATTTTTCACTGCGATGGGCAGGACATGTTGCGCGTATGGGGAATGAAAGACGTGCATGTGAGCTTCTTGTAGGAAAGCCAGAGGGAAAACGCCCAGTTGGTAGACCAAGAATGAGGTGGGAGAACAACATTAACTATGATTTGAGGGAAGTAGATTATACAGGGAAAGATTGGAAAAGATTAGCTCAGGATAGGGATGTATGGAGAGCTTATGTTCGCGCGGCCATGAACCTTCGGGTTCGATAGTGCCAGTGAGTAAGTAAGTAAGTAAGTAAGTAAGTAAGTATCACATATTTTTCTCTCTGAGATGAAAAAAAACTTTATTTTTTATTGCGCAATGTAATTATTATTATTATTATTAATATTATTATTATTATTATTATTATTATTATTATTGATATACAATATCAGATATAGAATAAACTGGATATACAATAACAGTTCGAAAACGAAATATAGATATACGACGTGAGCTAAATACTATATTCAAATTACTAGATATAATTATACAATACGGAGATGAATGGATTCACCACATCAGTAGAATAGATAACAATACAATTCCAAAACAGGTTCTTCAGATGTACAGACCAATGCTAACATCGGATCGGAACAGACCTTAAGGTCTATTCCGTTATGATGCTGAGTAATTATTATTATTATTATTACTGTTTTATTATTATATTATTATTATTATTATTATTATTATTATTATTATGTATTTATATTATTATTATTATTATTATTATGTATTTATATTATTATTATTTTAAAACTCAGCAAATAAGGTAGTACGGAGATGTCCAGCGAAAGGAAGAGGGTCGATTACGAAAATCTGTTTTGGAATGGAAACCTGAGGGAAGACGAGGCAGAGGAAGACCTAAAACCTCCTTTAAGGGTGGAAAGGAGATTACGAGTATTTGATAATAAAGTTCTTAGGAAAATTTTTGGACCAAAGAGAGATGAACAGACAGGTGAATGGAGAAGACTACATAACAATGAACTACATGGTCTTTATAGGAAGCCAGATATAATAAGAACAGTTAAGTCTCGTAGACTGCGATGGGCAGGACATGTTGCACGTATGGGGAATGAAAGACGTGCATGGAAGCTTCTTGTAGGAAAGCCAGAGGGAAAACGCCCAGTTGGTAGACCAAGAATGAGGTGGGAGAACAACATTAACTATGATTTGAGAGAAGTAGATTATACAGGGAATGATTGGAAAGCATTAGTTCAGGATAGGGATGTATGGAGAGCTTATGTCCGCGCGGCCATGAACCTACGGGTTCGATAGTGCCAGTGAGTAAGTATTATTATTATTATTATTATTTTAAAACTCAGCAAATAAGATGGTAAGGACATGTCCAGCGAAAGGAAGAAGATCGACTACGAAAATCTGTTTTGGAATGGAAACCTGAGGGAAGACGAGGCAGAGGAAGACCTAAAACCTCCTGGAGTCAGGGAATATGTTTATGCATGAAGGAGAAACATCTACAACCAGGAGATTGGATGGACCGACAAAATTGGCTATTAGGAATCGGATGATGTCAAAGACATTAATCAACCGATGATCTATCTATCTATCTATCTATCTATCTATCTATTATTATTATTATTATTATTAGTATTAATCGGCCGCGTTGGTCTAGTGGTTATGCTCCTTGCCTCTGGTCCCGAGGGTCGCGGGTTCAAACCCGGCCGGATGGATTTTTTAGGATGGAGAAATCCAAGGAGCAAGTCCTCCGGGAGGGACTTTAAACTGTGGGTCCCGAGTCTGAAGATTTTTCAGGCTCGTAAAAAATCCTTAACCCTAAATGGAAAGGCCTCTAAGCAAACTTTACCTCATTTTCCCGTCCTAGTACTACCTTGGTTTCCTAGATGTTAGTATGAGGCGGAACGCTGACCACGGACCACTCAAAATGACATCTATAGGAAAACAAGTGTAACTAAATTAGCATGGTTCAAATTCTTCCCTGAAGGGGAAGATCGCCTAAATCTCTGTAAAGGGAAAACATGGGCTTAAAAGATTATTATCATTAAAGGGCGGATTTCTATGACCTAAAAAATGGAAAATATGCATGCATTTATGACCTAAATAAAGGTTTAAATATGACCTAAAAAGGCAAAAAGTATGACCGTATAATTGAATGAATTTTTTACCCACACTATATTACGTAATTGTTCATTCATACACATTTTCAATTGTATCACAAGAAAAAGGAAATCTTCTTCTGTTGTCCAGTGCAAAAGTTTGCTACCTGTTAACAGAAACAAGTGAACTGTGAAACTGACGATTTTTATACAGATACAAGGTTGTTTATTTCCAATCGCCTGATGACTAGGCTATTAAAAAACCAAAAATATGACCAAAATATTACTTTATCGTAGACATAAGCAGAAGTGTGACCAAAGATCTGAAAAAGTGAGAAATATTACTTTTAAGACCCAATAAAAATCACTTAATCTTAATAATAAGACATATATAAATGTTTCTACTCACTTCAAGCTTAGAATATTATACTCTTTGGTAAAAATATGACATGTCATAGGAATCCGCTCCTTTATTATTATTATTATTATTATTATTATTATTATTATTATTATTATTATTACTAACATTACAAAAGCTCTTGGATGCTGTAGCACAAAATTCGAGAAGAAATAAGTTCTGACGTCATAGATATCAATGTATCAAAAGATTAAGCGATGAGAACCCTTGAAACAAGACGATTTATTACGGCGAAAAGAGAAAAAATGGATAAAAGAAAGGAATGAGATATTTGAAATGGCTAATCCGAGACTCAGAGACATGCAGGATCTCTCTTCTATCTTTATCTTTATCGATTCACATACCAACAATTTCCGAATGGCTGATCTTAGCTCCAATCAGAATCCCTCCCGCATCTCTTCTTTCTTTTGCTTATATTCTCGTCTGTAATTGTGTAACCGTGGAAAATGGAAAAAAAGACCCCCAAGGGAAAGGTAGAACTGAAATTTCTCATTTTCCAACACGTCAATTTAATTCCTTATTCTTTATCCTTTCTTGGGAGTCTGCACACACACACGTAACGGCGGTGTCCGTGAGCCTATCCGATCACACGTATTTCTATGATATGGAGCCAGAGATCGTCTTTCATACAGCTACTGTTCTGCTAAAACCAGACGTCCCTAGACAGGCAATATTACTCACAATTACCATCTACAGAGTGACTCACTTCCCAGTCATGTCAGGGACTGTCAATCGCTATCATTATTTAAATACAAATTAACTGATATCTTAAGTTCCACACAATGAAAACATTAACTGCATAACAACTATATGGAGCATTCCATTAATAATCATCTAGGAAGATACGGGGTGAATAATAAATATGGCTGTACGTTTGATCCCGTTGTGTGATGAAAATATTACCATTACAGGAAATATGAAATTACCGTTGGAAAGGCAATTATTCAAATTACAACAATGGAATAAAACAAAACAGTGTAGAACTTACGTCATTAGTCAAAATGGTGTTGAATATGCAATAGTAAATTACAATTGCGTCCCGCGCCGTAGCCGAGCGGTTAAGGTAGGAAGCCTTGGCGCAGAGATACGGGACTTGCGCTGGTTCGAGTCTCCATGGGGGAAGAAATTTTCTCATGGTATTTCGGCCAGTATGGGACCGGTGCCCACCCAGCATCGTGAGGCAATTGGGTAGCTATAATAAGTAGCGGCTCCAGGTTGAGGAAACCAGCTATAACGGCTGGGGGACTCGACATGCTAACCACATGTCACCCCTACACTGGCTGCTGATCATCTACCTCTGTGATTCACACATGTGGATGTGAGGCCAGCAGCCGGCTGGTAGGCCAAGGGGGGGCATGCCGTAGCGTAGTGGTTAAGGCACTGCGCTACAAGCTAGAAGGTCGAGGGTTCAAGTCCCGGTGGGGTCAGGATTTTTAAACTGACCCAAACCTTCTAGCGGCACTATGGCCCTGGGGTCGACTCAGCCTCTAACGGAAATGAGTACCAGACGCTTGTTCTGGGGGTAAAGGCGGCCGTCACGCAGGGCTGACATCAAGTGTCGATTGTCTAGAAAAAGTGGGAGCCTTAACCTCCTGCTACCCGAAGGGCCTCCTGAGGCCTGTAGTGGGATTACTTTACTTTACTTTTTTAAATTACAATTGCTGCATGGGCAATAACGTATGCTAATGATCGTAAGCCCGCAAGACGGCAAGACGCGAGTTTAACGTTGCATTGCAGCCGTCGACTGTGGGGAAGTGGAGAAAAGGACTGCTGGAAACGGGAAGGATGCAGAAAATCAAACATGTTGGAAGGCTTCGCATTAGTACGGATGCAGAAACAATGAAGAGAATTGTGGAGGCGTTCGTCGCTAGCCCACAAAAATCAACCCGCCAAGCTGCACGTGAGCAGTGATTTGTTTTGTTTTGTTCTATTGTTGTAATTTGAAGGATTCCCTTTGCAATGATAACATCTAATTTCCTTTAGTAATAATATTTTCGTCACAAAATGCGATCAAACGTATAGCCATATTTCTGAATCTCTCTGAACTTACTTTGTTTTATGTCATTTTAATTGTATTTATTATATTCGATGTTTTTTGTTAGTATTAGATCACATCATCATTGTATTTTGTTTAGTCTGTATTTTAATAATATCTTTAAATTGTAATATGTATGTAATTTTTGTATAATTTTACTATTCGCTGGTTGAGTGGAAGAGAAGACCTTATGGCCTTAACTCTGCCGGCTAAAATAAAGCATTATTATTATTGTTATTACTATTGTTATTATTATTATTATTATTATTATTATTATTATTATTAAAAACGTCTAGGGATTGTAGAGGGGACATATTAGATAAAGTTTTGATAAAGTACCCATGTCCGGAAACGTACCCATTTTGATGTAAAATAAGTTTAAAGATCGGAACACAATGGGCTCATATCGCGTGTGTTTTTTTTTTTCAGAATAAGTATTATAGACTTATAGGGGTTGTACTACACCTGTCGAGTCGGAGGAAGATCTTTTTGCACGAATTCTGGCGACAGCAAAATTTATTGCACACACCAAGTCTTGACGACGTTTGTATTAAAACATGCGTCGCAGATACACTTTGTGCCACATGGAACCACGCTTGTAGTACAACCCCTAGAAGTCTGGAATACTTATTCTGGAACACAAGACACGCGATATCAGCACATTGTATTCCGATCTTCAAACCAGTTTTATATTGAAATTATACGTTTCCGGACATGGGTTCCATATCTAAACTTTATCTACTAAATCCCGACTACAACCCCTAGAAGTCTGTAATACTTATTGAGAATCACTCTGTATAATGAATCTACCGATCTGATGGGCTAGATTGAGGATCGCGAGTTTAAATCCGGTAGGCTTCGATGGATTTGGAAGACCAAGAAATTCTCTATATGTATTCCTTTGGAACGGATGTAAAGACATGGATGCCGCACCACACTTTCATGGCACGTAAAAGAATCTCAAGCTTGAAATAAAAGGCTATGAGCAAAATTTGTCGGCCTTTTCACACCCAGACTTGAATTGCGACAGTTATGACCAGAAATGTTATTGAATCAAGTCAAAATAATAGGCTACCACTGTTAGACTTGCAATTTTTAACAAATAAAGTTAAGATGTAGGCCTATAATAATTATTTTAAATATAATTACCGGCGATTTAAATATTTATATATTTAATGTAAACGGCGATGTTCGAAAATAAATCAGAAATGTGTGGTTATGTATATTTACTGCAAGTTCATCATATTATTTATTGCCAAATAGGATCGCAATATTGTAAGAATGCACTCTAGTGGAGAAATTATAAAACACATCAAATTGTATATTATAATCAATATTATAGGTTATTCATTTATGTTTTTAGTGGACGACTCAGTAAAATCACTGAATCTGTTCATTATTTGCTACATTCACTGTATTTGTTAGAGAAAAATAATGCTCTGACCTGCTCTCAATATTATAAAGGAGGGGCTTTCTTTATCATAAAAGCAGGAGCTGATAAATAGAAATCGATAAAGAGTGAGGTGAAACACGACTGTTACACTGGTCAACATGATTTCTGTCTCATGAGTACCAATAGTTGTACTTAATGCAATTTTTATCGTATTTTCAAATATGTATTCGGAATTTCTCCATCACCCACAGTTTTTTTATTTCAATTTCAATTAATTAATATAAATAATTATTTATTAATAAACTTTTTTCCTTCATTTGTCCATTGTAAAATAAAACCAAATGAGCTAACTCAGGCGATTTCAGCTATGGAAAAGAGATATCAAGGCAAATGGAATCCTAATATGCTGGCCGATTATTGTTGGACCATGAAGAGGGATGCTCCACAGGCGAAATATAGCAGAAAATCGTCATTTCTTACTTTCTAGGTGAGTCCGAATGTTCGAATATTGTGTAGTTACGAATGTATAAAATATTAAAGTGTTTGAAATGATAAATTCCTGTCTCTGGGAAACATTCCGTGATGGAGAAAACCCGATATCATTTGAATTCAGGACAAAAAGTACTATCAGAATCACATATTTTTCTTTCTGAGACAAAAAAGTTTATTTTTTGTTGCTCAGTGTCATTGGATGTAAAAGAAAATTCATTGAAACGTGATTGGTCATTGGCTACCATTTGGCGTATGAGTTAAATAGTTCCAGATTTGAAGTAGGACACATTTATTATTGATGTATATAATCTTACAAACACAAAACAATTCTGAAAACTCTGGATTATAGCATATTGTTATGAAAATGACAGAAATCGAAATCATATCTTCAAGATAAAGAAGTTACCTGCAAATTATCGAAAAGAGATCCAGCACCTTCCAGCGTGAATTTGAAACTAGACAACCATTAAATATTCCACTCACGTCTCTGTTCAGAACTACCCTCCTCCACTCAAACGCACCCCTTTTTACCCTCCTCCAACATTGTGCATGCACCGCGATGCTCTGTCGCCTTTTTTTATGGCACGACCCACCCCTAACTAGACCGGAAGGTGGTAAGATTTATCAGAAGCAGTTCTTAGTCATGGAACTCGTAGAATTTGGACTGCTCGACGGGGACCAATGTACGATTTATAGGCGTATCACACAAAAGTTCTGTATGGTTACTAGCGCCATCCCTCCGGTCTGTGAGAGAGGGCAGAAGTAAACGTGCCGGAACAGATGACTGTAGAAAATGTTCTTTCTTTCTTCCTTTCTCCGTGGTCAACAGTCTTGCTATGAAATGCAGAGAGAAAGAGATGGAAAATGCGGAAATAGAAAAGAAGAATAAATTGTATACCATGTTATTTCTTGAAGAGACTTACAGCAACGAATAACAGTCTTTGATTTTTGCTCTTTGACATAAATGTGTTTTGGCACCAGAACTCGAACGTTGTACACAGTGCGGCGGATAAAATCAAAACTTTACTTAAGCAATGTAATATTATTTTAGAGAATGTGTAAACGTCACTAGAAATAAATGATCAAGAAATAATAGTATTAAGTAGATAAAGTTAATGAAAAATGAGGAAAATTTTGAGGAAGTGGCTGAATTCAAATACCTAGGAACAACAATCACAAATACGAATGAGATGCACAAACAAATTAAACATAGGCTCAATTCTGGAAATGCGTGCTATTATGCATTGCAGAGACTCTTGACGTCCCAACTCCTTTCAAAAAACGTTAAACTGAAATATATCTTCTTCTTCTTCTTCCTTCCAAGTATTAGACCAAGGCCTGTTACGATCCTACAGAAAATTTTCCCTCCAGCGTTTCATAGGACGGCCAAGTGATCTTCATCCTCTTGGTATATAATTATAAACAGCTTTGGGGATCCGATTTGAACTCATTCTTTCAAGATGGTGTTTCCAATTTAGTTGGTACTGTTTAATATATTCCAAAATTGGCGTAGTCTTCAATTCTTTTAAGATATCGGTGTTCCTTTTCCGATCCCATCTGGTGTAACCCGCTGTTCTGCGCATGAATCTCATTTCACAAGCCGTTATTAGGGCATCCGAGGGCTAGGGAGTCTTTCCTTTCTTCCATTTCTTCTTTCCTTTATTTTCTTTTCTTCTCCAGAAAAGACTGACCAGAGGCCATAAGATGGCAGCCCCATCACTGGTCTTGCCTTCCTTTGGCCAGCAACCAATCGAAGGGACTATTATTATGCTTTCAAGTCTTATACGAGAATTTCCCGGATAAATCAAACTGAAAATATATAGAACTATTATTCTACTAGTTATATTATATGGGTGCGAAACTTGGACTCTTACTTTAAGGGAGGAAAGGAGATTACCAGTATTGAGAATAAAGTACTTAGGAAAATGTTTGGACCAAAGAGAGATGAACAGACAGATGAATGGAGAAGACTACTTAACAATGAACTACATGGTCTTTATAGGAAGCCAGATATAATAAGAACATTTAAGTCTCGAAGAGTGCGATGGGCAGGACATGTTGCACGTGTGGGGAATGAAAGACTTGCATGGAAGCTTCTTGTAGGAAAGCCAGAGGGAAAACGCCCAGTTGGTAGACCAAGAATGAGGTGGGAGTATAACATTAACTATGATTTGAGGGAAGTAGATTATACAGGGAATGATTGGAAAGCATTATCTCGGGATAAGGATGTATGGAGAGCTTATGTCCGCGCGGCCATGAACCTACGGGTTCGATAATGCCAGTGAGTTAGGTAGTTAGGGGCTACGTCTCAATTCAGTTGAATGCCACAACATATAATGTTACTTTCTCTTGGAGACAGTTTCTTGACCTAAGTTTAGAATCATGGTAGTTTTGCTGTATTTCTTATAGATATTGAAACTATTATGTCTTACTTACTTACTCACTGGCACTATTGAACCCGTAGGTTCATGGCCGCGCGGACATAAGCTCTCCATACATCCCTATCCTGCGCTAATGCTTTCCAATCATTCCCTGTATAATCTACTTCCCTCAAATCATAGTTAATGTTGTTCTCCCACCTCATTCTTGGTCTACCAACTGGGCGTTTTCCTTCTGGCTTTCCTACAAGAAGTTTCTATGCACGTCTTTCATTCCCCATACGTGCAACTTGTCCTGCCCATCGCAGTCTACGAGACTTAACTGTTCTTATTATATCTGGCTTCCTATAAAGACCATGTAGTTAATTGTTATGTAGTCTTCTCCATTCACCTGTCTGTTCATCTCTCTTTGGTCCGAACATTTTCCTAAGAACTTTATTCTCAAATACTCGTAATCTCTTTTCCTCCCTTAAAGTAAGAGTCCATGTTTCGCATCCATGTAATATAACTGGTAGAATAATAGTTTTAAATATTTTCAATTTAACGTTTTTTGAAAGCGAGGAGTTATACAACTATAAACTAACTCTGGTTTATGGAACCCATAGGGTGAGTGCTGTATTCACTTAGACGCTCCACTGACTCCTATCCTTATTTAATTGAATTCAGTTCATGTATCTGATATCCAGTTCCCTTGAATCCATTCGAATATTACCTTCTCACTTAGGCCTACTTCTAGGCCTTATTAATATTATAACCAATAAAATAGCTGCAAACGTAATCTAGACTAAAACCAGACAATTTTAGGGCAAGTATAATTAGGAGTTTGTCGTTGGAAAGTTTCGCTTTAGGTTCATATTTTTAATACCCAAAAGTTTTTTCTTCCGTTTATGTAAGGAACAATTTTTTACATTAATAGAGTATCACATGCAAAATTATCGATTTATAAATTTTCATTTTTTATATTATTAGAGCAATTCCGAGAAATTATGTAAAATTGACTCTTAGCAGGACAGTGGTGTGATACATATTTATGGCTCCCTTCTTTGTAGATATTCGGTACGAGATGTCAGTCGGGTTTTCAGCCCAGAACATAGCTCTGGTCCCTACCCATTTTCCATTAGAAGCTGAGTAAATCCAGTTTAAAAATACTGACCCCAACGGGATTTGAATCCACGATCATTCGACGTTTAGCGTATTTCCTTAACAATCTACGCCAAAATTTGCCCACCAAAAAAGGTAGTATATATATCCATCCATCCACTCATAGTAATTCTGCTCGAGGGCAGGTCCTTCACTGCAATCATAGCATTTTCATGCTATGCTTTGCAGCTTTAATAGAGAATTATGGGTGTTTTAGCTTCCCGTAGCTTTCCCACACCGGTGAAGGATGATGATCATGGCAGGATGATTTTCGGGGACTGTTGGGCCCTAAGCTTCCTAACAGTTGTCTTACAGGTGAGGAAAACCCCCGAAAAAACTTGCCTAGGAACCAACCCGAGCCCGCTGCGAGACAAGGCAACACGCTACCTCGAGACCACAGCGGTGGACATTATTTAAATATAGTTAATTTAAAATGTTTATACATTAAATGTACACGGTGATGTTTGAAAACAAAAACGAGAAATGTTTGCTTATGTTTCATTTGTTCATCCACTGCAACTAGATCATATTATTTATTGCGAAATAGGACCGCAATATTGTAAAAATACACCCTACTGGATAAAACATTAAACACATCAAACTGTATATTATAACCAATATTATAGGTTACTCATTTTTTTAGGAAACAACTCAGTAAAATCATTATTTAAAAACACAATATTATTGAACACACAATTATCAAATGTGTAGTTCGAAGGAATCTGTTCATTATTTGTTATTTTCAATGTATTTGTTAGATAGTCAGTCACTGCAAAATAATGCTCTGACCTGTTCGTAATATTAAAAAAGGAGGAGCTTTCTTTATTTTGGTAAACAGAATTCCATAAATATCGAGATAAAACACGACTGTCATTGGCTGTAAAGCTAAATTCATTGAAACGCGATTGGTCTTTGAGTCCCATTTGGGGCATGAATTAAATAGTCAAGAGTGATATCTCTCAATAGCCTCACCATTGATTCAAGTTGATTCATTTAAGATTTTAGTTTGGTGATTTGGATTTTTATAGACAATGTGTAATAAAACATGATTTGTAATCAATTTCGTATATAAGTGGATAAGGACAATGGCCTGGAATGCGGTCTTATAAGTTTGTATTCTCTGGATAAGAATAAGAAAAATCGGAAATAAAAAAATAAAATAAATATCCTCAACTCGCGTCCAACTCGAGGTCGGATCGAAGACTGAGATGAGATGAAGCCCACTATATAGCGGTCTGTGGATTACAAGGGTGCCGGCCGACCACGCCTGACTCACCATCACGGGGGCAGATGAAAGAAATGAAACGAAATGGATGAGATGAGTATGGAAAAATGGTGGCAGCGGAAAATGGGAAAAATCCGGAGAAAAACTTGCCCAAGCTCCGTTCCGTCCAACACGAAACCCAAATGTAGTGACTAAAGCTCTATCTTAGGACTCTAGCAGTGAGAGGCGTGCGTATAACCGTTTGAGCCACGGAGTCGCCAAGAAGAAAATAACTAAATGAAATGTCTATAAAATAAGAATAAAAAAATATATGTGTGTGTTATTAATAAGAAAAAATGTATACCAACAAAAATAAACTTTAAAGATGAAAAACGAGAGATAGAGAGAGAGAGAGATAGATAGATAGAGAGAGAGAGAGGGATAAAGAAAGAGACAAATTTTAAATCGTGCTTAGTTTTAGAATCTGGTGCTATATAAATCTTGATTCCATATCCGACTGGTCTGATGTGCAAATCAGGTTCTTCGGCTTGTGTCTCATTTCTTCAGAGTGGCTACATTTCTGGTACAAGTTGGCAGACATATTTTGTAGCAGAGCTGGCACGAAATACGAGCAACAACAAAATCTCTGGAATAGAAATCTAAAACGTGCTTACATAGATATGATCTGTAGAATCTATACAGTATTTTATTGCTGACTGCAGGCTCATGTGCAGACAAGCGTAAATTGGGGTATTCAACTTGATTTCAGCTGGGTCTGGTCGCACACTGAATGAGCTATACACTTTCGCTTTCCATACGACGAAATATACGTCACCTGGAATATACAGTGTGTCTATTAAAAAAAACTTATTTCCATGATATCAAATTTATCTATCTGTTCATCTGTATTAAAATGAAATAAAATTGGAATTGAATATAAATTTACAGAAAACAATATATGTGTTTGGGAAAGGATGTGGATGACATCATACTTGAAACAGGGAAAATAAAAAAAAATGAATTTTTTAATAACTTGGTCAATAATTACAAGTTCAGGTACCTGTGAAAGAGATGTACAGACTAAAATTGCAGTGGCAAAAAATGCAACTAAGACATTACATGGAATAATTTGGAATAAAAATATTACAAAGGAAGCTAAAATGAAAATTTATGAGAGCATAATACAGAATATTTTTTCATATGGAAGTGAAACTTGGTCTTTGACGGAATTACAAAATAATAAAATTAGAACAGTTGAATTTGATTATCAGGTGAATAATTTTACATATCTAGGATGCAATATCTCATATGAAGACGAAAAATATGTAAATGCAAAAATATCTAAATTTTTAAAGAATTTTAGGGTTAATAAATTCTATCTTCAAGCCACAGTTAGTCCAAAAGCATTCAAGACTTAAATTGTATAAAACACTGGCTCTTCCAACTCTTTTGTATGGTAGCGAAGCATGGACGTTGAAACAGAAGGATATACAGAGACTTAGACCTGCTGAAATGAGATACCTTCGGAGGACTGCAGGATACACACTACTAGATCACAAAAAAAAATGAAGACATCTTAGAAGAATTACACACGGAATCTTCAGAAAACAAAATTTCTGATTATAAGTCAAGATGGATGCAACATGTTCATCGAATGGAAGATCACAGAATACCCTAACAGATGTCAAGATATCAACCTGCAGGAAGAAGAACAATAGGACGTCCACTCAAAAGACTTTTGGATGGTGTTTCTCTTGAGGCCGAAATAGGTCAACAAATGGCCTAAATTCGTGAATGTACTATGATGATGATGATGATCATGAATTTGATTATTTTAGAAGAAGCCTCCAAAAAAACAAGACAGGATAAAATAAGAAATGAATTCCTTTGGAGAGAAATGAATGTCACCACATCTGTTGTTAAGAGGATTGAAAATCAAACGCTTAAATGGTATGGCCATGTACAAAGAATGGAAAATGAAAGATGACCAAAAAATATATATCAATGGTTACCCCCTGGAAGAAGTAAACGTGGCAGACCAAGATGGAAGTGGAAAACCTGCGTTAGAACTATAATGGATGATAGGAATTTTCTTAAATGATCCTGAGAGCTATGCCGGCGGTAGCATTGCTGCCGATAGGGTTACCCATGCCGGACTGGTCGAAGGTGATAAGCCAGACGAAAAAAAGTACCTTTATCGATGGAGTGACGATCTTTCGCCGTAAAAATACAACCGTCAAGAAATGCGGACATGGGTTCAACTGGGGTAAAATTTTCCGGAGGTAATAGTCACCCATTCGGTTCTCCGGGTGGGGACTACTGCAGGGAACCGATGCCAAAGGCTCAAACACAGGGACATGTTCCTAGGAACATGGAATGTTAGGACTTTATACATATTAAATGTACATACACAACAGGACATTGAGGAGGATAAGTCATAGACAGCAGAACGTATGGATGCACAATTACATTAAATTTCGAGAAACGGAATGTGTATGTGTGAACAATAGACGCCGAGAAAAGTGACTATTGCCGTCGTCTAGCAGATGTCAATTCAAGGAGTCGAACGAATAGTTTGTCAACTATAGCTTCATCTTAGCTACTTCTCAGTTATATTGGGTTTTCAATTATCCTCACGAGGAAGAGTGGACCCCGGTCCAAACACTGTACTGAACTCGGGACTCCTGGGATGCTAGTCACACATGCTAGCAATACTGATAAAATGCATAACAAAATTACGTTGAGGTTAATAATTATTATATAAAATAATAAAATTAGTAAATTATACGTTTAAAAAATTCAACCAAGTTAATATGTAGGCCTACATGTTTATGTATCTTAAATAACTAACTAACTAATTCACTGGCACTATCGAATCCGTAGGTTCATGACAGCGCGGACATAAGCTCTCCATACATCCCTATCCTCAGCCAATGTTTTTCCAATCATTCCCTGTATAATCTACTTCCCTCAAATCATAGTTAATGTTATTCTACCAACTTCATTCTTGGCCTACCAACTGGGCGTTTTCCCTCTGGTTTTCCTACAAGAAGCTTACATGCAGGTATTCCGTTCCCCATTCGTGGCACATGTCCTGTCCGTGGCAGTCTACGAGACTTAAGTGTTCTTATTATATCTGGCTTCATATAAAGACCATGTAGTTCATTGTTATGCAGTCTTCTCCAATCACCTGTCTGTTCACTCTCTTTGGTCCAACATTTTCCTAAGAACTTTATTCACAAATACTTGTAATCTCCTTTCCTCCCTTAAAGTAAGAGTCCATGTTTCGCACCCATATAATATAACTGGTAGGTTTATGTATCTTAGGAAGCGGTGGAGATATATATATGTAATTGCCTACATTAATTTTTAAATCGCTACCGTCATCAGTAGATTGATACTCTTGGGATATGTAAGTTTTGTAATTTATCTCCTGGAATTTAAATTTAAATTTAAGAAAATACAGATTAAATTAGTTGGCAGTGAAAAAAAACAGTTAAGTCTCGTAGACTGCGATGGACAGGACATTTTGCGCGAATGGGGAATGAAAGACGTGCATGGAAGCTTCTTCTAGGAAAACCAGAGGGAAAACGCCCAGTTGATAGACCAAGAATGAGGTGGGAAAACAACATTAACTAGGATTTGAGGGAAGTAGATTATACAGGGAATGATTGGAAAGCATTAGCTCAGGATAGGGATGTATGGAGAGCTTGTATCCACGCAGCCATGAACCTACGGGTTCGATAGTGCCAGTGAGTAAGTAAGTAAGTGAAATTCTAAAAGAAACTTGGGTGACTTTTATGCTTTGATATTGCCGACCAAGCGATTCTCAATGGAGAGCGGAATCAATGGGGCAGAACCGCACATGTCATCAGAGTCAACTTAATATATTCCGATACTTGTGACGTATGACTCAATAACTTGCACCAGTCAGAAGGCCATCCTCCCTTCCTCTTATTGGTTTTTCTTTCCAATGTTATATCCCCACAGCGAACAAAGTGCCACTGATCGCTTGTAAAGACGAGACACTTAGCACCAGCTTTCAAGTACAAATCAATTGAAAAGGAAATATACTGATTCAGCTCTTTTATCCCTTCTTCTTCTTCTTCTTCTTCAGCTTTCCCCCACTTATAGGTTTGCCGTATCAATAAAACTAAATATATGGACACACGTAGAAATACATTATATAATGTAAATGGACAGCTAATGACAAATGAGGGAAATTTTGAGGAAATTGCAGAATTCAAATACCTAGGAACAATAATCACAAATAGGAATGAGATGCACAAAGAAATTAAACATAGGCTCAATTCTGGAAATGCGCGCTATTATGCATTGCAGAAACTCTTGATGTCCCAACTCCTCTCAAAAAACGTTAAACTGAAAATATATAAAACTATTATTCTATCAGTTATATTATATGGATGCGAAACATGGACTCTTATTTTAAGGGAGGAAAGGAGATTACAAGTATTTGAGAATAAAGTACTTAGGAAAATTTTTGGACCAAAGAGAGATGAACAGACAGGTGAACGGAGAAGACTACAAAACGATGAACTACATGGTCTTTATGGGAAGCCAGATATAATAAGAACAGTTAAGTCTCGTAGACTGCGATGGGCAGGACATGTTGCACGTATGGGAAATGAAAGACTTGCATGGAAGCTTCTTGTAGGAAACCAGAATGAAAACGCCCAGTTGGTAGACCGAGAATGAGGTCGGAGAATAACATTAACTATGATTTGAGGGAAGTAGATTATACAGGGAATGATTGGAAAGCATTAGCTCAGGACAAGGATGTATGGAGAGCTTATGTCCGCGCGGCCATGAACCTACCGGTTCGATAGTGCCAGTGAGTAAGTAAATATAGGTTTGCCGTTTCAATTTCCATTTATTTCCATCAGTCTAATCCCCTTCTACCAAATTCCTATCCATTATAGTTCTGACATATGTTTTCCATTTAATAATTTTATTGCAACCAAATAACCAGGATTTAAGTATGAATACATTTAAATTTACATTTTTGCAAGTTCACATATTGTCTTTGTTCTTTTTTATGCTTAGCTCAATGTGATATCGGTGTCATGTTATTTCCCATAGCATACATTTACAATCTATAGTTGGTTCATGGAATTTTGTGTTGTTGCATATCAGGTGGTGGAATCCGTGGTCTGCGAACCTAGTGATGACGTGTCTCATTTCGAATTTTTCCTTTGTCCACGTACGGTCCATCATGGCCCCGGTGCTGTAGAATTCTGGGTGTATTTCTTCTCTTCAGCAGCTTCTGTGATGCGCTGGTGCTTCACCTGTCTGTTCATCTCTCTTTGGTCCAAACATTTTCCTAAGTACTTTATTCTCAACTACTTGTAATCTCCTTTCCTCCCTTAAAATAAGAGTCAATGTTTCGCATCCATATAATATAACTGGTAGAATAATAGTTTTATATATTTTCAGTTTAACGTTTTTTGAAAGGAGTTGGGACATCAAGAGTCTCTGCAATGCATAATAGCACGCATTTCCAGAATTGAGCCTATGTTTAATTTCTTTGTGCATCTCATTCCTATGCTTATTCTGAGGTCGTCGATGAAGAAAGTTTCCTTCGCCAGTAGGTCTCATTTCATAACTCCACATACTTTGTTAGTTATGATTAATTAAAATGAGGGAGGTTTGAATGGGACACCCTTTATAATAACTACTATACAGCAATGACCATCGGTGTGGTTTCTACGTAACGTCGTTTCCTCGTATGCAGATGGTTCAGGTTCAATCTCTGGTCGCGACAAGATTCCTGGGACATATTTGTTTTGGATTTTTCATTACTTGTAAGACAAATGTCGCAATAAGGCTCAAATAATCCCCGAATATCATTTCCCCATCACAATCATCCTATCATATTCGTCTTGTTTAATATGAATGTATCAGAGTGTTCTGCTTAAATGTTCGTGTTATCTCGGAGGTGGCCCTCACTGAGCTGATCCCTCATTCATAGAGGCTTTCCATCTCTTGGTGTGAACAAAAAATTATGTATATGATCCAAAGTTTGAAATGTTGTCCCGATAGGTCGAGTCACTGCAAGATGCAGTGGAATGAGACACGTACAGGCAGCTAAAATAATAATATAAATGGTTTTATGTTATTGTTACAGCGATATTATCACAGCACAACATAATGAATGGCAATAAGACAGAATAATGTCAAGTTAGTCTGCGAGACATGAGTGACTGATACAAGTTTGAAATGTTGTCCCGACAGGTCGAGTCACTGCAAGGTGCAGATGGAATGAGGCACGTACAAGCAGCTAAAATAATAATATAAATGGTTTTATGTTATTGTTACAGCGATATTATCACAGCACAACATAATGAATGGCAATAAGACAGAATAATGTCAAGTTAGTCTGCGAGACATGAGTGACTGATACAAGTTTGAAATGTTGTCCCGACAGGTCGAGTCACTGCAAGGTGCAGATGGAATGAGGCACGTACAAGCAGCTAAAATAATAATATAAATGGTTTTATGTTATTGTTACAGCGATATTATCACAGCACAACATAATGAATGGCAATAAGACAGAATAATGTCAAGTTAGTCTGCGAGACATGAGTGACTGATACAACAGTACAATGCCAATGGTCAGAATATTTGTCGCCAATGCAATAATGTAACTGGCGGAAAATATAAATTAACGCTGCAGTTACGAGAACAAGAAACTAAATGTAACATAAAAGCTCAGAGTGCAACAACCAGGATGTGAGTTGAGATTTTACGTCTTTCGTCTCACTTCGCTTCAGTAAATGCAAATCAAGATATGAAATAACCTCTGATATCACCCATTTTATTCATAACGACCCTTGACATCCTGTACAAACTATACGATAATGTGGTGTCGTGCACATGATTGAAATTAATGTAGATGACAGATTATGTATGATAGATTTAGAGAAAGCTTATGACTCAATTCCAAGGAACAAATTATAGCAAGTATTAGAGAAATACAATATTGATAGAAACGTAGTTGAAATTATTAAACAAGTTTATAAAGATGACTCGGCTTATGTTAAAATTGGAAATGTGATAAATAATCCTATAAAAACACGAAGGGATTGAAACAAGGGTGCAGTCTATCACCAATTTTATTTAATATTTATGTAGAATTTATATTAATGAAATGGAAACAAAGCTGCAACAGAATTTATGCTGACATTACAATTTGTTGATGATCAACTGGTTTTAGTGCAAGACAAATTTGATGTGGAATTCATGATAAAAAGGTTGAAAAACACATATGAATCATGGGGTCTCACAGTAAATTTACAAAAAACAGAATATCTGGCAATAAATAGCAATGAACGAGACAATTTAATATTGGAGGAAGGAATCCAAATAAAGCAAGTGAAACAAACTAAATATTTGGGAATAATTATGGATAACATTGAAGGTATAGACAAAGAGAACATAAAACATAGAATTGAATTGAGTAGCAAAATAATATCATCGATAAATTCCATATGGTGGGATAAGTATATTTGGAAAGACACAAAAAATATATTGGTAAAACATTGGTGGAATCTGTTGCAATGTATGGAAGTGAGGTATGGACAATCAATAAGTACTACAAGAATAGACTAATAGCTCTAGTAATGGATTATTTACGCAGAAGTGTCAGAAAGTCAAAATTAAAACATGTCACAAATAAGGAAATTAGAAACATAATGGAAGCAGAAGAAAGCATAACTGAAAGAATTGAGAAGAAGAAATTAAAGGGGTTAGAGCATATTTTAAGAATGGAAGATGAGCGATGGCCGAAGCAACTATACGAATGGCAACCGACCTGAAAGAAAAAAAAGAAGGGGGCCAAAGTTAACATGGAAGGAAAACATAAGACATTAATACAAGCAAGGGGGCTAATCATTGAAGATGCCCAAATTCGTAGGCTTTGGAGGTTTGGCACTGGAAGACGCCAGCAGCTGTAAAAACCCGAAGATAGATAGATTGTCATTGGTTGGAATAAATAAATTGAAGATTATTTCAAGTTCAACGATTAATGAAGCTACTGGTATCCGATCAGAGTTGTCTGTGAAGTAAGGCAGAGGGCCAGCAGAACTTGAATTCAAATTCTCTATTACTTACTTACTCACTGGCACTATCGAACCCGTAGGTTCATGGCCGCGCGGACATAAGCTCTTCATACATTCCTATCCATAGCTAATGCTTTCCAATCATTCCCTGTGTAATCTACTTCCCTCAAATCATAGTTAATGTTATTCCCCACCTCATTCTTGGTCTACCAACTGGGCGTTTTCCCTCTGGCTTTCCTACAAGAAGCCTCCATGCAAGTCTTTCATTCCCCATACGTACAACACGTCCTGCCCATCGCAGTCTACGAGACTTAACTGTTCTTATTATATCTGGCTTCCTATAAAGACCACGTAGTTCATTGTTAAACAGTCTTCTCCATTCACCCGTCTGTTGATCTCTCTTTGGTCCAAAAATTTTCCTAAGAACTTTATTCTCAAATACTTACTGGGACGTCAAAAGTCTCTGCAATGCATAATAGCACGCATTCCCAGAATTGAGGCTATGTTTAATTTCTTTGTGCATCTCATTCCTATTTGTGATTATTGTTCCTAGGTATTTGAATTCAGCCACTTCCTCAAAATTTCCCTCATTTGTCATTAGCTCTCCATTTCCATTATATAATGTATTTCTACGTGTGACCATATATTTAGTTTTATTGATATTTAGTTCCAGTCCTAATTTCAAATTCTCTATTATCTGTACCAATTAGACACGGGGTATACAGGACGCTTTGTAAACGTAGATGCGAACATTTTTTTCAGAAGCATCCGTAATGTTTCATTAAACTAGTTATATAATTTTTAAATAAATTCTCAGACAGGAAATTAATTGCAAAATGTCTAAACACCACTTTATATTTTCTCTCCCTCTATATACTTGTGTCTGTGCATCTTGGGGTAATGTTATATGTCAACTTCAATTGCAAACTGTTCTAACGCATAACCTAGATTCTACTAATTGAATTCCAGTAAGTTAACTTAATTTTCCGAAGGAACTCTATTTTTTTCTTTTTCACATCCACAGCGAGTATCTCGTAGGGCAATAAGTTATTTCTCGCAGTTTCAATTGTACAAGAATTCTATTTAATTTCAGATTAAAAAAACTTAACTTCAGAAATCGATCTTTCTTTACTTACATGACTTCTAACATTGATGTTAGAAATAAAATTAAAACCAAATTCAAGCTGCTAAACATATGTTACTATCCACAACTTTGAAAGGTAAATTAGTGTCCAGAGCTCAAAAACAGACATACAGAGATTTTTATTTATATACAGAATTATAATGTTTACACATCTTTCAGTGCATAAAGTTTTATTTTTCTTCTCCACTCGTCTCTCTCCATCCAATCCATGTCCTCCAGTCCATACAGAGATTCATCTGAACAGTCAAGTCTCGTAGACTGCGATGGGCAGGACATGTTGCACGTATGGGGAATGAAAGACGTGCATGGAAGCTTCTTGTAGGAAAGCCAGAGGGAAAACGCCCAGTTGGTAGACCAAGAATAAGATGGAAGAACAACAGTAACTATGATTTGAGGGAAGTAGATTATACAGGGAATGATTGGAAATCATTATCTCAGGATAGGGATGTATGGAGAGCTTATGTCCGCGCGGCCATGAACCTACGGGTTCGATAGTGCCAGTGAGTAAGTAAGTAAGTAATATTCCATACGACTTTAATACTATACCTTGTTGCTCATATTATGTAACAGAATATTTGTCAATAAATAGCAATTAAAGAGAAAATTTAATATGGGAAGAAGGAATCCAAATAAAGCAAATGAAACAAACTAAATATTTGGGAATAATTATGGATAACATTGAAGGTATAGGCAAAGAACATATATAAAGTACAGAATTGAATTGAGTAACTGACTAACGCACACGCTACTGACTAACCACTAAGAAATTGGGACTGGAAGTAAATATCAATAAAAACTAAATATATGGTCACATGTAGAATGCATTATATAATAGAAATGGGCAACTAATGACAAATGTGGGAAATTGTGAGGAAGTGGCTGAATTCAAATACCTAGGAACAATAATTCACAAATAGGAATGAGATGCACAAAGAAATGAAAACATAGGCTCAATTCTGGAAATGCGTGCTATTATGCATTGCAGAGAATCTTAATGTCCCAACTCCTTTCAAAAAACGTTAAGCTGAAAATATATAAAACTATTATTCTACCAGTTATATTATATGGATGCGAAACATGGACTCTTACTTTAAGAGGAAAGGAGATTACGAGTTTTTAAGAATAAAGTAGTTAGGAACATTTTTGGACCAAAGAGAGATGAATGGACAGGTGAATGGAGAAGACTACAAAACAAAGAAGTACATGGTGTTTATAGGAAGTCAGATATAATAAGAACAGTTTTGTCTCGTAGACTGCGGACACGTTGCGCGTATGGGGAATGAAATACATACATGGATGCTTCTTGTAAGATAGCCAGAGGGAAAACGCCCAGTAGGTAGACCAAGAATAACTATGATTTGAGGGAAGTAGATTATACAGGGAATGATTGGAAAACATATATATAGGGATGTATGGGGAGCTTATGCCCGCACGACCACGAACCTATGGGTTCGATAGTGCCAGTGAGAAAGTAAGTAATTATTCACAATACAATGGTTTTCCGACACCATTAAGAAATTCACTTTCTCCGGCTGTAGTGTTCTTGAACATCCTATTCTCTCATACCGTCCATCCAACCTTGTTCAGGTCTTCCCTTTATTTTTTTTCCTATGTACTTTTCCCTCCAATATCTTGGTATGAATTCTATCAGATATCTTCCTCTTGAGAAGTCCATAGTAATCATTTATATATTTATGTATACAAACTTTTGTTTTGTTTCTATACTCGTCTCTCTCCATCCGCTCCATTTCCTCCAGTCCTCTTGTTCTCATTCCAGTTGTCATTTCTTGAATCCACGAGTTTCGAGGTCTTCCTCTCCTCCTTCTTCCAGGTGGATACCATTCCAATACTATTCTGGGCAACCTTTCTTCTTGCATTCGTCGTACGTGCCCGTACCAACTTAATTGCTTATATCTTATAAAATCTACTATTGAATATCTAATATTTATTTTTCTCTTATGTTTCTTATTTTTTGTCTAATTTTGAACATCTTGCTGTTCTCCTCAAGAAAATCCATTTCCATCGACATACGTTTTTGTTGAATTTCCAAACTTCAGCTCCACATGTGACAGTATAATAATAATCATCATCATCTGCTTTCATGGATTAGGTCTGTTGACCCGTTCCGACTTCAGCCCATCTCTTTCTAGGTCTGCCCACATCTCGGGTGCCTTTAGGTTTGTATTTTGTTATTTGTTTTGGATATCTACCTTCATTCATTCTGTATATGTGTTGCTTCCATTTTTGTCTATATGTATCTATTTTATCAGTTATTGCAAATATTTCAAGTTCCTGTCTTATTTATGTGTTCTTGATTCTGTCTTCCTTAGTGCACCCTTTAACAGATCTCAAAAATTTCATTTCTGCCGCCGTTATCCTACTTAGATCTTGTTTTTTATGTATCCAGGCTTCTGAACCATAGAGCAGTACCGGTACTGCCTACATTTTATATAAATTTCAATTTGGTCTCTCTTGTTGTTTTGTTATTTAGTGTTCGTTTTATCGTACCACATATTCCATGGAATTTTGCTATTTTATTAGTTATATCATTATCATAATTAAATTAAATATCACATCCTATATAATTGAGATGGTTCACCTGTTCTATAATTTTGTTTCCTATTACTATTTTCGATCTGATTTGATTTTTCCCTTGGAATGCCATTACCTTAGTTTTTTCTATGGATATTTTGAGATTATATTGTTCACATATATTATGTAGTTTAAAAATATTCCTTTGAAGTTCGTCTTCTGTATTTGCTATTATTACCTGGTCATCAGCGTATAATAATGTTTTCAAGCAGTGTGTTTTATCTAATTTTATTCCTTTATTTGTTTCTTCGTTTCATTTTTTTATTATATCATTGATGTATAGGTTAAATAAAACTGGAGAGATACTGCATCCTTGTTTAACTCCTTGATTAGTATGAATTTTATTTTACTTACTTCATTTCTAGTTTTTATAACAAAATTTGTGTTCCAGTACAAACTCTTTATAGCTGCTATTAAGTGTTTCGTAATTCCTTTTTCTTTTAAAATTGTCCAGAGTTTTCCTCTGTCTACTTTATCAAATGCCTTGACAAAATCAATAAAAGCTATGTGTGTTTCCACGTTATATTCTCTTCTTTTGTTTATAAATTCTTTTATCGTAAATATATTATCCATACATGAACGCCCTGGTCTGAATCCACTTTGTTCTTCTGTTAACATTACCTCTGCTATTTGTTTTAACCTAAATGTTAAGATTCTTGAGTATATTTTATAGCCTGCAGTTAAAATGCTTATTCCCCTCTAGTTGTTGCAAGTCGTTACGTTCTCCTTTCTTAAAAATAGATTGTACTATTGCTGTTGTCCAGGTTTCTGGTATTGTTGCTTGTTTCCAACATAAATTTAAAAAACGTATAATAATCTCAGTTTAAAAAAAATTCCTCCATATTTTATTAATTCCGTCTATTCCAGTATCCAGTATAATAATAATAATAATAATAATAATAATAATAATAATAATAATAATCATAATAATAATAATTATTATTATTATTATCCTTTATTTCGGAATGTATCCACAATACAGTGGTTTTCCGTCATCTTCAAGGAATTCCCAATATCCAGTGTAAGGGATCGTAAACATCCTCATCGTAAGTCCCAATTCACTCACACCTC
Source organism: Diploptera punctata (assembly GCA_030220185.1). NCBI lineage: Eukaryota > Metazoa > Arthropoda > Insecta > Blattodea > Blaberidae > Diploptera > Diploptera punctata. Next base: position 456,320 of record JASPKZ010000796.1, read on the forward strand.
ATACCGTCAATCCAACCTTCTTTAGGTCTTCCATTTATTATTTTCCTATCTACTTTACACTCCAAGATCTTGGTAGGAATTCTATCAGATATCATCCTCTTGAGATAATATAATAACAATGTAAGTAATAATAATTTATACTAGATGCATTCTGTTTCGCAAAAAAACTGCATGGTATGAGTCGTACATTAAGAGTTGCATAAGTTTTGAAACACACTGCACTATTGTCATATCAATTTCTCTGGAGAAAGATTGGAAGCAAAAGAAAGAAATAAGATATTTCGAAACCAGACAAGTTAAACAAGAATCGCGCAGAGTGAAAACTTCAATCATTTGTCTTTCAACACGATCTCGATGAAAAAGGGAAAAGTTTGAAAACAACAGTAATACAATATCCTTCATACATTGTACAGAGAATGCACCCATATACCCTATAAAATGTTTTAGAATGTTTTCTTGCATCCAAATTGTGAGCCTCGAAAACCAAATAGTTCACTTCTCCGAAGTCGCAATTGAAAAAAATTACTATTATTATTATTATTATTATTATTATTATTATTATTATTATTATTATTATTATTATTATTTATGATATAATATATACCGGGCTTCCAATATAAACCCGGACCGGCCTCACGGGGTTTCACCCGTCAGGCAGCGCTCTCTCCTCGTCCGCATTTCACTCTGCCAGCCGCTCGTCCTTGAACTAGTCAGTTTACTATCGTTCGACAAGATGAGACGTCAGCTGACATTAGAGCAGCGCATTTATGTGTGTAAATGTTATTATAAATACGAATCAGCTCGTCGCGTTCCCGTGATTTTTATTTGTGGGGTAGCCCGAAAGGACAAAGTGTACAAAACAAATCCGCACACATTGGAAGAACTGAAGAACAACATAAGAAATGAAATCAGAAACTTGACAGTGCCCGAACTACAGCGTGTCAATCTAAATGTGTTTACTCGGTATAATGCCTGTTTAACTGCGGGAGGACAACATTTCCAGCATTTTCTATAAGGTAAGAAACAGTTCAAGGACGGGTGGAAGGCAGGATGAATTGCGGGAGGAAAGAGACAGCACTGCATGCCGGGTGAAACTCCGTGAGGCCGGTCCGGTTTTATATTGGAAGCCCGTTATATATATATATATATATATATATATATATATGAATAACGTTTTCTTGGGTTTTCCGCGTCTGGCCACTGACTCCGACGTTTCGGCATGATCCCACATGTCATTATCAAGGAATGATAAGTTCGAGTCACAGGTTTAGGTCTTATATAATTAAACATAGAGTTTTCGCTGTGGTCCGTTTCCGAAGACGTACACCCATCCAAGTTTTAGTTCTTATGTAGTTGAACACCTTCATATATATGCATAAAGCACTGTCAAACTGGAGCAAGAAATATTCAGGAATGGGAGTACCAATTGGAGATGGATCATCAGATACAATATATACACTGTTATTTGCGGATGACCAGATAATAATTGCTCAAGAATATGAAGACATGGAGTTTATGTTCAGAAAATTATTGGACGACTACGATAACTGGGGTTTGAAAATAAATTTAGAAAATACATTTTATATGGGATGTGGAGCAGAAACCGAAGATTTAATATTAGAAGACCAGAAGAGGTATATTACAAGATGTGATGAAATTGAGTATCTCGGGGTAAAAGTGGATAAAGATGATAAACAAGAAAGTGATATAAAACAATAAACAAAGAGCAATAACAGTAATGTTGAATACAGTCTTATGGAACAAACAAATACCGGTAACCAGAAAAATACGTTTAAAGTATATAATTCAATAGTGAGAAGTACTGTCACATAAGGAACTGAAGTTTGGAAATTCAACAAAAACTTATGTCGATGTAAATGGGTTTTTTGAGGAGAGCAGCAAGATGTTCAAAATTAGAAAAAAATAAATAAATACAGTCATACAAAAAAAAGAATATTAGATATTAAACAGATTGTATAAGATAATAAGATGAAAATCACAGCACATTCACGAATTTAGGTCATTTGTTGACCTGTTTCGGCCTCAAGAGAAACACCAAAAGAAAGTCTTTTGAGTGGACGTCCTGGTCTTCTTCTTCCTGCAGGTTGATATCTTAACATTTGTTTGGGTATCCTGTGATCTTCCATTCAATGAACATGTTGCATCCATCTTGACTTATAATCAGACATTTTGATTTCTAAAGGTTCCATGTGTAATTCTTCTAAGATGTCTTCATTTTTTTATGATCTAGTAGTGTGTATCCTGGAGTTCTGCGAAGGTATCTCATTTCAGCAGATCTAAGTCTCTGTATATCCTTCTGTTTCAACGTCCATACTTCGCTACCATACAAAAGAGATGGAAGAGGCAGTGTTTTATACACTTGTAGTCTTGAATGTTTTTGGACTAATTGTGGCTTGAAGATAGAATTTATTAACCCTAAAATTCTTAAAAATTTAGATATTTTTGCATTTACATCCTTTCCTTCTTCATATGAGATATTGAATTGTAGATATGTAAAAGTATTCACCTGCTCCAAAATGCTATTGTCAAGTGTAAATCTTCTGGAGGAAATCGCAATCCTAAGAGAAATCGACAACCTGATTTTCAATGAATACACACCTAATCCACACAATCCTCTGTACAAAATTCTCACAACCAAGTCAGTGCTTCAACAAGGGTCAACAAGAACGGACCTAATGCATTCTGCTGATGATGGGACTAGTCCCGAAAGGCCTACAGAGTTTTAAAAGAACTTAAGTTGAGGAGACGGACCTACAAGGTAACTATATTATAGTTTTTAACCGTACATTATATTTCTGTTATATAAATAAAAATATTATTTTTATTTTTATTTAATCAACTTTTATAATATTCATGATGTGATCCGTTGAGGTATTTTTCAAAATTAAAATAAAAAATTATGGAATATTCACCTGAAAGGTCCGTCTCCTCAACTTAATTATATAACTGTAGAGCTTTCTGGACTTGTCCCATCATCGGCAGTATCAAAACTGGTGTTTCACTGAAGATCTGGTAGAGGGGGTTACATGTGTTGGGTTTGTTTTTGTTTATCAGATTGTCGTTGTTGTGAGCTGCTTTCATGATTTCCATCTCTTCGAGTACGTTTATCTTCGCTGGATTATTTCCTGTGTGCATTACTGTTAGGGTGTTTTCAATATTATGTAATTTAAAATAGCTTCAATTATAATGGAAATGTCCACCGCTGTGATGTCGAGGTAGCGTGCTGCCTTGTCACGCAGCGGGCCCGGGTTCGATTTTTGGTCGGGGCAGTTTTTCTGGGTGAGGTTTTTATCGGGGTTTTTCCTCACCTGTAAGACAAATGTCAGAAAAACTTTAAGGCCCAAACGGTCCCCGAAATCATATGGCCATCATCATCACCCTTATTATTATCATCGTCATCATCAACATCATCCTTCACTGGTGTGGAAAGCAACGGGAAGCTACCACACCTACAATTCCCTAGTAAAGCTGCAAGCATAGCATGAAAATGCTATGATGCAGTGAAGGACCTGCCTTCGGGCAGAAATTACTATGGATGGATGGATAATGGAAATATACCGTATTTTTTGGAGGTTATAGGTATTATTGCAACTATAAAGTAAGACTACCTCTCTCTCCCTTGAACCGTGGAACCTCAATCAAAGATACTCTTTCAGTACCACGAATGTGGTTCGTTTAATGAACACTACGTCACCTAATAATGTGGTACATAGGCTCTTAGAACTGTCGGAAAGACTATACTATATATCTATAATAATGTCTTTACTTAATTCTATCATAATGCTTTATATATTTTGGATAATCGCTAGGGCCGAAAAAAGTATGGGTTATAGGCTAGACTGCACCATACTTAGACCGCTGTGTTTACAAACTGCACGTTGACACGGGGTACTGGAGACAGACTTCTAGTACAGTCCGCTTTGTGTAGGAATGGACTCGTCTTTGCACAATTTTTGATTCGGCATTCTGATACAACCACACGTCACGTAAACACGTCTATTACTAAGGTGAGTCGAACATACACACTCTCCGCTCCGGGCAGGCAGTGGAGACGCTCGACAAAGACACGCATTTTGTAAACAATGCGTATAGAAATTAGTTACTATCCTCATACCGATATTTTTTTCCAGCCCTAATCATCACAAATACATAGCTTCTCACCGGAGGAAAGAAACACAGAAATGTGTTCGTGAATTAGTTTGGAAGTGGTAACTACCATTATGTTTTTCACAAAATAGATTATTATTATATACAACTTTCCTCATTAGAGGATTGCCTCAAGGACAAAGTGATACAGACAATTAATTTTTGAATTTATGAATTTTGTAAATACATTAGAAAATTCAAATTGTAAGCCTAATTGAAGTATACATTCTACAGAAGTAGAAATTTTGTAAAAATGGTTTCTTAAAATTGGAATTGATCCTCTAATGGCAGCGATGGCAATTTTAGAAAGATACACCCTGTCCAAATCTAAGGAATTCCAAAATTTGGCTAGGAATCCTGGTATAGGAGGAATTGAATTAAAATTATTTTCATTGGTGATTTATGATGTATTCGCCGATTGTAATATTAATTAGTTTTAGATTAAAAATATAATAAGCATTTGTAATTAACTTAACACCAAGTGAACCGGTAGTATTTTAGCCACGTGGTATCATTTTATCGAAAATAAATAAAGTATCCCAAATCACGTGTAACGTAAAATCAGTATTTATAATGAAGAAAAGAATACGCGAAGACAGAAAAATTACACTGGCCAACATCATTTTTGTCTCAAGAGTACCAATAGTTGTACTTAATGCAGTTTTTTTTATCGTGTTTTCAAATATGTATTCGGAATTTCTCCATCAACCTCAGTTTTTTTGTTAGCCTATTTCAGTTCGAATTAATTAATTAAATAATTATTTGTGAATTAACTTTTTTCGTCCATTTGTCCAGTGAGCTAAGAGCACGGGGAACACTTTCATCGGGAGATCCCAGTTATGGAAAAGAGATATCAAGGCAAATGGAATCCTAATATGCTGGCCCGAATATGTTCGAGCATCAAGATGGATGCTCCACAGGCGAAATATAGCACAAAATCGTCATTTCTTACTTTCTAGGTGAGTCCAAATGTTCGAATATTGTGTGTAGTTACGAATGTAGAAAATATTAAAGTGCTTGAAATTATAAATGCCTGTCTCTCGGAAACATTGCGTGATGGAGAAAGACCGATATAATATGAATTCAGGAGAAAAGTACTATCAAATCACATATTTTTCTTTCTGAGACAAAACAAAAGTTTCATTTTTGTTGCTCAGTGCTATTGATATGTTGACCTTAATATTACGGAGTAAGCGTACTTTAAATTCAACAAATAATTAATTATCTTTCGATTAGAATGTACTCCTTTATTCAGTAATATCGTTATGAATTCAGAATGTCTTCCTGATTGATAGTTCAACTTTAAACAGGTTACTGATTACATAAGTTGGTTCTTGGCGCAGAGCAGAAAATAAATGAAGAAGAGAAAACATTAAAACTAAAGGACTAGAAAGATCATCATCATCAACAACAACAAGGCTTAAGCCCAATGGTCTGTTCCGATCTCATTATAGTTCGAATTGGTCCTTCTATCTCTTCAATGGTCTTCCCAACATTCTTCTCCCTTTTGGTTTATAATTATACATTCTTCTTGGTATGCGCTGTTCATTTATTCGTAATACGTACTGAAGATAAGCATTTTGATAATATTTTATTCTTTCACAGAGATTAAATATATTAAGTTCTGTTCTTATATCTTCGTTTTTCTTTTTATCGGTCCTTTGGTATCCTGCTACTGCTCTCTACATCTTCATTTCTGCAGCGTCTAGACTAGAAAGATTATGAAAGTCAATAAGAATATATAAAATTGTAGGCTTTAACAACCGGTATAGGCTATTATTGATTCTTCTTTAATTGATTTTCCAGGCTAAATGGTTTCGTTCAGTTTTATTGAAACTCATGTTTCATCTGTTATAGTGTAAAAGTTTTAAGTTGGCGTGATTTCTGCTATCCTTGTCTAGATAACTGTTCTTCCACCCTTCGCTAGATGTCTGAGTGGCATGTGTACTATAATGGGCCACCCTTGTAAAATTACTTAGGAATGCTAGAAAAACTCCACCCCCACTTTCGCCCAGTCACTTTTGTTCACGTAATTTTTGTCAGTGGCGACTGTTCCAGAGTTCGTTTGTAGTTTGTGAGATATTATATTAGTGTAAAATTAAAAATTTAACAAAATGGTATCTGAGTTGGAAAGTTTAGCTGTAACTTTAAATATTGTATTGAGTATTGTGCTTGACGACGATGAAAATGAAGACATAGAAACTTGGCAGGAAGAATGTTTAGAAGAAGGGAATGCCACCACTACAGGGAGTGTCTGCCCTACCGCTGTCACCGTGTAGATGATATGCGTATGAGTGAGAAAGAAGATGGTGAGTACTCTCTTTCTCTTTCTAAAATATTCTAGACACTTTAGCCCTCACGGACTATAGTGCGGTAGATATCCTCAGCTTTTCCGCTAAATGTTCGTGGACCTGTTGTCTTGAAATCCGACATTTTGTCTACCACCACGGAATGGAAGATGTCTACCGCAGTTATATACGAAACGTCAAGTTTTAACAAAACTGGACAATGGCCATTTAGCCCAGAAGAATAACTAAACGAGAACCAATACTTTATTTTAGAGATAATTGAAGAACGGAAATTTAGATGGTTTGGACTTGTTAAAAGCATGGAGTGCCTGCACTGCAGCCATTGATTCTCCGGCCTTGTGTTTTCACGACAGTGTTGCCGATATGGATATTCAGTGGGACTGGCCGCTTTATGTATGTGGTTAGCAGACATACAGCTGACAACATCTCAGCAATTTCAAACCATACTAGAGTGCTATAGCTGCTTCAAGATTAGTGATTGGTTGTGGCAGGTATCTACTCCCAATACAACCATATCCTTATTGGCAGTAGAGGGCGTATTCTCCCTTTACCCCTCGTATAATCTAAACTACAGTTCCGGAGATATGACGGCTCGAGTATAGGAATAAAATTCTGAAGGAAAAAGAGAAAGAAGGAAACCACGAGAGCCAGGGATGGATGGATTGAAGGGGAGTTCGAATTAAAGAATTTAAAGGAGATCCTCAAGGTAGAAATCTGTGGAGGAATTAAATTATTTGGGCTAAAAAAAACTGTGCTACTCTAGAAATATAATAAAACATTAATTAATTAATGAACATGTAAAAACGTTTGTACAAAAATAAGTTTTCTCAGGAAATCGAGACAAATATTTAGAAATAACACTTAGCAACAAAAGAGAAACTTTTTTTTGTCTCAGAAAGAATCTGTTTTCCAGTATACCTACTGTTGATGTAATAGAGATTATTAATAGAATGTTACTAACTAATAAAGTGAATGGTTTTGTAGTTGAAGAAATATTACACACTCTTAAAACATGCTTACATCAAAATTACTTTGAATTTAATAACAAATTGTACATAGCTAAAGATGGTTTGAATATGGTATTAGAGAAGAATGTGAAATTGAACCTATAAACCTCTGGATAAATGATAGAAGACTAAACTGGAACGATCACATAGATAGAATGGAGAACAGTAGAAAGTACGTGACTGGACACCTCAGCAGAAAAGGCCTTTAGGAAGACCACAACTACGATGGAAGGACGTCACCATACCCCTGACGTGTAGTGAATGAACACGCAACAAGCTGCCAGCTTTTATGCGTAGAGGAAGAAGAAGAAGAATATTATTTCCAACCTGTATACGTAAATTTGAGAATAAAGTACTTAGGAAAATTTTTGGACCAAAGAGAGATGAACAGACAGGTGAATGGAGAAGACTAAATAACAATGAACTACATGGTCTTTATAGGAAGCCAGATATAATAAGAACAGTTAAGTCTCGTAGACTGCGATGGGCAGGACATGTTGCACGTATGGGGAATGAAACACTTGCATGGAAGCTTCTTGAAGGAAAGCCAGAGGGAAAACGCCCAGTTGGTAGACCAATAATTAGTTGGGAGAACAACATTAACTATGATTTGAGGGAAGTTGATTATACAGGGAATGATTGGAAAGCATTAGCTCAGGATAAGGATGTATGGAGAGCTTATGTCCGTACAGCCATGAACCTACGGGTTCGATAGTGCCAGTGAGTAAGTGAGTAAGTAAGTAAGTACCTGTATACGAAATGAAACGTGATCTTAAATGAAAAATAACTTTTTTAAAGACATCTACCCGCATTGCAGGGGTCGCAGAGTAGAGTAAAAGTAACAAAAAAGTTGAGAATCAGGAAAGTAGGCTCTGGAAATGTTCGCACACTTATCACAACTAATCCTAGTCTCTTCTAAACCGCGTAATTTAACAAAGAAGTTTGTTAAGTCTTAGAGAGGAAAACTTTGCACAATAAATCTTATAATACTTAGTAAGATCTAAGACTGTTACTACACATTAAACAATGAATTAGGCTTTAAGGGGGAGGCCTGAGAATGACAAACACCGCGAGATTAGACCTGAAGGGAGCAGCCATTACTCAACGGAGGCACCATACAGTTAGGCCAAGTAGTGAAAAACCAGCCATCTTCAAGCAAACTTAAACAAGCTAAAATATATTGTCGATCGTAAAACAAAAGAAATTGGTTCAAGAAATTTAAACAACATCGAATAGAATAGAATAGAATAGAATAGATTTATTTAGCCTGGTGGAGTTAAGGCCATGTGACCTTCTATTCCACTCACCAGGACAAACATATGTTACATATAAATACAAAAAATTACAATAATAGTCATACTAAATAATTAATTATCTGTCAAATTGAATAATAATGAAAATAATGTCTAATAATACAATGAAATTAAATACAATTAAAATTAAATTAATGATACAATGAATACAGAAAGCAATAACAGCTCGAATCTACTATACATAAAAAGAAAAGAAAGAAAAAAAAATACAAAGAAAGTAATAAACTACAATGAATTAATTTATCGCTTATTATACAAGACATTAGGTAAATATATTAACAAATCTTAAAACTATTTGCGTGTAATGATGAAAAAACAAATTATTAATTTTTAAAAAGTAATATTAGTGAGTTGTTTCTGTTAATTTTATTTTCAATTTGTTTCTGAAAGATGGTAAAGTGGCAGTCTCTGACATAGGGTGGAAGGGAATCCCATTTTCTAGCAAGAGAAATTGTAAAATATTTCGAAAAATAGGTAGTGTGATGAGGAGGGATATAAAGGACACTGCGCTCAAGGGATCGGGTATCTAAGTTATGTGTATCAGAGAGTCTAGTGAAGCGGTGTGATAAATAATAAGGTAAAGATGTGTGTAATATGTTATAGAGAAGGCATAGGGAGTGCATGGTTCTACGATGTTGTAGAAGCCATAACAATTGTTCCAGGGATGGTGTAACGTGATCAAATCTGCTTAAACCACAAATAAAACGTATGCAAGAATTATGAATACGTTGAAGTCTTTGGGTAAGAACATTATTTAGGTCTGTAAAAAGAGTATCACAATAATCAAAATGGGCATTGCAAGTGTTTCTACTAATATTTTCCTTAGAGCAAACGGTAAACATTTTCTTAAACGGTTTAATGAGTGTATTATTGAGAAGATAGTTTTGCAAATGTTATTTGTTTATTCCAAATTAAAATTTTATCCATAAACACTCCTAGATTTTTTACTGTCTCACATAAAAAACAATAAAATTGAATTCAACTTCATTGTGGATACTTGAATAAACCGCCTTCTATAGTTTTGTCACATTATACAAATTAAGTTATATAGAATTGCACGGCAATTTATTTTAATCCAAACGAAAACCATAGGTTTAACTGTAACTTGAATGTATTACATTACCATCCATCCATAGTAATTCTGCCCGAGGGCAGGTGTTTCACTGCAATCATAGCATTCTCATGCTATGCTTTGCAGCTATACTAGAGAATTGTAGGTGTGGTAGCTTCCCGTTGGTTTCCGCACCGGTGAAGGATGATGATGATGATGATGGTCATGTGATTTCGGGGACCGTTTCGGCCTTAACGTTTTCCTGACATTTGTCTTACAGATGAGGAAAACACCGATAAAAACCTCACCCAGAAAAACTGCCCCGGCCGGGATCGAACCCGGGCCCGCTGCGTGACAAAGCAGCACGCTACCTCAACACCACAGCGGTGGTCTAACCGACTAAACTACTCAGGAATCCTAACACACACATTCATGTTTCTTTTATACATATATTTATCAATTTACACGAGAGGCAGCGGGATATCGTTCCAACTGCCATCTAGTGGCTACTACAACAAGTAAGCAGTTTTAAAGATAATGTTTAGTTTATATCAGTAACGCTTGTATATTATATGTTATAACTGTATTTTTTATATTTAGAACAAAGGACTATTATGACATAAAAAGAAAAATTATTACATGAAAAGAAAAATAAATGCCTGAATATATATATATATATATATATATATATATATATATATATATATATATACAGGGCAAGTCAAAATGTTGTGCAGGTTTTCAGAATTTTATTATGTGAAATGTAATGAACATATAATATTGTGAGACATATTGTATGAAAGGTAACTCTCAAAGTTTTTTTAAAATATTCACAGATGTTCTATGTGAGCGCCTTTTGTTACACGACAGATGTCAAGCCGATATTCAATCTCCTGCCAAACTTTCTGTAGCAGTCCGCGGTCGATATCAGCAATGGCTGCTGTGATGCGGGCACGCAGTTCATGCAGTGTTGTTGGAAGTGGTGGTACGTAAACATGATCCTTTACAAGACCCCACATGAAGAAATCACACGGGGTTAGATCTGGTGAACGAGGTGGCCAATGAATGAGTTGTTGATCACCCTGAGATGCACGGCCTATCCAGCGTTGTGGTAAAGCCGTATTCAAATGGTCTCGAACACTGCCATGGTAATGTGGAGGGGCACCATCCAACTGCAGAATGAAATCTGGACTATCCGCTTCAAGCTGCGGAAGGAGCCATTGTTGTAGCATATCAAGGAAAACATGTCCGTTCACAGTACGTTCATGAAAGAAAAAGGGCCCATAAACCTTTGCATGGAAAATGGCACAAAAGACATTCACTTTCGGAGAATCGCGTTGATGTTCCAGAGTTGCATGGGGGTTACCAGTTCCCCAAATCCTTACATTGTGTCTATTCACTTTTCCTGAAAGGTGGAAAGTCGCTTCATCACTGTAAACTACCCTCTCATGGAACTCATTCTCTTCCATTAATGCGAGAAAATCAACACAGAAGGACGCTCGCAAAGCATAATCGGCGGGTTTTAAGGCTTGAACCAGTTGCAAGTGGTAGGGTTTCATCTGTAACGTTTCCGGAGAATTCGCCATACAGTTTTTTGTGGTAGTTGAAGTTCTGTCGCTCCCCGGTAGGTGGATTTCTGTGGACTCCGCACGAAGCATGTGCGAACGCGTTCGACTGTCTCTTCACTCGTCGACGGACGGCCAGTCGATTTTCGTTTACAGATACAGCCTGAATCCCTAAATTGTGTGTACCACTTACGAATGGATCTCCCATCCGGCGGGTCTTTATCGTATCTGGTACGGAAATGTCGTTGAACACTAGTCACAGAGTTGTTTACATGGTAATCAAGCACACAGAAAGACTTCTGATCCCCAGTCAACGCCATTTTCCTTTACTGCTCTGCTGTTGACATCTTGCGGGTGAACGCGGAACTTTAGAAGTGGACAACTAAACTTTGAGAGTTTACCTTTCATACAATATGTCTCACGATATTATATGTTCATTACATTTCACATAATAAATTTCTGAAAACCTGCACAACATTTTGACTTGCCCTGTATATATATATTCAGCCATAGTATTTCTGCCCGAGGACATAACATTTTCATTCTATGCTTTGCAGCTTTACTAGAGAACTGTAGGTGTGGTAGCTTCCCGTTGCTTTCCACACCGGTGAAGGATGATGATGATAATGACAAGGATGATTATCATGATAGTGGCCATATGATTTCGTGGACCGTTTGGGCCTTAACGTTTTCCTGACATTTGTCTTACAGGTGAGCAAAAACAACGATAAAATCTCACCCAGAAAAACTGTCCCAACCGGGATCGAACCCGGGCGCACTGCGTGACAAGGCAGCACGCTACCTCGAGACCACAGTGGTGGACATATTTATATAATTCCTAGTGGACAAACTGAATTGCTGAGATAATAATCAAGCAATCAATAATAATACAAGAAATTAATATTTAATTATCCAGGGATATTTTCATTTTTATAACCTTTCAAATTGTTGACATATATTCATTCTCAAATATACATTTTTTTGCAAACGTTATAAATATTTCAATTTAGATTGGGCACTTATTGCAAACCATCATTGCCTTTTATGGCCACTTCAAACTAAAGTGTTCGAAATTTCCCTTCTTTTCCCTTAATACATTGTTTGTATGTCGATGTTAGTGGAGAATCAGAGTGGAAAGCTTAATGACGTCATAAAAATAAATTTCTCCAGAAGGAAACAAAAGAAGGCTGTTCATGCGACTTGAACTGTACCTTCAAAACAAAACACTAATATATTCTAACCATGACTACGAATATAATATATTACAATCTAAGTTATTACATTTTCCCATCCTCTTTCATATCTGCAGAGATATTTATACCCGCAAGAAATGATATGTAAGCTGGGATATTGTGCCATTCAACAAACTACTTCCTGCTACCATCCCGCTATCCCTTTTTTCTTCTTTCTTTTTCCTTCTACTTTTATTTCTTTCTAAAAAATGACTGAGCCAATCGAAGTCCATACCATGGATACTAGTAAGCGACTCGATAGAGTTGCGGAGGATGTTGCAACCCTCCAGCAAACCGTGGCTAATGCCTCCTGCCCGATACCTCACTACACCCTTAAACAAAAGAAAAATGTGATGCGACAGATTTTTCCAGAGATACATTGGGTTTTCAGGATTTCAAAAACACAGTTGCAAATAAAATCTTGCACAGAAGTGTTTTCCATTTAACCGCGGTTCAATTGTTCACTGATCGAACGCGCGGGGACCGGTTCAAGTTGCAATGTACTTAAATACTCGTAACTTCGGAAAATAATATGTAATTAAAAAAATAAATAGTTAAATCGTTTCAAATCCTACGAGAGAAATATTAATAGGCCTAACAATAATTATCAATAGCCTAAATACTGAAGCAAAATAGAAACACGTAGGACTAAAATTTTACGTTCTTCCGTCTACATTCATCATCATCATCTTCTTCAAGGTATGGGCTTGTTGGCCCGTTCCGCCTCCCGGTGCACTATATGCTGCTGTTGCAGGTCGGCTTTCCAACGATGTTTTGGTCTTCCTACATTTCTTCGGCCTAGAGGCCTATACTGAAGCAGCTGTTTTGATAAACGTTTATTTGGCATTCTTTGTCATCATCAATGGTAGGCATGGATTAGGCCATTGGCCTGTTCCGCTTCAGGAAAGAAATTGATCCCTCCATCTCTTCTTAGGTCTTCTTGGGTCTCTTCGCCCTGTGGGTCTGTAGTTCAATAGCTGCAGAGGTAGTCTATTGTTTGGCATTCTCAGAAGGTGTTCATGCCAATTATTTTGATATTTTTGAATGATTTCAGTTATTGCTGGTGTGTTGAGAGCTTCATTACGCATGTGGTCATAAAGCGTATAACCCGCTAAAGGTCTTAATAAATTAATTTCTGCAGCTACTATCCTATTTAATTTACCTGTAGTAAGAGTCCAGGTTTCAGAACCATAAAGTAGAGTTGGAAGAGCCATTGTTTTATAAAATTTTAGAATTGTATCTGGACGTACTTTTCGGAAAAGAATGCCTTTTATGGTTCCTGTAAGTTTTTGAAATTTGACCAATTTTATGTCTATGTCTTTACATGTGTCGTAGGAAAGATTGCAGCCAAAGATAAGTAAAGTTATTAACTTGTTCTATTATATTGTTGTTAATGACAATTTTAGTTCGTATCGGTATTTTCCCTTGAAACGCCATAGTTTTTGTCTTACTCACCGAAATTTGTAAATTATAATCTTGGGTTATATTTGACAATCTATGTACTGCTCTTTGTAGGTGATCTTCAGAAGTAGCCAATATTACTTGATCATCTGCATACATTAATGTGTTGAGGGGTCGACCATCATTCATAAAGTGTGATTGTGATTGGTTTTGCCATAATTTTATGATTTCATTCATATATAAATTAAATAGAAGAGGGGAAAGTGGACAGCCTTGTTTTACACCTTGGGATATTAGTCTATCTGATTTGCTGATTTGATTATTTATTTTTATTCGAATTTGTGTGTTATGATACATGCTTTGAATCGCTTGAATTAAATGCTTGAGTATTTCTGCATTATGTAAGATATCATTCTTTTTTATATGTTCAAACCAATTACATTTATTTCTGTGTATTCTCTCGTTTATATTATATATTTGTAATTCATCTCTGATATCTTGACTTCTCTTTTGATCTCTTAGAGATACACCTGCAACTGATCTGAGAAATCTCATTTCCATTGTCTCAATTTTATGTTTATCAGAGATCGTTAAAGGCCAAGTCTCAGACCCGTATGTTAACGTTGGAACGGCTACTGTTTTGTAAAATTTTAATTGAGTTTCCCTTGTGGTCTTATTTCTCAAATATCTTCTTATTGAACCACATATCTGTTGAAATCTCCCTAATTTCTTCTCCATGTCCAAATTTTGATGGTACGATATCATGCATCTATTCTATATTGTAATGTATATTTAATTTGTCCTTGTATTATTTCTTAATTTTTTATGTGGCACATTTATTTTGTTTCCAACTCTCGGCAATATTCAATTTTTTAAACAAAGAACATAGGACGGGTTCAAGTGCGAACGAGTAAACCGTACGATCTTACAAACAATGACGTCAGTGGCGGCTTCAACCATACATTCGTAATTATCTCGCAAACGGCTCGTTTGCGGACCCACGTTTACTGGCACGTTGTTGCTTCTATTATCGTGTACTTTCAACCGTGTAAGTTTGCGTCATCCTTTTTTATACACCCTGTATAAAACAGCTATTCTACCAGTAATATTATATGGGTGCGAAACATGGACTCTTACTTTAAGGGAGGAAAGGAAATTACGAATATTTGAGAATAAAGTTTTTAGGAAGATTTTAGGACCAAGGAGGAATGAACAGACAGGTGAATGGAGAAGACTACATAACAGTGAACTCCATGGTCGTTATAGGAAGCCAGATATAATAAGAAAAGTTAAGTCTCGTAGACTACGATGGGCAGGACATGTGGCACGAATGGGGAATTAAAGATGTTCATGGAAGCTTCTTGTAGGAAAGCCAGAGGGAAAACGCCCAGTTGGTACACCAAGAATGAGGTGGGAGAATAAAAATTAACTATGAATTCAGGGAATTAGATTATACAGGGAATGATTGGAAAACATTAGCTGAGAATAGGGTTGTACGGAGAGCTTATGTCCGCGCGGCCATGAATCTACGGATTCGATAGTGCCAGTTGGTTAGTTAATAATACTTACTCTTTCTCACTGGCACTATCGAACCTATAGGTTCATGGCCGCGCGGACGTAAGCTCTCCATACATCCCTATCCTGAGCTAATGTTTTCCAATCATTCCCTGTATAATCTACTTCCTTCAAATTATAGTTAATGTTATTCTCCCACCTCATTCTTGGTCTACCAACAGGGTGTTTTCCCTCTGGCTTTCCTACAAGAAGCTTCCATGCAAGTCTTTGATTCCCCATACGTGCAACATGTCCTGCCCATCGCAGTCTACGAGACTTAACTGTTCTTATTATATCTGGCTTCCTATAAAGACCATGTAGTTCATTGTTATGAAGTCTTCTCCATTCACCTGTCTGTTCATCTCTCTTTGGTCCAAAAATGTTCCTAAGTACTTTATTCTCAAATACTTGTAATCTCTTTCCTCCCTTAAAGTAAGAGTCCATGTTTCGCACCCATAATAATAATAATAATAATAATAATAATAATAATAATAATAATAATAATAATAATAATAATAATAATACTGTTGTAAATCGTGATTAGTACGAGTACTAAATGTAATATTAATTAATTTATTACATGCTAATAATTAATTACGCTATGTCTACACGTCATAATGAATTAAAACCGTAAATTACAAAGGTAAATCTGATAATATATTTAAACCTATTTGTTTACGTTCTAATTTTTATTTTGTTGCTCCGTTAAATTAGCACTGGGCGTATAAACAGCATCGAGTTTGATTATGTTGTAATTATTAATTGCATTTCATGTACTTTATTAGAATATAAATTTAATATCTGTGCATCAGAGTTCCCTTGTATTCATTTACTTGCATCGCGCGCATGTAATTCTATACAGTGTTTCAATAAGCACACGACAAACTTGCAGAATCATGTAATTATCTGAAATAAATGCAATTTGAATTAGATATATTTTCCACACTATTGAGTAACACTATGAAATTAGGACTGGAAGTAAATATCAATCAAACTAAATACATGGTCACACGTAGAAATGCATTATAAAATGTAAATGGACAGCTAATGACAAATCAGGGAAATTTTGAGGAAGTGGCTGAATTCAAATACCTAGGAACAATAATCACAAACAGGAATGAGATGCACAAAGAAATTAAGCATAGGCTCAATTCTGGAAATGCATGCTATTATACATTGCAGAGACAGTTGATGTCCCAACTCCTTTCAAAAAACGTTAAACTGAAAATATATAAAACTATTATTCTACCAGTTATATTATATGGGTGCGAAACATGGACTCTTACTTTAAGGGAGGAAAGGAGTTTACGAGTATTTGAGAATAAAGTTCTTGCGAAAATTCTTGGAATTTATTAACTAAAGTTTATCATAAGTAATGCCACGAGTGATTACCAAATTATCGATAAATTCACGACTCACGAAGTCAGGAGTGAATTTATCTAGAGAGTTTGGAAATCAAGAGTGGCATTTGTTAGTACTATTTAACGAATAAAATTAAGCTGTTTACTCACAAATCATTATTTAACTATAGTTATTTTAAAATATTTATATATTTAATCTAAACGGCGATGTTTGAAAACAAATGAGAAGCATTAGGTACGCTTCATCTGCTTTTTTGTTTATCACTGCAACAAGATCATACTATTTATTGCCAAAGGAACGCAATATTGTAAGAATGCTCTCCAGTGGAGAAAAAATTAAACACATCAAACTGTACATTAATTCATTTCTGATGTCGTATGATGTAAAAAATATCACAATTATATTTTTCTGGATTGTTACCTGGAAAAAAATACATTTAAGAAAGTGCAAACAGTGGTTTCTTTTTTTGGTGGTATAATCAATTGCTACAAATGTTTTTATATTAACTCCCGCATGCGGCATATGTTGACATTCATGCACTATATATACAATCTGGTAGCCGTATTTCTTACCGGCTCAGTCACTGCAAAATGATGGTCAGACCTGTTTAGAATATTAAAAAGGAGGAGCCTTGTTTAATATGGTAATTATAACACTGATAAATATTTCGTGAAACACGAATGTGATTGGTTGTAAAACAGAAATCATTGAAACGTGATTGGCCATTGAGTCCCATTTGGGGCATGAGTTAAATAATCATTAAAGAGGGTACCTCCTTTTTAACATTCTGAAGCATTATTTTGCAATGACCAGTCAGATGACAAATACGGCTACCAGATTGTATAGAAAGTGTGTGAATCCAGATTGTGTATATAGTGCATGAATGTCAACACATGCCGCATGCGGGAGATAATATAAAAACATTTGTAACAATTGATTACATCACAAAAAAAAAGAAAACACTGAATGCGCCTTCTTAAACGAATTATTTTCCAGGAAATGACGTTGTGTAGAAAAATATAATTGACATATCTACATCACAGGACATCAGAAATTAATTAATACCTTTATAGTAGTAGTATTCATATGTCCTGAAGCTCTTGATTTGTCGTCATTCGCTTGTTAATATCTATAATGTTGGTTATAAAATTTCTCCACTAGAGTGCATTCTTATAATATTGCGTTCCTTTGGCAATAAATAATATGAACTGGTTGCAGTGATGAACAAAAAAAGCAAATTAAGCGTACTAATCGTTGTCTCATTCGTTTTCAAACATCGCCGTTTACATTAAATATATAAATATTTAAAAATAACTTCTCTTCTTCTTCTTCTTTCCAAGTATTAGGCCAAGGCCTGTTACGATCCTATAGAAAATTTTCCCTCCAGCGCAGCGTTTCATAGGACGGTCTATTGACCTTCGCCCTCTTGGTATATAATTATAAACAGCTTTGGGGATCCGATTTGAACTCATTCTTTCAAGATGGTGTTTCCAATTTAGTTGGTACTGTTTAATACATTCCAAAATTGGCGTAGTCTTCAATTCTTTTAAGATATCGGTGTTCCTTTTCCGATCCCATCTGGTGTAACCCGCTGTTCTGCGCATGAATCTCATTTCACAAGCCGTTATTCTGCTTTCATGTTGTCTTTTTAGTGTCCATGCTTCACTACCATAGGTCAACCCTGGTCTATATTGAAATAATAATTTGTGAGCAAACAGCTACATTTTATTCGTTAAATAGTCCTAATAAATACCACTCTTGATTTCCAAATTCTCTAGACTATTTAACTCATGCCCCAAATGGGAGTCAATGGCCAATCACGTTTCAATGATTTCTGTTTTACAACCAATCAGAGTCGTGTTTCACGAAATATTTATCAGTGTTATAATTACCAAATTAAAGAAAGCTCCTCCTTTTTAATATTCTGAACAGGTCTGACCATTATTTTGCAGTGACTGAGCCCGTGAAAAATACGGCTACCAGATTGTATATATAGTGCATGAATGTCAGCACATGCCGCATGCGGGATTTAATATAAAAACATTTGCAGCAATTGATTATATAACAAAAAAAGAAACCACTGTTTGCACTTTCTTAAATGTATTTTTCCCAGGTAACAATCCAGAAAAATATCATCATCATCTGCATTCATGGATTAGGTCTGTTGACCCGTTCCGACTTCAGCCCATCTCTTTCTAGGTCTGCCCACATCTCGGGTGCCTTTAGGTTTGTATTTTGTTATTTGTTTTGGATATCTATCTTCATTCATTCTGTCTATGTGTTGCTTCCACTTTTGTCTATATGTATCCATTTTATCAGTTATTGCAAATATTTCAAGTTCCTGTCTTATTTCTGTGTTCTTGATTCTGTCTTCCTTAGTGCACCCTTTAACAGATCTCAAAAATTTCATTTCTGCCGCCGTTATCCTACTTAGGTCTTGTCTTTTATGTATCCAGGCTTCTGAACCATACAGCAGTACCGGTACTGCCAACATTTTATAAAATTTCAGTTGGGTCTCTCTTGTTGTTTTGTTATTTAGTGTTCGTTTTATCGTACCACATGTTCCCTGGAAAAATATAATTGTCATATTTACATCATACGACATCAGAAATGAATTAATATGATGTTTCATTTTTTCTCCACTAGAGAGCATTCTTACAATATTGCGTTTCTTTGGCAATAAATAGTATGATCTGTTGCAGTGATGAACAAAATAAGCAGATGAAGCGTACCTATCGCTTCTCATTTCTTTTCAAACATCGCCGTTTACATTAAATATATAAATATTTTAAAATAACTATAGCTAAATAATGATTTGTGAGTAAACAGCTTAATTTTATTCGTTAAATAGTCCTAACAAATGCCACTCTTGATTCCAAATTCTCTAGATAAATTCACTCCATCGATAATTTGGAAATCACTCGTATTATTTATGAAAAACATTCATATATATATATATATATATATATATATATAAGTGATATCAGATGATATTTGCGAGATGAGGATCCCATCTGGACGCGTATTACATAACGTTATGTTAAAGTATCAGAACTGGGAAGGAAAATAAGACCGCGTCATGATGCTGTCACAGTTCGCCCTCAAGCGAACAAAGTTCTGAACTAGTTCCACTTCACAGTTGATCGTTTCCCTTCGGGCGTCCCCTGCGATGTTTGTAATGAAGAAACTGATGAACTGATATGCATCCCACATGCTATCAGAAATACATACATTTGTACTTCCCACAATCTACATTACATTAAGTTTTCTTCTTTCGTTTCTATGTTTAAACAATTCAATGTCTTCTACTTTTCTAATTTTAATCTTAAACTTTAATATTTTACGAGATATTTCTTTCAGTTATCGTTAAGATGTATTTTCTTCTTTACTGGATAATTTAAGATGTGGACCTTTTCATCATCATCATCCGGTATCATGACTAGAGACCGGATATTAAGCAAAAAAGCCTACGATTATTTATTGTAGTAGTAGGCCTATGTTTTTCTCTTTACAGAGATTTAGGCGCTCTCCCCCTACAGGGAAGAATTTGAACCATACTAATTTAGTTACACTTGTTTTCGTATAGATGTCATTTTGAGTGGTTCGTGGTCAGCGTTCCGCCTCATACTGACATCTAGGAGACCAAGGTAGTACTAGGACGGGAAAATTCGGTAAATTTTGCTTAGAGGACTTTTCATTCAGGCTTAAGGATTTTTTACGAGCCTGAAAATCTTCAGATTCGGGACCCACGGCTTAAAGTCCCTCCCGGAGGACTTGCTCCTTGGATTTTGTCGTCATAAAAAATCGTTTATTTAGGCGTAGCAACATTTTAATTTAAAACTAGGGTTAAATATAGCATTTTCATGCTATGCTTGCAGCTTTACTAGGGAATTATAGATGTGGTAGCTTCCCGTTGCTTTCCACACCGGTGAAGGATGATGGTGATGATGATAATGATAGGATGATGATGAAGATGATGGCTATATGATGATCTTCTTGACATAAATGAGCTGAAATACGAAAATTTATGTGTTTTATGTTTAGTTAAATAAGTTCGGGCTAAATTTTATTTCGTAATTATTTTTAGATACCCCGTGCTGTTTACCCGGCGTTGCCCGGGAATCAATTCATCCCGATCTTCTAGGCATAAATGAGCTGAAAGACAAAAATTAATGTATTTGTTATGTTTAGTTAAATAAGTAAAATGAAAAATAATTATTAAATGTACACGGCTCAAAACAATTAGAGGAACACTTTAATAAATTGAATAAGTAATTGTTTTTTAAAGCTGTGATGCTTAAAGTTGGACAATATGTTAATTGAATTATTAATTTTATCATTGGATACAAATTTTAAAGATCCATGGCCTAAATACAGAGAAATTACCTCAAATAACAAATATAGAGAATTTTTTTATTTTGGAAGGCACTGACCACTTCTAATTGGCAAGCTTCCTGATGTTGCTATAGTGACGAATGTTGATTATTGCCTTGTTTATTGAAGTCTCCGACAAAATGAGGCATTTAAATGAGTTTGAAGTGTATCATGCTCTACATATTTTACGACAAGGTCAATCTCTGCGACAAGTGGCTAGAGAGCTTGGGGTTTAACCTTCCGTGGTGTCCAGGTTACTCAACAGGCACAGAGAGACAGGTCAGTATTGTAGAAGACGTGGCCAGGGCCGTAAATTTAAAACAAGTCCCCAGAATGACAGATACGTTGTTCTTTCTGCTCTTCGACAGCGTACAAAAACTGCAAAAGACCTGCAGAATGACCTCCATATGGCTTCCGGAATCCGGGTTTCAGACCAAACCATAAGGAACAGATTAAGGAAATAGAATATTCGTCCAAAAAGGCTCGTTAAAAAACCACGCTTAACAAATGGGCATAAGGCAGCAAGACGTACGTATGCTGAAAACCATGGTGATTGGAACCTGAACCAGTGGGAGTCTGTGCTCTTCTCGGACGAATCCAGGTATCGTCTTACACGTTGTGAAGGTCGATTGAGGGTGTGGGGACGGCCAGGAGAAAGATTTTCTGCAGTGGCTGTACAGGAAATTGATAGATTCGGAGGAGGTTCCATAATGGTGTGGGCCGGAGTTATGTACAACAATCGTACGGACCTTGTACTTGTTCCCCAGCGACTGAATGCTGTCCGGTATATCGAGCACGTTCTGGAAGAGCA
This sequence comes from Diploptera punctata, assembly GCA_030220185.1. Taxonomy (NCBI): domain Eukaryota; kingdom Metazoa; phylum Arthropoda; class Insecta; order Blattodea; family Blaberidae; genus Diploptera; species Diploptera punctata. The sequence continues at coordinate 478,466 of JASPKZ010000796.1, forward strand.
TGTAGTACCTGCTGCCATTGGAGTAGGCCGTGGATTTCTGTTTATGCAGGATAATGCCAGGGCACTTTCTGCGGCTGTCACCAGGGATTCCTGAGGAGGAATGAAATTGAGGTAATGGAGTGGCCAGCGGTCAGCCCAGACCTCAACCCTATTGAACACTTGTAGAATCTTCTAGACAGGAAGGTCAGGAACCGACATCAAGCTCCACAAACTCTGCAGCAACTTGGAGATGCTCTGAAGGAGGAATGGGAGAATATCCCACAAGAGGAAATCCAGAATGTTATTGGGAGCATGCCACGAAGGTGCCAAACTGTCATCGAATGTCGTGGAGGCCATACACGATACTAACTCTATATAACGAGTGTTTAACTTTGAAAAATAAGCACAAGATTCAATTGCTTACATAGCGGAATTATTTGAAAAGTTAATTGTCAGCGTTATTCATTTGTTTTTACTGACACGAGCAATAAATAAATAACCACAAATAGTGTACTTTATTAATTTCATGTTTGCACCTTTATCCAATGACAAAATATTTGCATATTTCATAGTGTTCCTCTAATTGTTTTGAGCAGTGTATATCGTAATTATTTTAAGATTTCCCGGTATTACCTGGGACTCTACTTATCTCGATCTCCATGGCATAAATGAGCTAAAAGACAAAATTCGTGATTGTGAGTTATCCGTAAAAGAATATCCGCCACGTGCTATGCTTGTACAGGAATCTACGTACTTGTCTCGATTCTCTTGGCATCAATGAAAGGCAAAATGGTTATTGTGAGTTATCCGTAAGAGATAAACATATGCTGTTGCGGACTTTTTGTACAGCATTTTGAGATATCCAATTCTGTGTATCTTCAAGATCATCATAATTCTGTGTATATTAATTTTGTGTATTTGTTACTCTTTTGTATGGTAGCGAAGTATGGACGTTGAAACAGAAGGATATACAGAGACTTAGATCTGCTGAAATGAGATATCTTCGGAGGACTGCAGGATACACACTACTAGATCACAAAAAAAATGAAGACATCTTAGAAGAATTACACATGGAATCTTTAGAAAACAAAATTTCTGATTATAAGTCAAGATGGATACGACATGTTCATCGAATGGAAGATCACAGAATACCCAAACTAATGTTAAGATATCAACCTGCAGGAAGAAGAAGACCAGGACGTCCACTCAAAAGACTTCTGGATGGTGTTTCTCTTGAGGCCGAAACAGGTCAACAAATGGCCTAAATTCGTGAATGTACTATGATGATGATGATGATGATGTTACGGTTTAGGCAGCGTAAGCCATTTAAGCGTCCAAAGAGCTCCTTTTTTCACGTTTCCACTACAAAGGGCGATTTTTAAGGGTGTAGGAGTTTAGTATCACAACTCTCTTATAGCCTATGTTCATCCCGGGAATCTCCTGAATATTTTGCAAAAAGCCCTATCACGATCGGATCAACGGTATGGCCGCGCATAAAGTACGAACAAACAAACAAACAAACATAATTTAAATATGGTATAAATAAAATAAATCTGTTTTGATTGACTATTTAACTCATGCCCCAAATGAAAGTCTATGACCAATCACATTTCAATTATTTTTTATTTACAACCAATCACAGTCGTGTTTCGCCTAGAATTTACTAACTAAAGTTTATCATAATAAAGAAAGCACCTTCCTTTTAACATTCTGAATAGGTCATAGCATTATTTTGCAATGACTGACTCACCAAGAAATACGGCAACCAGATTTTATATATAGTGCATGAATGTCAACACGTAGCGCATGCGGGAGTTAATATAACAACATTTGTAGCAATTGATTATACACCAAAAAAGAAACCGCTGTTTGCACTATCTTAAATGTATTTTTTCCCAGGTAATAACATTCCAGAAAAATATAATTGTCATATTTACATGATATGACGTAAGAAGTGAATTAATATAATTGATGTGTTTCATTTTTCCCCACTAGAGAGCATTCTTACAATAATGCGTTCCTTTGGCAATACATAATATTATCTGGTTGCAGTGACGAACAAAAGAAGCAAATGAAGCGTACCAATCGGTTCTCATTTGTTTTCAAACATCGCCGTTTACATTAAAATGCCACTGGATAATTATCGATAATTTGGAAATCACTCGTGGCATTTCTTATGATAATTGTAGTAAACGCATGATTTTAAATGTAATGTGTCGAAATACAGGGTGTAACAGGACCTCACCGACAAAATAATAGGGATGATAGGCCATGCGGAGAGGATCATTTTTTTATGAAGGAACATAGAGTCGCAAACACTTCGTTTATGAGTTATGCGCAGATAAAAGTGGTCACCCGCAAGGGTCAGAATTGAATACAAACAATTGTACATGTATCATTTTATTGACTATTTAACTCATGCCCCAAATGGGAGTCAATGACCAATCACATTTCAATGATTTCTATTTTACAACCAATCAGAGTCGTGTTTCACCAAATATTTATCAGTGTTATAATTACCATATTAAAGAAAGCTCCTCCTTACAATATTGCGTTCCTTTGGCAATAAATAGTATGATCTGGTTGCAGTGATAAACAAAAGAAGCAGTAGAAGCGTACCTATAGTTTCTCATTTGTTTTCAAACATCGCCGTTTACATTAAATATATAAATATTTTAAAATAACTATAGTTAAATAATGATTTGTGAGTAAACAGCTTAATTTTATTCGTTAAATAGTCCTAACAAATGCCACTCTTGATTTCCAAATTCTCTAGATAAATTCACTCCTCACTTCGTGAGTCGTGAATTTATCGATACTTTGGAAATCACTCGTGGCATTACTTATGAAAAATTCACCTTTTTGCAATAAGTGTTCAAACAATAAGTGTTTTGACGACGTCAAAAGAGTCCTGCCATGATCAACCGTGCTGACCGATCGTTGCTGCGACGATATTAAACATGCAATGAGGCACAGGGTCGACTATTTGAACACTTGTTGTAAAAACAAGTCTTCTTCATAAGTAATGCCACGAGTGATTTCCAAATTATCGATAAAATCACGACTCACGAAGTGAGGAGTGAATTTATCTAGAGAATTTGGAAATCAAGAGTGGCATTTGTTAGGACTATTTAACGAATAAAATTAAGCTGTTTACTCACAAATCATTATTTAACTATAGTTATTTTAAAATATTTATATATTTAATGTAAACGGCGATGTTTGAAAACAAATGAGAAACGATAGGTACGCTTCTACTGCTTCTTTTGTTTATCACTGCAACCAGATCATACTATTTATTGCCAAAGGAACACAATATTGTAAAAATGCTCTCTAGTGGAGAAAAAATGAAACACATCAAACTGTATATTAATTCATTTCTGATGTCGTACGATGTAAATATGACAATTATATTTTTTCTGGATTGTTACCTGGGAAAAAATACATTTAAGAAAGTGCAAACAGTGGTTTCTTTTTTTGGTGGTATAATCAATTGCTACAAATAATTTTATATAACTCTTCATGCACTATATATACAATCTGGTAGCCGTATTTCTCACAGGCTCAGTCAGTGCAAAATAATGGTCAGACCTGTTCAGAATATTAAAAAGGAGGAGCTTTCTTTAATATGGTAATTATAACACTGATAAATATTTCGTGAAACACGACTCTGATTGGTTGTAAAACAGAAATCATTGAAACGTGATAGGCCATTGAGTCCCATTTGGGGCATGAGTTAAATAGTCAATAAAATGATACGTGTACAATAGTTTGTATTCAATTCCGACCCTTACGGGTGACCACCTTCATCTGCGCATAACTCATAAACGACGTGTTTGCGACTATATGTTCGTTCACAAAAAATTATCATCTCTGCATGGCCTATCATCCCTATCATTTTGTCGGTGAGGTCCTGTTACACCCTGCATGTCTAGAATAATTACATTGTCTTAATTGATGATCGTATTTTGAAACCCCCTGTGTGCATTAACTAGTCTGTAGACCATGAATTTCTGTCAGGTTTCCGTGAAGTAAATTCATTGTAAAGGTTTGCGTGCAGAACTATATTCAAGAATTCACTGTGACATTGTACAGATTGGTGTTGTGTTTTTATCAACATAAAGAAAATGTCTCCGGTTTACAAATAGTGAAAAATGATATAGCGTAATCAATATCCCAACCATCTCGCGTGTTATGTAACGTTATTAGCATATTTACGTATTAATATAATCATAGTAATAATTCATTCTCTAAACATACTGAGTGTCAACCGTACAACAATCTCAGATTTTGCATCTTATTCAAGGTACGAAACAGTCTTCTAGTGGAGATTTTAGTAGTAGTAGTAGGACTTTATTAGACAAAAAGTAAGATATTTACAATATTATTTACAAATATGGGTCGCACGGGCAGTAAGCCGTACGTGCTGTTGACAGTCCGTTACAATAAAGTAATAATTGGTACTAGTGTAAAGAAAAATAAACAAAAACAGCAATAACATTACAATTACATAAAGAAAACACAATAATATTACAATTAAGTAATAACACAATAGCAATAACATTACAATTACATAAAGAAAACACAATAATATTACAATTAGATAATAACACAATAGCATTATACACTAAAAAAACATTAACATTACAATTACATAAAGAAAACACATTATTTTATGTGTGGTAGCTAACATAGTACTTAAAACATTCTAATATATTAGAGCAGAACTTCAAAACTTCTTCTTCTTCTTCTTCTTCTTCCTTCCAAGTATTAGGCCAAGGCCTGTTACGATCCAATAGAAAATTTTCCCTCCAGCGTTTCATACGACGACCCAGACATCTTCGTCCTCTTGGTATATAATTATAAACAGCTTTGGGGATCCGATTTGAACTCATTCTTTCTAGATGGTGTTTCCAATTTAGTTGGTACTGTTTAATATATTCCAAAATTGGCGTAGTCTTCAATTCTTTTAAGATATCGGTGTTCCTTTTCCGATCCCATCTGGTGTAACCCGCTGTTCTGCGCATGGATCTCGTTTCACAAGCTGTTATTCTTCTTTCATGTTGTCTTTTTAGTGTCCATGCTTCACTACCATAGGTCAACACTGGTCTAGCCAAAGTGTTATATAAACGTAATCTGGTGTTTTTTTGTACAAGGGATGGTTTCATAACTTGATTAATAATTCCCAAACTTCTATTATAACTACTAATTTTTTTTAGGGATATCCTTTTCATCCCACATAGAGAGATAATATCCAAGATATTTAAATTGATTAGATCTGTCTGAAATGTTATTCTGGAGACAGATTTTACATTGAATGGGGTCCTTCCCATGAAATGCCAAAATATGGATTTGAAATGCCGGAAGATTTATTTTTTCACGCTTGAGATTATTTTTAATTAATATTTTGAAATGACACTATACGGTTTATCATAAGTAATGCCAGGAGTGATTTCCAATTTATCTAGAGAATTTGGAAATCAAGAGTGGCATTTGTTAGGACTATTTAACGAATAAAATTAAGCTGTTTACTCACAAATCATTATATAAATATGGTTATTTTAAAATATTTGTATATTTAATGTTAACGGCGATGTTTGAAAACAAATGATAAACGTTATGTTTCATTTGTTTATCACTGCAAGCAGATCATATTATTTATTGTCAAAGGATCGCAATATTATAAGAATGCATCCTACTGGAGAAAACTTTAAACAAAACAAACTGTTTATAACCAGGATTATAGGTTATTAATTAATTTCTGATGTCCTATGATGTAAATATGTCAATTATATTTTTCTGGAACGTAACACCTGGGAAATAATACGTTCAAGAAAGTGCAAACAGTGGTTTCCTGTTTTGTTGTGGTATAAGCAATTGCTACATATGTTTTATATTATATCCCGCAAGCACTATCTGGTTATATTCGAGTAATATATACACAATCTGGTAGCCACATGTATTTTTATACTCTTACATCTTAATTTATAAATTGCTATATTCAAAATACTTTTTTAGAGAATCAGTCATAGCAAAATGATGCTATGACCTATTCAGAGTGTTAATAGGAGGAGCTTGATTTTAAAGCGATAAAATTAAATTGATAAAATCGAGGTGAAAAATGACTGTAATTGGTTGTAAATAAAAAATCATCGAAATGTGATTGGTCATTGACTCTCATTTGGGGTATGAGTTATATAGTCAATATAAAAAATGAAATATAATTAATTCTAAAAAAAATCATTGTTTTGAATTACGCAGTACTTTTCCATTGTGAATGAATAAAACTTTATGAATATTCAAATGGAATTATGTATTACATATTTTTTTAAAACCATACCATCCTACTTTAATTACTTATTATTTTTATAGGATTTGTTTTTGGGATTAATCAATTTTTATAAGATCCATGATGTGTTCCGTTGAGGTATTATTCAAAATTAAATTTATAAAATTATGGAATATTTACCTGAAAGGTCCGTCTCCTCAACTTAATTAGTTATTTAACTGTAGCGATGATGATGGGACAAGTCCCGAAAGCGCTACAGTTAAATAACTAATAGAGTTGAGGAGACGGACCTTTCAGGTGAATATTCCTTACTTACTTACTCACTGGCACTATCGAACCCGTAGGTTCATGGCCGCGCGGACATAAGCTCTCCTACATCCCTATCCTGAGCTAATGCTTTCCAATCATTCCCTGTATAATCTACTTCCCTCAAATCATAGTTAATGTTCTCCCACCTCATTCTTGGTCTACCAACTGGGCGTTTTCCTTCTGGCTTTCCTACAAGAAGTTTTCATGCACGTCTTTCATTCCCCATACGTGCAACATGTCCTGCCCATCGCAGTCTACGAGACTTAACTGTTCTTATTATATCTGGCTTCCTATAAAGACCATGTAGTTCATTGTTATGTAGTCTTCTCCATTCACCTGTCTCTTCATCTCTCTTTGGTGCAAAAATTTTCCTAAGAACTTTATTCTCAAATACTCGCAATCTCCTATCCTCCCTTAAAGTAAGAGTCCATGTTTCGCACCCATATAATATAACTGGTTGAATAATAGTTGTATATATTTTCAACTTAACGTTTTTTGAAAGGAGTTGGGACATCAAAAGTCTCTGCAATGCATAATAGCATGCATTTCCAGAATTGAGCGTATGTTTAATTTCTTTGTACATCTCATTCCTATTTGTGATTATTGTTCCTAGGTATTTGAATTCAGCCACTTCCTCAAAATTTCCCTCATTTGTCATTAGCTGTCCATTTCCATTATATACTGAATTTCTACGTGTGGCCATATATTTAGTTTTATTGATATTTACTTCCAGTCCTAATTTCTTAGTGTTATTCAATAGTGTGTGCGTGTTGGCCTTTAGTATCTCCTCGCTATCGGTCAGTAGTACTACATCATCAGCATAAACTAACAGCTTATTAATACCATTGAGTTGTAAGCCTTCCTCATTCTCTAAAGATGTAATGGCATGCTCTAGTACAAAATTAAATAGTAGAGGAGATAGTGCATCTCCTTGCTTCAACCCATCATTTTATATTTTAATTTTGGGATTAATATTTGATGTTATATATTGTGTCACAGATTTAATAATCGCTTCACGGCAGTTAAATACAGGGTCTCGGTAGGAATGAATATTAATTTTATCTGTGGATTTTTTAGGATAGAACGCCACTCTTTGCATTGCTTTATGAGATAATATAACACTTTAATATCCATTTTAAGTGTGTAATAACAGACTTTATGTGGAGATTTGTACATGGAATAATTGTAATATATTACGAAAGAACCAAACCAGACCAGCAGAAAGTGGGGAAGCAAATCTGGCGCCATCTGGCGGTCTGTTCTATAACCAGTGTCACAATAATGCCACCGCATAATGTTCATCTGCACTCAACTCATATGATAAAATGTTACATTGAATTGCCGCACTTTCTTTATCATATCAGCATGGCCTACTATATTAACTTATCATAAGTAATGCCACGAGTGATTTCCAATTATCTAGAGAATTTTGAAATCAAGACTGGCATTTGTTAGGAGTATTTAACGAATAACATTAAGCTGTTTACTCACAAATCATTATTTAAATACAGTTATTTTAAAACAATTATGTATTTCATGTAAACGGCGATGTTTGAAAGCAAATGAGCAATGTTTGTTATGTTTCATTTGTGCATCCACTGCACCAAGATCATATTATTTATTGCCAAATCCATCCATCCATAGTAATTCTGACTGAAGGCAGGTCCTTCACTGCAATCATATGCTTGCAGCTTTACTAGGGAATTGTAGGTGTGGTAGCTTCCCGTTGCTTCCCACACCGGTGAAGGATGATGATGATGATGATGATGACCATGTGATTTCGGGGACAGTTTGGACCTTACATTTTTCCTGACATTTGTCTTACAGGTGAGGAAAAACTCCGATAAAAACTTCACCCAGAAAAACTGCTCCGACCAGGGATCGGACCTGGGCCCGCTGCGTGACAAGGCAGCACGCTACCACAACATCACAGCGGTGGACTATTGCCAAATAGGATCACAATATTGTAAGAATGCACCCTAGTGGATAAAAAATGAAACACGTCAAACTGTATATTTTAACTAACGTCCACCACTGTGGTCTCGAGGTAGCGCGCTGCCTTGTCACGCAGCGGGCCCGGGTTCGATCCCCGGTGTAACTAAATTAGTATAGTTCAAATTCTTTCATGTAGGGGAGAGCGCCTAAATATCTGTTAAGGGAAAATGGGCTTACAAGATACAAGAAGATATGCTGTGGGACCGTGTATATGTTTACAGTCGCGTGGTTTTTAGGACTATGTATGATATACTATAGCTGACAAATTTAATATCTCGAATACCGGAGAGGATCCCACTTCGGACTAAAGAACCCATTCCAAATGCAGTCTCGCTGTACCTCCATAGTATAATGAAAAACTTCCTGATTACTTTCTTCTGGCCATCTAACTTCCCATAAAACGAATATATCTAATGGCGATTTATCTAGTTCTCTCGTTAATATATACTACACTTACTTGGTTACTTACTCACTGGCACTATCGAACCCGTAGGTTCATGGCCGCGCGGACATAAGCTCTCCATATATCCCTATCCTTAGCTAATGCTTTCCAATCATTCCCTGTATAATCTACTTCCCTCAAATCATAGTTAATGTTATTCTTCCACCTCATTCTTGGTCTACCAACTGGGCGTTTTCCCTCTGGCTTTACTACAAGAAGCTTCCATCCAAGTCTTTCATTCCCCATACGTGCAACATGTCCTGCCCATCGCAGTCTACGAGACTTAACTGTTGTTATTATATCTGGCTTCCTATAAAGACCATGTAGTTCACTGTTATGTAGTCTTCTCCATTCATCTGTCTGTTCATCTCTCTTTGGTCCAAAAATTTTCCCAAGTACTTTATTCTCAAATACTTGTATTCTCCTTCCCTTCCTTAAAATAAGAGTCCACGTTTTACACCCATATAATATAACTGGTAGAATAATAGTTTTATATATTTTCAGTTTAACGTTTTTTGAAAGGAGTTGGGAAGTCAAGAGTCTCTGTAATGCACAATAGCACGCATTTCCAGAATTGAGCCTATGTTTAATTTCTTTGTGGATCTCATTCCTATTTGTGATTATTGTTCCTAGGTATTTGAATTTAGCCACTTCCTCAAAATTTCCCTCATTTGTCATTAGCTGTCCATTTCCATAATATAATGTATTTCTATGTGTGACCATATATTTAGTTTTATTGATATTTACTTCCAGTCCCAATTTCTTAGTGTTACTCAATAGTGTGTGAGTGTTGTCCTTTAGTATATCCTCGCTATCGGCCAATAGTACTACATCATCAGCATAAACTAACACCTCTAAGGGCGATTTATCTAGTTCTCTCGTTAATAAATACTATAAATACCTAAATTAAAAGATAATACCACAACGCTACAAATAGAAATAACATTTTTCGACTTAAATCTAATATATAAAAATGAATGTTTGTTTGTCTGTTCGTACTTCATGCGAGGCCATACCGGCATTGATCCGATTGTGATGGGACTTTTTGCAAAATGTTCAGGAGATTCCCGGTATGACCATAGGCTATAAAAGAGTTGTGATACTCAACTCCTACACCCTTAAAAATCGCCTTTTGTAGTGGAAAATGTGAAAAAGTAGCTCTTTGGACGCTTAAATTCCTTACGCCGCGCCGCCTAAACCATAACAAATACATAACGTTAATGTACACAGAACTGAATATCTCAAAAAGCTCTACAAAAACGTCCGCAACAGCATATGGTTATCTCTTACGGATAACTCACAATAACCATTTTTGTCTTTCATTGATGCCAAGAAGATCGAGACAAGTACGTAGATTCTTGTGCAAGCATAGCAGCACATTCCGGGCATTCTTTTACGGATAACTCACAATAACGAATTTTGTCTTTTAGCTCATTTATGCCAAGAAGATGGAGATAAGTAGATTCCCGCGCAACACTGGGTAATAAGCACGGGGAATCTTAAACTTATGATATACATTTATAATTATTTTTCATTTTACTTATTCGTCTAATCAAAAGAAGTACATTATTTTTTTAGTTTCATTCTCATTTATGCTAAGAAGATCGGGATGAGTAGATTCCCGGACAACGCCGGATAACCGCACAGGGTATCTAAAAATAACTGCGATATAAATGTTTCCCTTTATTTATTCAACTAAACATAAAAACACATTAATTTTCATTTATTTAGGCGTAGCAGCACACGCCGGGTATTAGGCAGTAGTTAATATTAATACATGTAAAATGTTTAAAATAATTATAAATGAATGTTTGGACCTAATTAGATAAAACACACTACTTGAAAACATTATTATACGCTGATGACCAGGTAATAATAGCAAATACAGAAGACGAGCTTCAAAGGAATATTTTTAAACTACATAATATATGTGAACAATATAATCTCAAAATATCCATAGAAAAAACTAAGGTAATGGCATTCCAAGGGAAAAATCAAATCAGATCGAAAATAGTAATAGGAAACAATATCATAGAACAGGTGAACCATCTCAATTATCTAGGATGTGACATTTCATTTAATTATGATAATGATATAAATAATAAAATAGCAAAATTCCAGGGAATATGTGGTACGATAAAACGAACACTAAATAACAAAACAACAAGAGAGACCCAACTGAAATTTTATAAAATGTTGGCAGTACCGGTACTGCTCTATGGTTCAGAAGCCTGGATACATAAAAAACAAGACCTAAGTAGGATAACGGCGGCAGAAATGAAATTTTTGAGATCTGTTAAAGGGTGCACTAAGGAAGACAGAAATAAGACAGGAACTTGAAATATTTGCAATAACTGATAAAATAGATACATATAGACAAAAATGGAAGCAACACATAGACAGAATGAATGAAGATAGATATCCAAAACAAATAACAAAATACAAATCTAAAGGCACCTGATATGTGGGCAGACCTAGAAAGAGATGGGCTGAAGTCGGAACGGGTCAACAGACCTAATCCATGAATGCAGATGATGATAATGATGATGTTTGGACCTAATTAACAATGCTCCGTCTACTAAAGTAACAACACAACTGCATGAAGAAAATGTGTTGCTAATTTTCTCCCAATATTTCCATTTTCCTCGTAACATGAGCTCTCTTGTCTCTATTTTATTCCTCTTCCACAATCCATAGCCGAGAATGGCTAAGGGATGGAATGTGGCTGATACACCGGTAACTACCACATATTCCCAAGGGCATTAAGAATGTTTATTCCCGAAAATAAAGTTTTGCTGCTCGAAATTCTATTCACAAGGAAGGAACCATTTTTTTTTTTTTTTTTTGCCTGTTTAACCGAATTATGCTGAGATGCAGGCGCCCTCTAGCAATTGTTCCTAATTATAAGATAATTCAGAAGAGCATAGCTTTTTATATCTCGTGTACAAACAAGCGAGATTATTAAATAAATAATAACTCCCCAAATTAAACCTCTACAATATTACAGGATAACATTGCATGCTACTGGGTTATACAACATATATTTTTTTTTTATATTTATAGGCCGAAGCTCTGAATATAGCTGAGTGTCGTAATTATAGAGCATTTATGGAATGTCTTATTACAGAATTTATATAGGTTAAACGAAATCATATGAGGTTAGAAAATAGGGTCGTTTTCACTTTCTGTAAATAATAATAATCATCATCCGGTATCATGGCAGTTTCCGCCGTCTTTCGGAAACCAAACGCCATTCCTCTCTGTCAATCCATTGATCTTTCTCCAATCCTCTCATATTCATAGCTGCTTGTACCCCTTCTATCCAACTTTTCTTCGGTCTTCCTCTCTTCCTCCTTTCCATTGGGATCCATTCCATAACAATTTTTGGCAATCTTTGCTCTGGCATTGTTTTGACATGGCCCTACCAATGTAATATTTTCTTTTCTATAATGCGGCCATGAACCTACGGGTTCGATAGTGCCAGTGAGTAAGTAAGTAAGTAAGTAAGTATAATGTCTATAATGTCCGGCTCCTCTTATACACCCATAATTTCCCTTATTTCTTTATTTCGTATTCTATCCATTCTAGATTTTCCAGCTGATCTTCTTAAAACATCCATTTCTGTACTTAAAATTCTTTTCATTTCTCTGGTTGGAATTTTCCAGACTTCAGCACCATATGTTAAAATGCTCTGAATTATGGTTTGATATATTTGTAATTTTCTATTTTTTTGTGATATTTTTGCTCCACCAAACAGAGTTTAAAGCATTTATTGCTTGTTTTGTTTGTGCGATTCTATTTTTAATTTCTACTGTGTTATCGCCTGAATGGTCTAATTTTGTTGCTAAATAAGTGCATTCAATACTAGGTTTTAGTTCTTCTCCATTGTTGAAATTTATATTTTGCATTTCTTCTCCTGTACACAGGTATTTAGTTTTCTCAATGTTTATATAAAGTCCCCATTCTTCAAATTCTTATTTTAGTTTTTTAGCCATATATTCTATGTCATCGTGGTCCTGTGTTATTAATACCTGGTCATCTGCAAAATTGAGTGAATATACATGTGTATTTTGGATGGGTATGCACATTTTTTGACATTTTTTCCTCCAGTCTCTTAGTACTCTTTCGAGATAAATTTTAAATTGAGTTGGATATAAACTACAACATTGCCTTTAAACCTTTTGTGATAGTAAATCCCTCTGTTATATGATTTCCAACTTTTATTTTCGAAATAGATCCTTTGTATAATGCTTTTATAGCTTCTATTAATTTCTTGGTAATGTTAGAATTTCTGTAAATAATATTATTCCAAATTGTATATTTTTATTTTTATTCGGTGCTCTTCAAGCAAAATTACGAATTTGAGAAATATAACATTAGTATTATAAGTAGGGCTAAGATTGTTTGTACTAAAAATTAAGATTCATCATAGTTTAACGAGAAGTTAGACTTCTGACTGTCTTTTACTTAGGTTTCACATACAAACAGTTGAATAGTATAATGAGAAGTTTGACTTCTGACTGTCTTTTATTTTGGTTTCACATACAAACAGTATGCTACCGCTGTGGTCTCGAGGTAGCGTGCTGCCTTGTCACGCAGTGGGCCCGGGTTCGATCCTCGGTCAGGAGAGTTTTCTGGGTGAGGTTTTTATCGGGTTTTTCCTCACCTATAAGACAAATGTCAGGAAAACGCAGAGGCCCAAACGGTTCCCGAAATCATCATCATCATCATTATCAACATCATCCTTCACCGGTGTGGAAAACAATGGGACGCTACCACATCTACAATTCCCTAGTAAAGCTGCAAAGCATAGCATGAAAATGCTTGATTGCAGTGAAAGACCTGCCCTCGGGCAGAAGTTCTGTGAATGGATGGATGAATAGATACAAACAGTTGAATAGTATAATGGGAAGTTAGACTTCTGACTGGCTTTTATTTTCGTTTCACACATAAACAGTTGAATATTATAATGAGAAGTTAGACTTCTGATTGTCTTTTATTTTAGTTTCATACACAAAGAGTTTATTAGTATAATGAGAAGTTAGACTTCTGACTGTCTTTTATTTTGGTTTCACATACAAACAGTTGAATAGTATAATGAGAAGTTGGACTTCTGACTATCTTTTATTTTGGTTTCATACACAAACAGTTGAATAGTGTAATGAGAAGTTAGACTTCTGATTGTCTTTTATTTTCGTTCCACATACAAACAGTTGAATAGTATAATGAGAAGTTAGACTTCTGATTGTCTTTTATTTTGGTTTCATACATAGACAGTTGAATAGTATAATGAGAAGTTAGACTTCTGATTGTCTTTTATTTTCGTTTCATACACAAACAGTTGAATAGTATAATGAGAAGTTAGACTTCTGATTGTCTTTTATTTTGGTTTCATACACAAACAGTTGAATAGTATAATGAGAAGTTAGACTTCTGATTGTCTTTTATTTTCGTTTCATACACAAACAGTTGAATAGTATAATGAGAAGTTAGACTTCTGATTGTCTTTTATTTTCGTTTCACACACAAACAGCTGAATAGTATAATGAGAAGTTAGACTTCTGATTGTCTTTTATTTTGGTTTCATACACAAACAGTTGAATAGTATAATGAGAAGTTAGACTTCTGATTGTCTTTTATTTTCGTTTCACACACAAACAGTTGAATAGTATAATGAGAAGTTAGACTTCTGATTGTCTTTTATTTTGGTTTCATACACAAACAGTTGAATAGTATAATGAGAAGTTAGACTTCTGATTGTCTTTTATTTTCGTTTCACACACAAACAGTTGAATAGTATAATGAGAAGTTAGACTTCTCATTGTCTTTTATTTTGGTTTCATACACAAACAGTTGAATAGTATAATGAGAAGTTAGGCTTCTGATTGTCTTTTATTTTCGTTTCACACACAAACAGTTGAATAGTATAATGAGAAGTTAGACTTCTGATTGTCTTTTATTTTGGTTTCATACACAAACAGTTGAATAGTATAATGAGAAGTTAGACTTCTGATTGTCTTTTATTTTCGTTTCACACACAAACAGTTGAATAGTATAATGAGAAGTTAGACTTCTGATTGTCTTTTATTTTCGTTTCATACACAAATAGTTGAATAGTATAATGAGAAGTTAGACTTCTGATTGTCTTTTATTTTCGTTCCACATACAAACAGTTGAATAGTATAATGAGAAGTTAGACTTCTGATTGTCTTTTATTTTGGTTTCATACACAAACAGTTGAACAGTATAATGAGAAGTTAGACTTCTGATTGTCTTTTATTTTGGTTTCATACACAAACAGTTGAATAGTATAACGAGAAGTTAGACTTCTGATTGTCTTTTATTTTCGTTTCACATACAAACAGTTGAATAGTATAGGCTACATTATTTGCATTGCAACCTTATCTTTTATTACATTCATATCCTAGCCTTAATTTTGAGTCGAATATCTCGGAAACGTGTGGGTATCACATACAAAATTGTGGGACAAGTAATGGGTGATTTTAGTCAGAATTGGTAATTGTTTTGACGCTTTCATGATGATCCCTTGTTAATCACTAGTTAATATCTAAATTATTTACGTCAAATTTTAAAAAAATTACGGATGCTGACATATAAAGGATTGAAATTAATCAGGAATATGAATCTGTAGAATTCGATTATATTTCAATTGATCTGCAGCTTATTCACACGGTCCATTTCTCACAGATGTACGCTTGAGTGTTTACACTGACTGCATTTTAACAGATGTTGGGTTAGATGAGCAAATTTTGAAAGGTTGCAGACTGCAATTACATCATCATCAGCGCTTTCAATCTGAGAGTTATCGGACGTGTAAAATGAATTACATGGACGGCTTGTCTCATCTATTATCATGATTAAATTCTCCACAGGCCATTTAAGATCAATCATGGGAGAACCTGTAGGCTTGCTTTGCTATGATAGGTTAATTTTATACTAAAAATGATAATACATGTGACAAAATAATCTAACTGAATCTTCTTTTCTTCTTCTTCTTGTAAGCCCATGTTTCCCTTAACAGAGATTTAGGCGCTCTCCCCCTACAGGAAAGAATTTGAACCATACTAATTTAGTTACACTTGTTTTCGTCATCATCATCATCATCATCACTCCAGGGATTAGGCAATTGCCCGTTCCGACTTCATATTGCATCAGCCCAACGTCTTCTAGGTCTTCCAACATCACGCCTTCCTCTTGCTTGATAATTTCTGGCTAACAATGGATATCTCTCCTTGCTCATTCCATCCATGTGATCAATCCATTTCTGTCTGTAATTCGTGACTTTATCCAATAAAGGCTGTACTTTCAATTCTTCTCTTATATCCTCATTTCTTATTCTATCAAGTCTTGTACATCCTTTTACTTGTCTTAGGAACCGCATCTCTGCCGTCTGTATTCTATCCTTCTGTCTTTTCACTGGAGCCCAAGTTTCACATCCATACAATATTGTGGGAACCGCCATAACATTATACATTTTTATCTTGGTTTCTTTTCTAATTTTCTAATTTTATTTTTGAATGTTCTCTGTATTGTTCCACACACCGTCTGAAATTTATTTATTTTGGAGTCAATATCTCTTTCCACATTGTAGCCAACATCACAGCCCAAATATCTGAAACTAGACACCTGTTCTATACTTTGATTTTCTAAAATAATTTTGGTTCTCACTGGATCTCTTCCTCTAAAAGCCATGGTCTTCGTTTTCCTTACAGAAATTTTTAGATCGTATAATTTACATATTTCATTTAATGCATGCATTGATTTCTGTAAGTCATCTTCATTTTTCTGTATTATGATTACATCGTCAGCAAATAAAAGATTATTTATGCACATTTTATTATCCATTCTTATTCCTGGATTTACTAAAACTTTCCATTTATTAAAAATATCGTCTATATATATATTAAACAAAGTGGGTGATAAACTACATCCTTGTCGTAATCCAGTATTTGTTTTGATTGCATCTGTTCTTTTGAATCCGGTATCTATAATTATATTTGTGTCTTCATATAATGTCTTTATTGTTTCAACAAGGCACAGCGGGTATCCTTTCATTCGTAATATTTCCCATAATTTTTGTCTGTTTACTCGATCGAAGGCCTTATCCAAATCTATAAATCCTATGTGAGTTTCTAAGTTATGTTCTCTTCTCTTTTCTATGAGTTGTTTCAGTGTAAAGACATGGTCTATACATGACCTTCCCTTTCTGAATCCACTTTGATTTTCACTTATTATTACTTCTGTTATGTTTCTCAATCTATTATTTATTATTTTCGTATATATTTTGTAGCCAGTATTCATTAAGCTAATCCCTCTGTAATTCTCGCAATTTCTCCGGTCTCTCTCTTTTGAATATATTCTTGACAATTGCTGTTTTCCAAGTGGTTGGAATCCCATAGGTCTGCCAACATATATTAATTAGATGAAGTATTCGTAGTTTACACAATATTCCACTATATTTGATTAATTCCATATTTATATTATCTAATCCTGTTGCTTTCCTATTCTTAGTGGTTTTCAAAGCCATTTCTAATTCATTTATGTCTATTACATCAATATTTTCCACTTTTATTTCTTCCTCATTGTTCTCTTTTCCTTCAATTTCCTCCTTTTTCCAAAGTTTTTCATAATGCTGGATCCATTCTTGTTCTGGGATTATATTCAATCTGGCAGAATCTTTCTCAGTCTGATTTAGATGTTTCACTAATTTATAACCTATTTCTTGTCTTCCATACATATCATGTTCTACTGAGCTTATAAATTTATCCCATGACTCCTGATGGGATTTTCTTATAATGCTTTTAGCAATTCTCCTTTTCATTTTATATTCTTCATAAGATTCTTCTGTTTTCAGTCGTAAGTATGTATGATATGCTTTTTGTTTTCATTCACTGCATTTTGTATATTCGCATTCCAAGTTCTCAAGCCCTTCCTATTCCTTATTCTATTTTTCTTTCCTAATATCTCATTTGCTGTTTTATGTAATTACATTTGATATATTTTCCCATTCAATATTTATATCTTCTGACGTCGCTATCTCTGATATATATTTATTCATTCTGCTTTCATAATGTTGTCTAATACTTTGATCTTGTAATAAATATATTTTATATACTTCTTCTTGGTTTCTTTTGTTCTTTATGTTATTTTTCCGCCATTTAGCTATTATGTTTATTTTGCTTATCACGAGATAGTGATCAGAGTATATATCGCTGCCTCTATGTACTCTCACATCTTTTACCAAGGCTCCTAGCTTGTTGTTTACGATTAAATAGTCAATTATTGATCTTGAGTTATATCCACTTCTTGTATATTTATGTATGTCCTTTTTTCGGAAATAGGTATTCATTATTTTTAATTGATTATAGGCTGAAAACTGTCTCAAATCCTGTCCATTATCATTTATTGTTATTTCTCCATTATTTCCTATTACATTAGGTATAGGGACATTGCCTACTCTGGCATTTAAGTCTCCACTTATTATTAAATGATGATCTTTTGTATATTTATCAACTAATGTTTGTAATGTTTTATAAAATTTTTTTGTTTCTTCTTTCTTGCCTTCCTCTGGGGCATACACAGCAATTATCATCATATATCCTCTTTCAATTTTAAATCTGGCTATCAGGATTCTTTCATTTATAAACTCATAGCTATTCAATTTGTTCTTCCATTTTTCATCTATTAAAATTGCTACTCCACACTGCGCTCTTGTTGTCTGTTCTACTCCGCTATACAACATAGTATAGTGTTGTAAGTCCTTTGTTCCTTTTAGTTTCTTTTTTGTTTTCTGTTATTGTTGCTATATTTATTTTCTTTTTCTTTAATTCTCTTTCTAATTCTTCTTCTTTTGTATTTATTCCCCTTACGTTCCAATTTCCTAATTTCAAAATGTCCTTTATTCCAAATCGTATCCTTTTATCTTGCTTGGGTCGGTTCCTTTTATGACAATCCGGCTGATTTCCATGAAGCTTCTCAGTAAGATAAATGTCTCCTGGAAGCGTTACGAGCGCTTCGCAGGACAAGGATGGTGGAAGGGCTGCTTCCTCTGAGCCTCCAAACATGCTCCTCTGGGTATCCACCCCCCAAGAGAGGGCTGCTTCTTCCGCTCTTCAAGCCCTACAAGTTTAGCTGTGCTATTCCTTGTCGCCCTGTTGACCGTTGAAGACTTGACTTGACGAAGATGTGGCCGCCCAATATGGATACAGACGCCATTCCTTCGTTGTGAGCTATACTTAGTTCCCCTCGCCTCTTACCCACCAGCAAGATTAACCTAAGTCAATCTTCCCCAGTAGAGTCGTCTGGTTCATCGGGTACTAAGCCCCCCACCACGTCAAGGTGATAGCTCCTGGGGGGGACTTGTTTTCGTATAGATGTAATTTTGAATGGTCCGTGGTCAGCGTTCCGCCACATACTGACATCTAGGAAACCAAGGTAGTACTAGGACGGGAAAATTCGGTAAATTTTGCTTAGAGGCATTTTCATTCAGGCTTAAGGATCTTTTAAGAGTCTGAAAATTTTCAGACTCTGGACCCACGGCTTAAAGTCCCTCCCGGAGGACTTGCTCCTTGGATTTTTCAACCCTAAAAAAACATCCATCGACCCCGGCCAGGTTTATCAGGGTAGATGGGATCGTCACATGATGGCAGATTACTGCTGGTCTTTATAAAGAGATTGTCCCCTAAAAAATTACAAAAATAAAAGGCGTTTCACTGAACTATAATATGGGGTTTAGACATTTGTCTTTCTATTTACGTCGGTGTATACTCATTAAAAAACAATTGGCATTATAAATATATGTTATATTTTTTCATGTTTTCCGATTTTTGTAATGTAAAATGAAAATAAAGATTAAAAAAACTGGAGCAAATCTTCCAAAATCATTGATAGTTTCATGAATTGTGAGCATAAATATATCCGAAATTAATTCTCATATTAAGGGGAACAAAACCACTGTTGACCAGTTTTGTTAGTTTCTCGATCTCTATGTCTTCTTTAGTCTCACATCCGTCTGAAATGAAACTGTACCGTGCGTATAAAACGGAAGCAAACATTCAAATATCCTGAATACATCAACTTCCTGCGGAAACTGCATGGTCTCTTCATCGCTTAAATATTTCCAAATTAACTGATGTTAAATTTACTGCTTAGTTTATTTATTTGATCCTTCCGGGAAATTCCGGATGCTATTCTTTTTGCAGACGATTTAGCGCTTCTGGCACTTACCGAAAATGATTTGCAACGATCAATTTATAATTTACAGAAAAATAGCTGCCAAATTTAATATGGAAATATCAATTAACAAAACTAAAATTATGGCATTTCATGGGAAGGACCCCATACAAAGTAAAATATGACTCCAGAATAAAATTTTAGAGAGATCTAATCAATTTAAATATCTTGGATATTATCTCTCTATCTGGGATGAAAAGGATATCCCTGAAAAAAATTACTAGTTATAATAAAATTTTGGGAATTATTAATCAAGTTATGAAACCATCCCTTGTACAAAAAAACACCAGATTACGTTTATATAACACTTTGGCTAGACCAGTGTTGACCTGTGGTAGTGAAGCATGGACACTAAAAAGACAACATGAAAGCAGAATAACGGCTTGTGAAATGAGATTCATGCGCAGAACAGCGGGTTACACCAGATGGGATCGGAAAAGGAACCCCGATATCTTAAAAGAATTGAAGACTACGCCAATTTTGGAATATATTAAACAGTGCCAACTAAATTGGAAACACGATCTTGAAAGAATGAGTTCAAATCGGATCCCCAAAGCTGTTTATAATTATATACCAAGAGGACGAAGATCACTGGGCCGTCCTATGAAACGCTGGAGGGAAAATGTTCTATAGGATCGTAACAGGCCTTGGCCTAATACTTGGAAGGAAGAAGAAGAAGATTAATATAAATTGCAGTATCACTAACAATATTTCAAAATAAATACTTACCGCACTAGTGCTTTTGGTCATTTTTAGAGTATTGAGATTTATTTTTGTTTTCATAGTAACCAAGACTGTATGCGGGAATGTCAAATTACGATACACATCAACAGAACAGTAAGAATACAATATTAGTTACTTACTCACTGGCACTATCGAACCCGTAGGTTCATGGCCGCACGGACATACGCTCTCCATACATCCCTATCCTGAGCTAATGCTTTCCAATCATTCCCTGTATAATCTACTTCCCTCAAATCATAGTTAATGTTATTTTCCCACCTCATTCTTGGTCTACCAACTGGGCGTCTTCCCTCTGGCTTTCCTACAAGAAGCTTCCATGCAAGTCTTTCATTCCCCATACGTGCAACATCTAATTCCCGCGTTAATATCTCTAGTGCCCCGCTATTGTATAAAGTCCTAACATTCCATGTTCCTAGGAACATGTCCCTGTGTTTGAGTCTTTGGCATGGATTCCCTGAAGTAGTCCCCGCCCGGAGATCCGAATGGGGGACTATTTGACCTCCGGAAAATTTTACCCCAGTTGAACCCCTGTCAATATTTCTTGACGGTTGTATTTTTACGGTGAAAGATAATATTAGTTACATAGTGCAAAAAATATTTTCTGATAATGGATCCATATAAACATTTCTACGTTTATTAATTCATATTTTAGCTTGATATGGCAACATTCTTATAAATTACATTAAAAAATTAATGATATAGGTAAATTGTACGTTTTTCTATGCACGCCATCGTTCAAATATGTCTCTATCAAGTCTAATTCATATTTCAGACAGAAAAATTGTGACCTAGAAAATTATTAACTGCACTGTTTGTATCATGTACCAAGAAGACAAAAAACAAAAACAAATGCTACAGTTGGAAAAAGAGAAAAAAATGAATATCGATGAATTGATTGCAAGGGAACAAAAGAGAGCGTGTACAATAGAAAAGTTAGTTTTTTTTACCACATGCGCGCATAATATGCAAATGTTGGGATTACTGAATATTCACCACATTAAAACATGAATGTTATTAGTTGCTATTACCCACCAGGGGAATCTGCATTTCATGTATTATGCATCATTGTCTAGTCTCACTAATCGAAAAATGAATTTTTGTTGCCTCCAGCTTTATTTGTGTGCAAATCCGATAATATGACGAGAGACAAATGAAAAACGACTTAATTCTCTTCCTCTTTAAATTAATATTCTTTTATTTTCAGCAATAATTCAAGAATATATTCTTTTCTCCAACTTTTCGTACGTCTGGGGCAAGATGCACTGTAAAAAGTCGGTAAAATTCATTTTGTTTGGTTGCCCAACTAGTTTGAAAATTAATTTTAAGTATGTTTCTGATGTCCCAACTCCTTTAAAAAAATGTTAAACTGAAAATATATACAACTATTATTCTACCAGTTATATTATATGGGTGCGAAACATAGACTCTTCCTTTAAGGGAGGAAAGGAGATTACAAGTATTTGAGAATAAAGTACTTAGGAAAATTTTTGGACCAAAGAGAGATGAACAGACAGGTGAATGGAGAAGACTCCATAACAATTAACTACATGGTCTTTATAGGAAGCCAGATATATTAAGAACAGTAAAGTCTCGTAGACTCCGATGGGCAGGACATGTTGCACGTATGGGGAATGAAAGACTTGCATGGAAGCTTCCTGTAGGAAAGCCAGAGGGAAAACGCCCAGTTGGTAGACCAAGAATGAGGTGGGAGAACAACATTAACTATGATTTGAGGGAAGTAGATTATACAGGGAATGATTGGAAAGCATTAGCTCAGGATAGGGATGTATGGAGAGCTTATGTCCGCGCGGCCATGAACCTACGGGTTCGATAGTGCCAGTGAGTAAATAAGTAAGTGGCGCTGCCATATCGTTCACCCGATTGTGATTGGACTATTTGCAAATGTTCAGGAGATTCCCGGGATGCACATAGGCTATAAGAGAGTTGTGATACTCAACTTCTGCACCCTTAAAAAACACCCTTTTTAACGAAAAAATTGAAAACATAATTTTTTGGATGCTTAATAACCTGACCTGTGCTACACTGACCCAATCTGATCGAACATGACCGAACCTAACGTAATCTAATATAATCTAACGAACCTAACGAAACCTAACCGAACATAACTGAAGCTAACATAACCTGAATTTAACCAGAGCCTAAATTCAACATAACCGAACCTAACTGAAGTTAAAACGAACCTAAACTGAACTAATACCTAAACAACCCTGAACCTAACCTCAACCAATAATGAACGTAAGCTGAACCCACCCGAAACTTAACCTAAACTAAACCGAATCTAAACGAATCTAAATGAACTAAACCGAACCTAAACTCAACATAAAACGAACCTAACACGAAACTAACTGGAAGCTATATATATAACCCAACTGCGTCGAACCCAACCGTGCCTAACCTAACCTGAATCCAAACCCGAAACCAAAGTCCGAATTCAAAACAAAAATCAAAACAGAAAGAAAAAATTAACTCATAACTCAAACCCAAATTGAACCGGAATCCAAACTCAAACTGTACCCGAACCCGAATCTAAACTGAACCAGAATCCGAACCAAAACTCAAACCCGAAACTAACCCGAAACTAAACCTAACCTAAACCTGACCTAACCCGGACATAACACTATCCTAACCCGGATCCAACACTGATCTAACCTTTCCGAACCTAACTAAACCTAATTTAACCTAACCTAACTTAACCTAACCTAACCTAACCTAAAAAAACCTAATCTAATCTAACCTAACCTAACATAACCTAACCTAACCGAACCTAACCTAAACTAACCTAACCTAACATAACCTAACCTAACCTAACCCGGACATAACACTATCCTAACCCGGATCCAACCTTGATCTAACCTAACCGAACCTAACTAAACCTAATTTAACCTAACCTAACTTAACCTAACCTAACCTAACCGAACCTAACCAAACCTAATCTAATCTAACCTAACATAACCTAACCTAACCGAACCTAACCTAACATAACCTAACCTAACCCGGACATAACACTATCCTAACCCGGATCCAACCCTGATCTAAACTAACCGAACCTAACTAACCCTAATCTAACCTAACCGAACCTTTCCTGACCTTACTGGTATCAGACCTGATACCTAACCTAACCCAGAAACATAATCTAAAAAGTCCAACTGATCCGAACTATTCTTAAACCGGTGAAATTACCTCTATATCGACAAAATTACCAGTAACTAATCAAATTACTCTATAAAGACCAAAACTACCAGTAAACCGATTAAACTAATTCTAAAACTAGAAACTACCGTAAACCGATCAAACTATCTCTAAAACGGTAAACTTACCCATAAACCGAGAATCTATCTCTGAAACGATCGAATTACTCGTAAAGCGACCAATTTACCTCTCACCCGACCAAACAACCGCTAAACTGAAAATTACGATATAAATATACAATTATTTTTCTTTTTACTTATTTAACTAAACATAAAAACATTTATTCGTTTAAACGTAGCAGCGCACTCCGGATATTGGCTGGTATTATATAAATGTGACAATATTTATCAACCAAATCCCGATGGATATTTTTTAAGATGGAAAAATCCAAGGAGCAAGTCCTCCGCGAGGAACCATAAGCCGTGAGTCTGAAGATTTTCAGGCTCGTAAAATATAAACTTAATCTAAAGACCATATGATGAATATGGATACCATCTCTCTATCTGGGATGAACAGGATATCCCTGAAAAAATTACTAGTTATAATAAAAGTTTGGGAATTATTAATCAAGTTATGAAACCATCCCTTGTACAAAAAAACACCAGATTACGTTTATATAACACTTTGGCTAGACCAGTGTTGACCTATGGTAGTGAAGCATGGACACTAAAAAGACAACATGAAAGCAGAATAACGGCTTGTGAAATGAGATTCATGCGCAGAACAGCGGGTTACACCAGATGGGATCGGAAAAGGAACCCCGATATCTTAAAAGAGTTGAAGACTACGCCAATTTTCGAATATTGGAAAAAGCATCTTGAAAGAATGGGTTCAAATCGGATCCCCAAAGCTGTTTATAATTATATACCAAGAGGACGATGATCTCTGGGCCGTCCTATGAAACGCTGGAGGGAAAATTTTCTATAGGATCGTAACAAGGCCTTGGCCTAATACTAGGAAGGAAGAAGAAGAAGCTGATGATTATCATGGCCAAATGATGTTCGGGGACCGTTTGGGCCTTAAAGTTTCCTCACATTTTTCTTGCAGGTGAGGAAGGACCCGCCCAAAAAAAAAAGCGTCACCCAGGAAACTTGTCCCGGCCGGAAAATCGAACCCGGGCCCAATACGTGACAAGGCAGCACGCTATCTCGAGACCACAGCGGTGGACATAAACAAAAAATAATTAATTGTGACAATGATTGTTTTTTCACATGTTAGATAAAACATTGATATATTTCAATTGTTAACTGACGACATACAATTCAATAAACATTTGTTCGGACGAGACAATAAAAACTTAAATAATGAAGGCCATGACTCAAAATGACGGTTTAAGTTGGTCTCTCTTTTAGATTTATTGTCAGGATTATGAAAGAATATGTTCAATTTATCTGTGCAACCGATCCGTGGAATGACAAGGGTGTAATTACGTAATTAAAATTAACACTCTGATAAATCAGTTTCATAACTGCCTATCTGTCTTCCTCGCTCTAATGCACTCGTACATTCCTCACGTCATTCGTTACGGTTCACAAAAACATTTTGAATTCATCCAACCAAGTTTCAGAAGAAATTCCTTACTTTAGATTTTTTTTTATTATTCCGGCTTTTACAATGAACATACATTTTTCCGGTACCCATGTTCACAGTTAACTACACATTTGTTTCAACACATTTTTCCATTCCTGTCTGTTCATCCATATATCTTCTTCTATTTCCCATTCCCTCTTAGTTTCATTGATTCCCTGAATCCACGTAATATTTGGTCCACCCTTCTTTTCCCTTCCCTGTGGTTCCCAATCCATGATTATCTTACGTAGTCTTCCTTCTTCCATCCTTCTAATGTGTCCGTACCAATTTAATTGTTTCTTCTTTATAAAATCTAATATTGGGGGTGCCCAAGCTGTGCAAAACATTTCTTCCACTTACTTGTGTTTTGCACTCTTTTAACTTTACTATCTAACCTCTCTTGGTTAACTCTTGTTTTTTCGACCCCGACGCTATTAGGGCATCCGAGGGCTAGGGAGTCCTTCCTTTCTTCCATTTCTTCTTTCCTTTATTTTCTTTTCTTCTCTCCAGAAAGCCTGACCAGAGGCTATAAGATGGCAGCCCCATCACTGGTCTTGCCTTCCTTTGGCCAGCAACCAATCGAAGGGACTATTATTATGCTTTCAAGTCTTATGTGAGAATTTCCCATAAGGGAAAATTTTCTATAGGATCGTAACAGGCCTTGGCCTAATACTTGAAAGGAAAAAGAAGAAGAATATTGTACCTGCATTTTTTCTTTTATATATTATGAATTTCTGATTTTATCCTTCCTGGATATTCTTGCAGCACGTCTGCAGTAGTCCATTTCAGTGGCGAGTAATTTTTTTTTTCATTTGTGCATTTAAAGCCCACACATCAGCTCCATAGGTAATAATGCTTCTGATTATTGTATTAAAAATAGTTTTTTTTTTTTTTCTTTGAAGATATGTATTGTCCGGCATACTATTCCATTTAGGGCAGATATAGCATACTTTCCTATATTGATCCTGTTTCTATCGTTCTTCTTCCTTATCTCTGTTTCTTGTTTTCCATCTTTATTAATTTTTATTCCCAAATACTTATATTCTTCAGTGTATTTAATTGTCCCTAAATCTTCTTCTAGTATTAAATCTTGAGGAAGATCCCCTATTGTCATATATCTAGATTTATCCATATTGATCTTTAAACCCCATAAACTATATTCTTGTATTCATTTTCTAGTGATTTCTTTAGATTTCTGGTATTTAAAATATATAATAATGAAAACCCATAAAAATTCGAAACACGGATTAAAATAATCATCATAAGTAATGCAATGAGTGATTTCCAATTTATCTAGAGGATTTTAAAATAAAAAGTGGCATTTTTAGGACTATTTAACGAATAAAATTAAGTGTCACAGGATTGATGATCGGGGCAAGAGGTACTATACCAGGATTCTTAGCTAAATTTTGGAATTCCATAGATTTGGACAGGGTGTATATTTCTAAAATTGCCTTCGCTGCCATTAGAGGATCAATTTCAATTTTAAGAAATAATGTTTACAAAATTTCTACTTTATAGTATGTATACTTCAATTAGGCCCACAATTTGAAATTTTTAAATGTATTTACAAAATGTATTTAATCAGTTTCAAAATTAATTGTCCTTATCACTTTGTCCTTGCGGCAATCCTCTAATGAGGAAAGTTGTATATAATAATATAATTTATACAAATATCTTATAGATACCGATATTTTAAAATATTTATATATTTAATGTAAATGGCGATGTTTAAAAACAAATCAGAAATGTGAGGTTATGTTCATTCACTGCTACTTGATCATATTATTTATTGCCAAATAGGATCGCAATATTGTAAGAATGCACCCTAGTGGGGAAATAATGAAACACATCAAACTGTATATTATAATCAACATTATAGGTTATTAATTTATTTGTTAAGTAAATGACTCAGTAAAATCAAGGAATCTGTTCATTATTTGCTATATTGAATGTATTTGTTGGAGAAAAATAATGCTCTGAGCTGTTTCAGAATATTGAAAAGGAGGAGCTTTCTTTATCACAAAAGCAGAAGCTGATAAAGAGAAATCGATAAAGAGCGAGGTGAAACACGACTGTCATTGGTTGTAAAACAAAATTCATTGAAACGTGATTGGTCATTGACTACCATTTGCGACAAGAGTTAACAGTCCACAAAAAAGTTGGCTCAAATGATAGTATTTCAGACTTTGATTAGGCAGATCTCGAGTTCAGATCTCAGTGTCAATTAACTTGATTTTTGTTTTCGTGATTCTCAACTGTCGCCAAAACAAATTTCAGTTTTTAATTTCATTATCATTGTTTGTCAATTATTGATTTTATTTATCTTTCATTGTTGAGCAGGTTTCACAACATGTTCCTGCGTCGAAATAATTTACTGTCGTTCTCCTCCACATCTCTTTGTCATTCCAATATCCATCGGCCAATCCTTTTTACCTTATGCTTCTCAAAACGCCATCACCCCTCGTTGGCAGTTCTCTTCTTCTTCTTCTTCTACCTAGTGGCACCCGTTCGGATTCTTCATGGGAATCTGTCTTCTGCCAATCTTTTTACGTGACCATTAGAGTTATACCTTTCTGAACGTTTGTGAAATAAAATATTTCCTGTGCAATGGATAGATGAACTTTTACTTAAAACAATTGGAAAAGGCCTTCGTTTCACTGTGCTTCAAGAAAAAGACACCCCAAATATATTTATATATCAAAATTTAATATTGATTTGTGGGTGACCTTTTCTTGAAGCTCAGTGAAATGAAGACCTTTTTCAGTGGTTTTAAGCAAACGTTCACTCATTCATTGCACAAGAAATATTGTATTTCAACAAACGGTCCAAAAAGTTGTAGCCTAACCCTCTAGGGTTATAAGGCCAACATTTTGGACTTTTGTGAAATAAAATATTTCCTGTGCAATGAATGAGTGAACGTTTGCTTAAAACCATTGCAAAAGGCCTTCATTTCACTGAGCTTCAAGAAAAGGTCACCCCCAAAAGGAAATGTGGAGACATTTTTATATGTAGTACCGTGATTAGATTCTGTTTGATAATTTTATTATGGAAGGAGTCGTGGTAGATGATAGAGAAATTGAAGAAGCCTGGAGAGTGGGATGTTCTGCATTAATTCCAGAAAAGTCTAAAGAAAGGAACGAGTTAGTGTACAAAACAGTCAAGAAATGTTTTATTTTACTTACCGAACGAGTGTTTTTTGAGTCCATATCAGCATTGCGATTTCTTTTGTTTGCATAGCAACCAGGTTAGATGTGGGAACGTTGACTTACTTCCAGTAACAACAATATTGGTCTTCTTCTTCCTCTACGCACGAAAGCTGGCAGCTTGTTGCGTGTTCATTCACTACAGGTCCGGGGTATGGTGACGTCCTTCCATCGTAGTTGTGGTCTTCCTAAAGGCCTTTTCTGCTGAGGTGTCCAGTCGCGTACTTTCTTCACTAATCTACACTTCTCCATTCTATCTATGTGATCGTTCCAGTTTAGTCTTCTATCATTTATCCAGAGGTTCATAGGTTCAAATTCACATTCTTCACAGTCTTCGGTAGTTGGTATGTATAAGAAAGTAGTCACATCGACCAAAAAAGACTTTTAAAATAGGCCAACTCTGTTCTAGATGGGAAATAAATATGTGTGGGAAACTGGAGCACTGGGTTTGTAGACGAGTAAAAATCGATTGTTTTAAGTCGTACTTCAGTGAAAGCGAAAGTATGTAGCTTCGAAAGCTACATTAGTTACATGTCGAAGCGATAGAGCGAGCCACATGTAAATATTTAAGCGATTCTAACTTGCCAATATACTTCCAGGTTCGGTTTATCCCACCGATGTCAAAAGAAGCAAAGAAACTAGTATAAAAAAAGTTTTCAAATTTATCGACAAGAAAAAGTTTATATATTGGTAAAAATAATAACTATTCTATCAAAAAGATTAAGAGAGGTCCAATTTTGTAATAATCAGGCAACAAAAAAATAATGTAGGAGGAGGTGCGAAACTTGAAAAAGTGATCCGTTATATTGCTTCTACTACAAATAGGCTATATATATATATATATATATATATATATATATATATATATATATATATATGGTGCTGAAGTCTGGCAAATTCGTACCAGGGAAATGAAAAGAATTTTAAGTACAGAAATGGATGTTTTAAGAAGATCAGCAGGAAAATCTAGAATGGATAGAATACGAAATAAAGAAATAAGGGAAATTATGGGTGTAAAAGAGGAGCCGGACATCATAGACATTATAGAAAAGAAGAGATTACAGTGCTATGGCCATGTCAAAAGAATGCCAGAGCAAAGATTGCCTAAAATTGTTATGGAATTGATCCCAATGGAAAGGAGTTCGGACACAAGAGTATCTGCAATGCATAATAGCACGCATTTCCAGAATTGAGCCTATTTTTAATTTTTTGTTTATTACTATAAGTATGAAAAAATAAGACAAAGTTCTTAGCATTAATTTTCTATCAAACCGTATAATTTTTGTGCTCATGATCGAATAAACAGCAAGGGAAGCGCGACTCTCAAGTGCACAGAGAGAATGAAATGCTGAGATAACTCTGTGGGTTGCATTTTCGCTTCACCATGGACTGCAGTAACATGTAGGCACCAGGTAAAATGCCAAATTAACTAAATTAATTATTTCCCCTTGTTTACCTCATTATCAACTTCTGGTTCCGGATTATACCTGGCAACATTAATTACATATTTTCCTGGAAATTATCTTTGTTTCTGTTGTACAGAAACTGTTGACAACAATACGTATTGATAACTGTATTTATGTCCTGTAATTGGTTTTAGAGTAATTATATAGGAAACTGAGCATAAGTAAAATTACACAACGTAGGCTAGCAAACTCAATAATAATAATAATAATAATAATAATAATAATAATAATAATAATAATAATAATAATAATAATAATAATTATGCTGATGATGTAGTACTATTGGCCGATAGCGAGGAGATACTAAAGGACAACACGCACATACTATTGAGTAACACTAAGAAATTAGGACTGGAAGTAAATATCAATAAAACTAAATATATGGTCACACATAGAAATACATTATATAACGGAAATGGACAGCTAATGACAAATGAGGGAAATTTTGAGGAACTGGCTGAATTCAAATACCTAGGGACAACAATCACAAACAGGAATGAGATGCACAAAGAAATTAAACATAAGCTCAATTCTGGAAATGCGTGCTATTATGCATTGCAGAGACTCTTGATGTCCCAACTCCTTACAAAAAAACGTTAAACTGAAAATACATAAAACTATTATTCTACCAGTTATATTATATGGGTGCGAAACATGGACTCTTACTTTAAGGGAAGAAAATGAGATTACGAGTTTTTGAGAATAAAGTTCTTAGGAAAATTTTTGGACCAAAGAGAGATGAACAGACAGGTGAATGGAGAAGACTTCGTAACAATGAACTACATGGTCTTAACAGGAAGCCAGATATAATAAGAACAGTTAAGTCTCGTAGACTGCGATGGGCAGGACATGTTGCACGTATGGGGAATGAAAGACTTACATGGAAGCTTCTTGTAGGAAAGCCAGGGGTAGACCAAGTTGGTAGACGAACTATGAGGTGGGAGAATAAGATTAACTATGATTTGAGTGAAGTAGATTATACAGGGAATGATTGGAAATCATTATCCCACGGATAGGGATATATGGAGAGCTTATGTCCGCGCGGCCATGAACCTACGGGTTCGATAGTGCCAGTGAGTAAGTAAGTAAGAGTATAAGCAATTAAATTGGTATGGACACGTACGACGAATGCAAGAAGAAAGAGTACCCAGGAAAACATTGGAATGGTGTCCACCTGGAAGAAGGAGGAGAGGAAGACCTCGAAACTCGTGAATGCAGGAAATAAGAACTGGAATGAGAGCAAGAGGACATGGATTGGATGGAGAAAGACGAGTGGAGAAGAAAAATAAAACTTTAGGCACAGAAAGATGTGTGAACATTAAAATTCTGTACATAAATAAAATTATTACTATTATTATTGCGAATAAAGACTGATGCTACATCCAGTGCCCAAATGTGCAAGTATGACATTCAGAATGCTGCTATAATGCTGCCAGTAGACCTATTGAGACGTGAAACCCGGCTCTGTGACAGATTAACGCGGTAGTAAACTGCAGAAGCCAAATCATCATCCATCACGTTAAATCAAATGTCATAGAATATATTAGTAAGTATGGACAGCCCTGTGTGAGGGACACAGGTAGCAAGTGGAGGTTGTTCATTAGTGAGATTATCATTAGAGTAATGCTGTTAATTAACAAGGACAGAGGACGCTACAAAGCCAGTCACTAGCACAGCTTTTTGTCTTCATTTTTAACATATCTTGTTCTACAAGTGGAACTTGCATTGCTATAGGAATAAATGCATTTTTCTTTTAATTTCGTAGACTGTAGGGTTATTATTATTATTTTTTTTATTGCGGATGAGCCCATGTAGGACTACGCAAAGTACTTAGAGGCGTTTACTTTGAGCCCAAATTTCTTTCATTCTTTTGCCATGAGCTTGTTTTCTCTTATCTGTCCAAGTTGTTCCAGTTCTTTTCTTCGGTTTGTCCTCTTGGTCAACTTGCCACTTATTCACCTTAATTCTAAATATATCTCTGTTTAGGATATCTTCTTTAGTAATTCCTGCCAATTTTAAGTCCTTTTTGACTTCATCAATCTACTTCATAGTATCCACTGGAGCTTTACTTCTGTTTTCGTAGCATTCCATTATCTGTTTTGTAAGCCTATTTGCGTTCATTCGTTTAAAATTACCATAAAATTTCAACTTTCGGTTTCTAATATCACTATGAATGTCTGTATATATTTTTATTTCCTTTTTATTTCTGAGTCTAAATGCTTCACCTATGACTTGTGCACCTAACACTTTTCTTATAATTTTGCATTCTTTTTTCACTATATTTTCGATATCTTCTTTTTCTGTTCAAAATTAATGTTTCTGCTCCATAGAGGAACTCTGATTATTATTATTATTATTATTATTATTATTATTATTATTATAACTAAATCACTCATTGTCACTATGGAACCCGTATAATCTACTCCTTCAAAAACGCGGTTAATGTTTTTCTCTCACCTCATTCTTGGTGTACCAAACTGGGCGTTTTCACTCTGTTTCTTGAAGAAGCTCCCATGCCCCTCTTTCATTCCCCGTTCTTTCCACGTGACCTACTTATAGCAATCTACGAGACTTAACTGTTCTTGTTATATATGGTTTCTTACAGAGACCATGTAGCTCAGTGTTATGAAAGTCTTCTTCATTCACCTGTCTGTTCATTTCTCTTTGGTCTTTATTATCAATACAAGTACAGTTTTCACCCCCCTTAAAGTAAGTGTCTATATTTTGCATCCAACTCCATTTGCCTTCATATCTATCTCTTTTCCATAGCTTAAATGTCTCCTGAGTTAGACCATTTGGTTTTATTTTACAATGAACAAATGGACGAAAAAACGTTTATTAAAAAAATAATAATTTAAATCCATTAATTCGAATTGAAATAAAAAAAATGTGCGTGATGGTGAAAGTCCGAATACATATTTGAAAACACGATAAAAAAACTGCATTAAGTACAAATATTGGTACTCATGAGACAAAAATCATGTTGACCTGTGTTATCTCACCGTCAGCAAAGAGTAATATTCTAATATGTACATTATTAACAGTTAAATATTTATTCAAGTATCTACATTGATAGTTGATTAACATTTTGACGTTGTTTTCTCAGGAATGAAGATATTACAGCGAATGAAATCGATGCCGTACATTCGATAAATCAATAACTTAATTTGTACAATAACGATCTTACTAATAAAAATCTCTTATACTGGCTTTCATCAGTTGTTTAGTTATACAATGTATAAGCCTTAGGTAGATCATGTATAATTTCCTTACTAATAAACGTTGAGCAGGAGCTATATAACAATACAACCGTTATGCACAATACGTCACATATTCGTCATCATTATGACGTCAGAACATATTACGCGCAGTTTGTAACAGAAAGAAAACGACATCAACTAGTGATTAATTGCGTATGAAATGAGTATGGATAATAATTGAGAGAGATTCCCTAATTGGGGAGGTACGGAAAAAATAAGTGTGTTTTAATTTATATACAGTTTCCTTCAAGCTATGTCAAATATATCGTAGAATTAGTTTCACATATAATGTGCTGCCATCTAACGTCAAGAATTTCGAACAATTCTTGGAAGCTAATAAAAGTTTTCCCCATTAATTATGACTTATGTGCAGTGTTTTAAGATGCGTTAGAAAACGTTCAAAATAGTAGGAAATGTTACCGACAACAGAATAACGCTTTAAGCGAATAAAGTTATTGCGGTTCGATCGGGAATCGAACCTAGGACCTCACGGACCGTAGTCAGAAGCTCTAACCACAAGACTATCAAGCTAACATATGGTTTGCTGCAATAATAGTACCTTTATAATTAAATACATTTTTATATCGGTATGTGTATTATGTATTAATGATGTAAGAACGTTTTTGTTAAAATAATATTATGAAGCATTTAAACTACATTCATTCAGTTAAATCTTGTCTACAGCAACTATTGTAGAACATATTCTTTTGTGAATCAATGTTCAACTTTAAAATATTATTAGGCCTAATCGAGAATGAGTGTAACAAAAGACATTTTATGATGCCTTTATTTTCCTACCCAGAGCTTTATTAATATTATTTATGCCCTGTGCATCCATCAAACAGTCGTTAAAGTGTTGCATTTTGCGTTAAATTTAAGGAAATGTTCATCAATATCATAAGAAAACAACCAGTTGATATGAAATTCCGACATTTTGTCTAGTTATACAATCCTTAAACAAGGCTGGAGGCATGTATAACGATTCCCATGTAAAGTTGTACACCTCTTATACACTGAACAGCTAATACAGTGTTTATTAGTAAGAATGTTCAACTCTAATATGTATAAACCTTGTATAAAAGTTATACATGGTTTATTAGTAAGAGGGTAAAAAAAAATACGATAATAAAGTACCTTGAATAAAATTAATGTTTTTCTTTCATTAAAATATTATACAAGAAATAAATTAGTTGAGGAGAGATAAATATTTTCCATAATATACATAAACCTTGTAGCAATAATGTAAATATGTTTTACAGCTATAATTTTTATGTATACTTCATCAATGTAATGAATATATAGATAGAGAGGAATTTCATTACTAATTTGGTAGCGTCTACACTAATATTTATACGAAATTAATTAATTTTACAAAACAAAATAACAACAATGTTATTATGGATTGCAATACTATATTCCTGACATTTTCATACGATTATAAACAATGAAAAACAAAAGAAAATTTCAATAACAAGGCATTTAATTATATAAGATATCAGATGCACGTGTAACAAATGACATTCAAATTCATACGAAACAAATTACGCAGAAAACTGTATCTTGTCAAAAGTGCTCAAATTAGGCCTATAACAATAATACATAAGTAATAAATAAAAGTATAGTTCCCAAGAATTTTTTTCTAATTCTTGTCGTTAGATGGCATCACACTATCTACGAAACACATTCTACGATATATTTGACGTGGCCTAAAGTAAAAGAAGGTAAATAAATTAAAACATTGTATTGTATTGTAAGCCAATGTTTTCCCTTTACAGAGATTCGGGCGCTCTCCCCCCACAGGGAAGAATTTGAACCACACTAATTTAGTTACACTTGTTTTCGTATAGATGTCACTTTGAGTGGTTCGTGGTCAGCGTTCCGCCTCATACTGACATCTAGTGGCCCAGGGTTATTTTGGGACGAGAAAATTTGGTAAATTTTGCTTAGAGGCCTTTTCATTCAGGCTTAAGAATTTTTTACGAGCCTGAAAATCTTTAGACTCGGGACCCACGGCTAGTCCCTCCCGGAGGACTTGCTCCTTGGATTTTTCCGTCCTAAAAAATCCATCTACCCCGGCCGGGTTTGAACCCGCGACCCTCGGGACCAGAGGCAAGGAGCATAACCACTAGTCCACCGGGCCGTTACTATTTTTTTTAAATTATGAGCTATTCATCTATTCTCTCAAGTTAGATGTTTAAATTAAAAATCGATACTGCTTGTTACTGGATTTCTAGTTTATGATAAAAGCCAACATTGATCCAGCGAGAGCAGGACCGTATCTCTGAAGGTCAGCAGTAAAATTTTCTGTGGGGACTTTAGGAAGCGTACTTGTTATGAATACATAGTCTTTTATATATATTTTTATTTGTTTTATAGATTATTTTAATTATTCAAGCAAAGTCTTTTGAAATAGAGTTTAGACATTCAAAGTCTGTTGAAATAGAGTTTAGACATATAGTTCATAGCAAAGTTTTGCTTAGCTAACTGTAAACATCCCTACATTTAGTTTATTGGAATGTTAGTGAGTACAGTTAGGGTAACTAGAGGTCAAATTGAGTATATAACACTTGAGAAGTGAGGGTCTCGTGTCTGTCTGTCTGTGTAAACTGCTGAAGGGTAAGTCACCGATCATTTCTCTTAATATGTAGTCTGTACCTTGGGAAGGGAATCAAGTACAATTAACTATTTTGATATTAAATTTTCAAAAAGGGATATAACATTTTTAAACATGTAGATTAGGGTAGATTTATAACTTCCACAACTCCCACTCTCTCAAACCCCAGAAAGTACTGTAGTTTTTAATATAGGCTTAGATTAGATTTAGGGCTAGAATACTTAGGGATTGTAATTATTATACTTTAGTAATAAAATAGTTTAAAATAAGACTCCATTTGTTTATTTCAACACATGTATACTGTACATCGTCATACTAGCGCTCGGCTAGACAAACGCTACCAGATTTTCCAAGTCCCGAAGATCCTTTAAGCCTACGAAATCCAGCTGGCTTTATAACAGTACTCTTTAGCGAAAACAAGGAGATCATCCGTTAATCGACAAAGGTGTTGATTGTAGTTAAAGAGTGTGCTATTACATAGGAGTGTACTTACGGGAACAATATCGAGGTTCATCCGACTTATCACCGCAGTCATCTTCTCCATCGCAGAATCGATCAAGCGCCACGCACTGTCCAGTGTCGCAAAAGAACTCCGAGACTCGACAAGTAGGCGGAGTCGCCAGGCCGGCCGCGATCAGCAGCAGCAGCCCGAGCGGTGAAATTGCCATTCTGCCCCGTCAGCCTGAAACAACAAGCATGTTCATACGTAACAATTAATAATACGTCATAAAGACATAATATATTCAATATATATTATGATTTAGTACATACATTTGCAATTCTATCAAATTATTTTACACACGTGCTGTAAAATGTTTAAAAAACATGTTTACATTTTATTAGAGATTTTCGCGGAAAAACTCTCTTTCACTGTCCCTGTTACAATTGAGGAATTTGGGTGCAAATCGTGGTAATTCACTTTTTGGGCAAAACACACACACACACACACACACACATATATATATATATATATATATATATATATATAATTAATTAAGGTTTCTTGGGCTTCAACATGATCGTCGAAACGTCGGAATCAGTGACCAGAGGCCAACAATAAATCCAAGACGAAAAATCAAGAGGCCTTTCTTAATCATACTTATATACTCGAAAATCTACTATATAACACACACACACACACACACACACATATATATATATATATATATATATATATATAAGCAAGAAGAAACATTACCCAGGAAAATACTGGAATGCTGTCCGCCTGGAAGAAGGACGAGAGGAAGAAACTCGTGGATGCAGGAAATAAGAACTGGAATGAGAGCAAGAGGACTGGAGGACATGGATTGGATGGAGACAGACGAGTGGAGAAGAAAAATAAAAGTTTAGGCACAGAAATATGTATAAACATTAAAATTCTGTATATAAAAAAGTATATTTTTCACCCGTTTAACATACTCCTGGAATCTGCAATCATATCTCTATTTTCAGTCCTAATTGTGTTTGTACCTGAAATATTTTCCTCCCTATCATATTCCCTGATATAATTCTCTGATGTTCCTATTGTTTGCGTAAATTTCAAAACCATTAATCTTCCGTTCCGATTGAGGGTCTTTCCACTTTTCAGCGGTTGCCCTTTTACCAGCCGGCTGCTGGCCCTTCACATCCACATGTGTCAATCACAGAGGTAGATGATCAACAGTCAGTGTAGGGGTGACATGTGGTTAGCATGTCGAGTCCCCCAGCCGTTATAGCTGGTTCCTCAACCTGGAGCCGCTACTTATTGTAGCTACCCAATTGCCTCACGATGCTGGGTGGGCACCGGTCCCATACTGGCCGAAATACCATGAGAACATTTCTTCCCCCATGGAGACTCGAACCAGCGCAAGTCCCGTAGCTCTGTGCCAAGGCTTCCTACCTTAACCACTCGGCTACGGCGCGGGCTCTCTCTCAAATATTCCCTCTTTTTTGCTTTTGAATAACCTAGTAGTTTCCCGTCTGATGCTAAATAGTGTTTTTATATTGACTTAGGCTTTCAAGGCCGGAGTTACTATGATGATGTTGTAGAAGATTTCAGGGCTGTTGACCGTGGTCTTGAGGCTTTTAGTTCCCCTTAGCAATTTTGTCGACTACCTGCCATATTTATACATTTATTCGCAACGTGTTCTCTGCGCGGTCCGTTACTTCGTAAATTGTATTTGCTTTCTAGTTGGTTAGCATTAGGGTCTTCCATTGCACCAATGAGGTTGCTGTCTGATATTCTAGTAGATTGTTCTGGTAGCGGTTTACATCTGACTTTTTTTAAGCATTGATACCAGTCTTAAAAAAGCCAGATGTAAACCCCTACAAGAACAATCTACTAGAACATCCCTAGAGCAATTATTTTAAGTATGGGTTTGGTACCGACCTTATGAAGGTCTTGACCCGATATCTTTTTGTGCTTTTATTTAGTGTTCTGTTGAAAATTATGTGTTGGCTGTTGAAAGTGCTCCTTTCGACGGCTGGGTTCTTGCAGACAGCTACCTTGTTGGTGCAATGGAATAGCCTAATGCTAACCAACCAGAAGGCAGATATAATTTACGAAGTAACGGACCGCGCAGAGAACACGTCACGGATAAATGTATAAATAGGGCAGGTAGTCGACAAAATTGCCAAGGGGAACTACAAGCGCCAAGACCACGGCCAACAGCCCGGAAATCTTCTACAAGATCAGTTTTTTTTTTTAAATTTTGCATTCAACTTAATATATTATGAACTAATGTAAAGTTAAAATTTGAACATATCATTTTGCTTGAATACGGAGAAAAACCATAAAAAGTCAGATTGTCCGCCATCGGAATTCGAACTCTTGACCGTCCGACGATTGATCTCAAATACCACCGTCAGAACCAAATGATTTGTCAATACGATAATATGTTCATTTTTATTGTTACGAATTATAATTTTAAATTACTTTCATTTCAATGACAGTTCAATTTAGTTAATTCCGTTAAGAGAGTAACTAAGTATGAATGTTGCATAAAATTTAGTTGCGTAATTGATGACGTTTTAATCCTAGTGTAGACACGTGACATATGAACTCACAATGGATTACTGGTGTGTTGCTGATGAGCGTCATTGTGTAAATAAAATATAACTGACAGTGGCTATCTGCAGGCCTACAGATATGTGCTTCAATACCTATACAGAATTGAAAACAGTGTCGCGCTAGCATCGATCCTATGGGACAACGTGCACAGAAAGACGTCCAACTGTGAGGTAAAAATTTTCCATTGTATCAATACACCACCCACTACAATATAAGTAGGACTACACAAACAGGTACAAAATTAACAATAAACCAAAATATAAATAAACAAGCTCAGATGGAAGCTCGTATATAAAAGTCCTTGATTCAACTACAGAAGCGAATCAATTTCACAAAATATTTCGTGGTAGTAGTCAAAACAAATTCTGGGTTGGGATTTAATTTCCTGGAGCTATTTAATCCTAACGACATTTCACATTAGCATTATAGTTAAATCAGTTAATTTCAATACAAAACAATGACAAGAAATATACAGATATACTTATTACAGCCAAAGATTCTATGCGGTGACAATAAATGTACAAGTGTTTACAAATAACAATGAAATAAATATTTGATTCTTGTGCTTTTAAAAATGTATTTATATACAGAATTTTAATGTTTACACATCTTTCTGTGCCTAAAGTTTTATTTTTCTTCTCCACTCGTCTCTCTCCTTCCAATCCATGTCCTTCAGTCCTCTTGCTTTCATTCCAGTTCTTGTTTCCTCCATCCACACGTTTCGAGGTCTTCCTCTCCTCCTTCTTCCAGGTGGACACCATTCCAATGTTTTCCTGGGTAATCTTTCTTCTTGCATTCGTCGTACGTGCCCATACCAATTTAATTGCTTATACCGTATATAATCTACTATTGAATAACCAATATTCATTTTTTTTCTCTTATGACAGTATTTGCTTTTAAAAATAAATACTTATTTATTATTAATTAAATAAAAATAAAACGTAGTTTTATTTGATTTTCATATTTATTATATAATTCAGTGACAGCTGTTTCGGTACATTGTACCTTCTTCAGACATGTTAACAAATTATGAATTGTGTTCCAACTGATCTAAGCAACAATACAACAATATTTATTTAAATTTTTAAATTTAACAAAGGCGCTTCATTCAAATCAAGTTGAGAATTTAACAGTTTGTTACTACTTTTAAATTTATTAATTTCTACAGCCTCCAAAAGATCTAACTTCTTATCCTTATCACAAAATATGTAAAAATTTCAAAATTTGGATCGAAACAGCTGTCACTGAATTATATCAAATATGAAAATCAAATAAAACTAAGTTTTATTTTCATTTAATTAAGGAATATGGATTTTCATCAAGTGAACACCAACTCAGCTGATTAAATTAAAGATTATTTATAAAGGGCGATTAACTGTTTATGTACTCTATAGACAAAATTTCAGAGGATGTCCAGAGAATTTCAATGTTACACAGTTTCATTCTTTGATGCATCCGGGGCGTAACCCGATAGAAAATTGACTCATCTTTAACATAGTTATTGTAATATTGAGACTAAAAATATAAAATACTATTTATTGACTTATTTCGGATCCCTATAAACAAAAAAATCAACTATAACTACTGGTAACATTCTCATCGGATATAATGGTTGGAGTAGGTGTCGTTTGGTAGAGTCATCATGGGGGGGGGGACAGACGTCCACCATTTAAAACCGCACGGAGCCATTTAAAACCGCACGGAGCCTAGTTCTGTAAAATCGCGGCAACCTTTTTCACTGCATGAACCCCCCTCCTTCTATGTTAGTTTTGTCCAAGTTTTAGAAGACGTG
Source organism: Diploptera punctata (assembly GCA_030220185.1). Taxonomy (NCBI): domain Eukaryota; kingdom Metazoa; phylum Arthropoda; class Insecta; order Blattodea; family Blaberidae; genus Diploptera; species Diploptera punctata. The sequence goes on from JASPKZ010000796.1 coordinate 519,643, forward strand.
AAGTCAAGTTTTCACAGTAATTCGATGTTGATATATTCAACACCTTAGTCAGATATACATATATCGGTGGCTTGGTGGTTATACACCTTGCCTCTGGCCCGGAGGGTAGCGGGTTCAAATCCAGTCGGGGGTCTATGGATTTTTAGGACGGAAAAATCCAAGGAGCAAGTCCTGCGGGAGGGACTTCATGCTGTGGGTCTCGAGTCTGAAGATTTTCAGGCTTGTAAAAGATCCTTAAGCCTGAATGAAAAGGCCTCTGGGCAAAATGTACCGACATCAACGTCCAATAGTAGTTGCCTGTTAGATGTCTCATTCAGTCGGTGTGTTGACTGCATGCCATCCATGACATCTATGAGCAAATAAGGTAACTAAAAATTAACTTGCTCTAGTAATTCCTTATAAAAGAGAGGCTACGGCTCAACAATGGGTTATGTCATTATATATTATTATTATTATTATTATTATTATTATTATTATTATTATTATTATTATTATTATTAGGGCAAGGATTTTAATGCACCAAAAGTTAAGATTGAAACACAGATAGTATATATACATATAATTCATTTCTTTCTGTGTGAAACCAATACAAAATACAGTCAGATATCTAACTTCTCGTTATATTATTATTCAACTGTTTTTATGTGAAACCAAGACAAAAGACAGTCAGAAGTGTAACTTTCCATTATATTATTCTACTGTTTGTATGTGAAACCAAGACAAAAGACAGAAGTCTAACTTCCCATTATATTATTCAACTGTTTGTATGTGAAACCAAGACAAAAGACAGTCAGAAGTCTAACTTTCCATTATATTATTCAACTGTTTCTATGTGAAACCAAGACAAAAGGTAATCGGATGTCTTATATCTAATTATACTATATTAACTTTTAGTGCATTAATATCCTTGCCCTAATTATTATTATTATTATTATTATTATTACTATTATTATTATTATTATTATTATTATTATTATTATTATTACATTAAGTTTTGTAAATGCACGAGCGTATTTGGATTAAGTTTGGGTAGTAGAGTGCTTCAAGTTTACCTAGAGTTAAGGCAGTCGGTGTGCTCAGAGAGGTGTTGACTGTGGTAAAGTTAGTGCAAAGAGAAAAGGCATAAAGTAAATTGAATACAAGGTGAATTAATCACGCAGGTTCTCAAGTCACGCAATGGGATGCAGGGTTGCATAGTGACAGTAACCCAAAACTTTACCATCAATTTACATGCAAAGTGATCCAATTCCACCAACTTTTCAAAACGACCAGACTTCAACACAAAGTATCATTCAAAATTTCAATTCTATCGGAGCAAAAGTGACTTAACTCTTATTACAACTTTAATTTTTTTATGATCTCGTGGCCACTGTACGCGGCTGTGGATCAGAGATCCACTGCTGTCGATTCGAGGCAGCGGGCCCGTGTTCGATCCTCGGTCGGAACAAGTTTCCTGGGTGAGGTTTTTTTTCCGGGGTTTTTCCTCACCTGTAAGACAAATGTCAGGAAACTTTAAGGTCCAAGCGGTCCCCGAACAACATCTGGACATATTTATCCTATTCACCTGATCATAATAAGTGTAGGAATCAGGTCTCCACTGGAGAATCGTTATCATTAGCATCGCCCACTGTAATAAAATAACTATACTGTAATATTACATATTACAAACACGCGTGTCGGAAGTAAAACCACTCTCCTCTATGTATACTATGTAAATGTATATACGGAATATATACAAACGGTAGTGTTAATATACACTATACGAAACAAATCACTGCGTTTTAAATGAAATTAATTTTATTTGAAACAATATAAAAATTAATGCATACTTGCCGCCACTTTATCATTGGTTTCACGACCTCATGTTATTTTATCACTAATTTGTCTCACGGCCTCCTGTTGTTTCAACTAATAAACATTGCCCACACTGTTAACGTTAGTCAGTTGTTTATAATGAACGCAAATATTTCCAAGAAATATGTTATTATTTTACTATTATTTATTATTTTGAAAACACTCACCCATGATATATTTGGGGCAGTGTAACCCCATCTTCCAGGTGCCCCAAGCTCAGAAGTGGATTACAATACGGCATTGCCAAGAGAGATTACCTGAAATGCTGTAATGGCAAACTGATGGCATTGAAATATATCTTTTTAAATTTAAAATAATATTGTTTGGCTAAACTAAAAGTCTCTAGAACAAAACAGGATGACGAATTTAACAGACCAAATAAAACATAACCCACTGTAATAAAAGCGGCTATAAAAATAATAATAATAATAAATAATAATAATAATAAATATATTTAATTTATAATATATTAAATTTAAATTATAATATTTTATTTTCTCTTTGTTTCACAGTTTTCCCATTTTATTTTTACGTTCGTTCACCTTTTAATACCTTTTTCCATTTTTTTAGACAATCACACCAGTGCACAGAAAGCCAAACCAATTTGTGCGGGACAGCATCATACCCATCTGGGAGCACCTGGCAGCCTGAGTGTGAGCCCCATTGTGCCTGGAAATGTGGGTAGATATATTGCCGCAGATGAAGATCGGAAGAGGAAGGGAATAATGGCTGGAGGTAACCGAGGTATGCATTCGAAGTATACATCTTCAAGTTTATATACATTCAAGTTAAATTGTACCTGGTCTATTTGCCTCTGGTCCCGAGGGTCGCGGGTTCAAACCCGGCCGGGGTCGATGGATTTTTAGGATGGAAAAATCCAAGGACGAAGTCCTCCGGGAGGGACTTTAAGCCGTGGGTCCCGAGTCTGAAGATTTTCAGGCTCATAAAAGATTCTTAAGCCTGAATAAAAAGGCCTCTAAGCAAAATTTACCGAATTTTCCCCTCCTAGTACTACCTTGCTTTCCTAGATGTCAGTATGAGGCGGAACGCTAACCACGAACCACTCAAAGTGACATCTATACGAAAACAAGTGTAACTAAATTGGTATGGTTCGAATGCTTCCCTGTAGGGGGAGAGCGCCTAAATCTCTGTTAAGGGAAATATGAGCTTACAAGACAAGACAAGGCTGGATACGTATCTAGACCTAAGATGGGTATTTAAAATTGCGGACCCCGCGGGAATCGAACCCAGAAGACAGAGATTCCACGAATTAGCCTGCGCGTGGGGAACTAAAATCATAGCGGATTTTTCAACAAAGGGTCGGTTTCACCAATAGAGGTAACTGTATTACGCCAGATTTCCCCATATATAATGCATAGCTTAAACTGGCGTAATACAGTTACCTCTCTTGGTGAAACCGACCCTAAGTCGTCATAATTATGCAATACACAAATCAGAACTTCATTATCGTCTTGATCCTAACATTCTGTAGTCCTTGAAGAAATGTTATTGTACAAACAATATTCTCATCACATATCCTCACGGGAGAAAAGGCACTTGGCACATATCCTCACGGGAGAAAAGGCACTTGGCACATATCCTCACGGGAGAAAAGGCACTTGGCACATATCCTCACGGGAGAAAAGGCACTTGGCACATACCCTCACGGGAGAAAAGGCACTTGGCACATATCCTCACGGGAGAAAAGGCACTTGGCACATATCCTCACGGGAGAAAAGGCACTTGGCACATATCCTCACGGGAGAAAAGGCACTTGGCACATATCCTCACGGGAGAAAGGCACTTGGCACATATCCTCACGGGAGAAAAGGCACTTGGCACATATCCTCACGGGAGAAAAGGCACTTGGCACATATCCTCACGGGAGAAAAGGCACTTGGCACATATCCTCATGGGAGAAAAGGCACTTGACACATAATTTAATCTTTCCTTAGGGATTCTAACTAACGCAATCCATTTGGTGTGCAATAACCAATTAATTTTGTAGTTGTGAACGTAGTGCAATGCTGGTTCTACTTTGAACTCTTGTAGAATAACTCAATTTTTATGTGTTCCCATAAGTGTGGCCTGCTCTTCTATACATAAATTTTATCTCCTTGGTTGTAATTTTCCTCCTTATCATATAGTCCATGTTTCACTTGGTCTTGTGATGCGCTTATACCCTATAAACGTTCTTGTTTGTCTTTTTACAGAGAGATTTTCATTGCTCTGTTTAATTTACGCAAAGTTCTATTAAACTCATTTTTTTCTAGCATACATGATTCCACTAAAATAACTTCTAAAGATATGTTTAAAACCGTTAATCCTTACCAGAATTTTGTAATTTGTGTTTTGTGCGGTGTTTTTTGTCACAGAAAGTCATTAATGTTGTTTTATCCTGTGATATTTTCATTTACATCCCTCCAACAGATTACACTGAGCAACAAAAAGATGTTTTTGTCTCAGAAAGAAAAATATATGATTCTGATATTATTTTTTGTCTTCAATTCAAATATTCCGGGTTATCTCCATCAAGCACGGTTTCCAAGAGACAGGAATTTATAATTTCAAACACTTTAATATTTCTACATTCGTAACTACACAATATTAGAACATTCGGACTCACCTAGAAAGTAAGAAATGACGATTTTATACTATATTTCGCCTGCGGAGCATCCCTCTTGATGGTACAACAATAATCAGCCAACATATTAGGATTCCATTTGCCTTGATATCTCTTTTCCGTAGCTGAAATCTCCTGAGTTAGCTCATTTGGTTTTATTTTACAATGGACAAATGGACGAGAAAAGTTTATTAAAAAATAATTATTTAAATCCATTAACTGAAATTGAAATAAAAAAAAACGTGAGTGATGGAGAAATTCCGAATACATCTTTGAAAACACGATAAAATAAACTGCATTAAGTACAACTATTGGTACTCATGAGAGAAAAATCATGTTGACCAGTGTAATAAGCGATCAAAAAAATATAGCATACCTGTTATAACAAGTGAAAACTAAGATGCGCATATACACGGTGATTACAAATGATTGGAGCGATTTCATGATTTTATTGTAGCGATCTTATTTGACATATCTTTACAGAACTTTAAAGTTATGTATAAAAACTCATAAGGTTTTTTTTTTGTTTCTCTCCGCAGCCGTGTTTCAGCTTTAAACCGAGAGAGCGCAGCAGTTTTCAAAGATGGCGACAGGCGAGGAGAAAGCATATGCTGTGCTTGAATTTCATTCAACTCAATCTGTGATAACTGTGCAACGACACTTCAGAACGAAGTTCGAGAAAGATGCACCGAGTGCCAACTCCATTCGGCGATGGTATGCGCAATTTAAAGCTACAGGATGCCTCTGTAAAAGGAAATCAACGGGTCGTCCTTCAGTGAGTGAAGAAAAGTTGAGAGTGTGCGGATGAGTTTCACACGTAGCCCACAGAAATCAACACGAAAAGCGAGCAGAGAGCTGAACATTCCACAACCGACCGTTTTGGAAGATCTTGCGGAAAAGATTGAAGCATAAACCTTACCACTTGCAATTTCTACAAGCCCACTTACGCCCATTGACAAAGTGTAGTCGGTTTGAATTTTGTACACAAATGCAGCAGTTTATGGATGAGGATGGTTTTTTGTGAGAAACTTGTCTTCAGTGACGAAGCAAAATTCTTTCTGAATGGCAAAGTGAACAACACAATGTGCGAATCTGGGGCACAGAAAATCCCCGCGTTATTGTGCAGCACATTCGCGACTCCCAAAAGTTAGTGTGTTCTGTGCGGTTTCTCAGTTCAAAGTTTATGGCCCTTTTTTCTTCTGCGAGCAGAACGTTACAGGACACGTGTACCTGGACATGCTGGAAAATTGGCTCATGCCGCAGCTGACGACCGACAGTGAGACCTTCATCTACCAGCAGGATGGTGCTCCACCACACTTCCATCACGATGTTCGTGAATTTTTAAACATGAGATTGCCAAACCGATGGATCGGTCGCAGTGGAGAGAATGATCAGAAATTGTTGTCATGGCCTCCACGCTCCCCCGATTTGACGCCGTGCGATTTTTTTGTTTGGGGGTATGTGAAAGATTCAGTGTTTGTGCCTCCTTTACCAGTAGACTTACCAGAACTGCGAGCTCGCATAATCAATGCTTTGAACAAATTAATAGGGACATGTTACGTCGAGTATGGGACGAACTTGATTACAGACTTGATATCTGCAGAATCACCAAGGGGGAGCATATGGAGCACCTGTAACATCTCAAAAAAAACCTGGGAAGTTGCTCTATGTATCTGTAAAAGTTCGTGAAAATATGTCGAATACTACAGCTACCATAAAATCATGAAATCGCTCCAATCATTTGTAATCACCCTGTAAAAAGAATACGTATACACACAACCCATTTCGGACACCTGACGTCATTATCAATACCACTGCTGCAACGACAAACAACTTGTCGAAAGACAACCTGCAGCATTTGGAAAAAAAAATCTATACTTTGATATGAAAAATATTGTAAACTAATTTTGTTATAAGATGATTAATATTAACCATTCACCTAAAAAGACGAGGTAGACTCGCCAACAGTTAAATGGCCTTCAACTAAGAACACGAGGTACTCTCGCTTAACTCTGTTGTTATATATTTTGCAATATTTTGTACACCCTTTGGCTGGGTAATCTTTTGTTAACATTTATGAATGGTAGAGGAACGTGGTTTGACCTTCACCTTTAATTCTGATCTCTAGTACCGTTATATTTTGTTTGCTTTGGATGTCTGAATATAGACAATGTAACTTGCACTAACTTAAATCCTGTTTTTGGGGAAATGCACAGATCATTTAAATCTGAAACGAATGATGATTATGTTAATGCGTGTAGTTAAAGCTACAGACAAATGAAGGACAAGACTGCATAACAGCGCCAACTATACGATCCTGATAGAAAACGAGATATTATAAGTACAGTTAAGTCTCGTAGATTACGACGGGCAGGACATGTGGCACAAATGAGAAATTTATGAAGGACATAAAAATATCTTGTAGGAAATAAAGTAATCCCACTACAGGCCTCAGGAGGCCCTTGGGGTAGTAGGAGGTTAAGGCTCCCACTATTTCTGGACAATCGGCACTTCATGTCAGCCGGGATGTCAGCCATGCGTGACGGCCGCCTTTACCCCCAGAACAAGCGTCTGGTACTCATTTCCGTTAGAGGCTGAGTCGACCCCAGGGCCATAGTGCCGCCAGAAGGTTTGGGTCAGTTTAAAAATCCTGACCCACCGGGACTTGAACCCTCGACCTTTCGGCTTGTAGCTCAGTGCCTTAACCACTACGCTACGGCGTGCCCCTATCTTGTAGGAAATACAGAGCGAAAACCCCCCATTGGTAGACCAAGAATGAGGTGCGATAATAACATCAAATCGTGGTTTGAGAGATGTAGATTCTACAGGGAAAGATTGGATAACATTAGATCAGGATAAGGACGAATGGAGAGGTTATATTCAAGCGGCCATGAAACTACGGGTTCAATAATACCAATGAGTAGGTTAATTACTTAAAGAAAAATGTAGTAGTAGTAGGACTTTATTAGACAAAAAAGTAAGATATTTACAATATTATTTACAATATGGGTCGCACGGGCAGTAAGCCGTACGTGCTGTTGACAGTCCGTTACAATAAAGTAATAATTGGTACTAGTGTAAAGAAAAATAAACAAAAACAGCAATAACATTACAATTACATAAAGAAAACACAATAAAAATATTACAATTAAATAATAACACAATAGCATTATACACTAAAAACATTAACATTACAATTACATAAAGAAAACACAATAATATTTCAATTAGGTAATGACACAATAGCATTAAACACTAAAAAAGAACATTAACATTACAATTACATAAAGAAAACACCTTAATATTACAATTAAATAATAACACAACAGCATTATACACTAATTAAATTTATATATAATTGTTAATAATTAATGGTATTGCATTTTGATAACATATATTTATTCATGTACTACGTTAATAGGACATGAAATCTGTTTTGAGCGTAAAAACAAGGTCCATCATACTTATCCAACAGTGGGAGAAAAGACTAACCCCACCCCACACTCTACTATATTCCAAGAAATTTAATTTTACAAGAGTTCAGAATGGAAATGAAGGAGTGCAAAAAAAAAAAAAAAAGCTCCGATCCTCCGCAGCTCGAGTTTCAAACTAAACTAAGTCCATCAAATGTTTTTCCATCTGAGCTAGTATATATTTTTGTTATTTTTTTAATACCAGTAATTTCTTTTGTTTAAAAAATTCAAAGTACTTGTCCTCAAAAGGGAAAGTATATGAACAAATGTATTAGATGCAGTAAATAAGATGTCTGGAATGACGCAATTTCTCCGACCTGACATTCTAGAGGATTTTTTCTCTCCCTTTGTAAAAGTGAAAAATAGGAGTGGGTTTTCCTTAATGGGTGAAACGCATAAATCTTAACCCCCCTTTCTCTTTTTCCACCCATTTAGACATGGCGCGAAAAATGTTGTGAAGACAATCCGACATAAGATATAACGCTGCAGAATGGACACGAGGGAAAAAAGAACACGTTCAAGAAAACCAAAGCGTTTTTATTCTCAATGCTTCCAAGCAGGTCTACAAAATCAAGAATAAAATGCAATCAAACAATAATGAAGACAATTTATAACAACTGCCACTGGCAGTCAAGAGATATCAAATCCATTATTATCTTACATGTTTTAGAATTTTGTCCAAAGTCGATAGGATTTATTCGATGTTCCTCTTCCTTTCAAGCAGAGGCGTAAAACCATATTTCAGGTCGCAGAAATGTGCGATACCTTTCAATAATATACCGGTAAGAGAAATACCAAACATTTTACTTCACTCCTAATTTCTCATATACTTTTATTGAATATAAGCAACTATAACTTGAGAAATATACAATGTAAAGTGTAAGGCAATGCACAGTGTTCCAGAATGCGAAAAAATCTGTAAATATCTGGAACTCAGTATTTTACGCCCCACATCCATCCATATATGTAAGAATAACAATTTTAGAGGTATAAAGAAATCCGGGTAATTGATGCAAGGACCCTAATTAATTGTTATACGTGAAGTATTAACTAAAGACTGAATTTAACAAACACAACTTATTTGCGAAATACTTTGAAAAATAGATTAAACTATAATCACAGATAGGCCAATGAATTTTAATAATAATAATAATAATAACCCTCAGGGGTCCTCATCTAGGGGATATGTGGGTGGCGACCACAAGGTGCCCAAGCTGAGTAAAACATTTCTTCCACTTACTTGTGTTTTGCACTCTTATAACTTTACTATCTAACCTTCTTCTTCCTTCCAAGTATTAGGCCAAGGCCTGTTACGATCCTATAGAAAATTTTCCCCCCAGCGTTTCATAGGACGGCCAGTGATCTTCGTCCTCTTGATATATAATTATAAACAGCTTTGGGGATCTGATTTGAACTCATTCTTTCAAGATGGTGTTTCCAATTTAGTTGGTACTGTTTAATATATTCCAAAATTGGCGTAGTCTCCAATTCTTTTAAGATATCGGTGTTCCTTTTCCGATCCCATCTGGTGTAACCCGCTGTTCTGCGCATGAATCTCATTTCACAAGCCTTTATTCTGCTTTCATGTTGTCTTTTTAGTGTCCATGCTTCACTATCATAGGTCAACACTGGTCTACTATCTAACCTCTCTTTGTTAACTCTTGTTTTTTCGAACCCGACGCTATTAGGGCATCCGAAGACTAGGGAGTCTTTCCTTTCTTCCATTTCTTCTTTCCTTTATTTTCTTCTCCAGAAAAGCCTGACCAGAGGCTATAAGATGGCAGCCCCATCACTGGTCTTGCCTTCCTTTGGCCAGCAACCAATCGAAGGGACTATTATTATGCTTTCAAGTCTTATACGAGAATTTCCCAGAAGGATCAAACTTATGACGACCAAAGCATGAAAAAGGACAACTCTTGGAAGAAAAAACAATATTTTGCTTTTTAGCACATGGAATAATAATAATAATAATAATAATAATAATAATAATAATAATAATAATAATAACTGGATCTTGTAATTCAACTATAGGCTACGCCAGGTTGCATTATGCAACAAATTCTGTAACTGCACCTGTGCAAAAGATTCATTAAAAATCCATACTAGAGTAACAAAGTTCTTTATTTATAAAGATATGATTATATGACGGATAGATTTTAGCCTTTCTTATACTTTGCTCTAATAAGCTTATATTATCTTTGATTGAAGTTAACTTAATAATTAACGAAATAGCTTTATTTTTTGTTGTTGTTGTAAAGTTTACCAAATTCAATGGATTTTTCTGTTCTTATTGAATTTGTCAAGAGAGCTTCATTTACCAATTGCGATGCCTTTCCCTTTCCTTGCTCCTTTAAATGTACTTTAGTTGTAAAAGCGAGTTAATTGGACGAATTTTCACGTCCGAGTTCTTCCGTCTTTCGTAGAAGAAGACATTAGATCTAGCTGTGGTTTAAAACAGGGGTGTAGCCTTTCCCCAACACTTTTTTAATAACCTACATATTTAGACAACATTCGTGATGAATGGAAACAATTTGTTCATAAGGGATTCAAAATTGGACTAAATAAAACATCGAATGCATTATGTTTTGCAGATGCTATAGTTTTAATTTTTAACAGAGAAGTCAGGCTACAAAAGCATTCTATCAACTAAATAATACACTAATTAGTATCCTGCTGGAGTTCGGAATTCCTAAAAAGTTAGTTAGACTTATACGAATGTGTCTAAATGGCACAATGAGTAGGGTGCGTGAAGGCAAACAGTTTTCAGACACTTTTGAAATCCAGAATGGGTTGAAGCAAGGAGATGCATTATCTCCTCTACTATTTAATTTTGTACTAGAGCATGCCATTAAATCTTTAGAGAATGAGGAAGGCTTACAACTGAATGGTATTAATAAGCTGTTAATTTATGCTGATGATGTAGTACTACTGGCCGATAGCGAGGAGACACTAAAGGCCAACACGCACACACTATTGAGTAACACTAAGAAATTAGGACTGGAAGTAAATATCAGAAAAACTAAATATATGGTCACACGTAGAAATTCAGTATATAATGGAAATGGACAGCTAATGACAAATGAGGTAAATTTTGAGGAAGTGGCTGAATTCAAATACCTAGGAACAATAATCACAAATAGGAATGAGATGCACAAAGGAATTAAACATAGGCTCAATTCTAGAAATGCATTCTATTATGCATTGCAGAGACTTTTGATGTCCCAACTCCTTTCAAAAAACGTTAAGCTGAAAATATATAAAACTATTATTCTACCAGTTATATTATATGGGTGCGAAGCATGGACTCTTACTTTAAGGGAGGAAAGGAGATTACGAGTATTTGAGAATAAAGTTCTTAGGAAAATGTTTGGACCAAAGAGAGATGAACAGACAGGTGAATGGAGAAGACTACATAACAATGAAATACATGGTCTTTATAGGAAGCCAGATATAATAAGAACAGTTAAGTCTCGTAGACTGCGATAGGCAGGACATGTTGCGCGTATGGGGAATGAAAGACGTGCATGGAAATTTCTTGTAGGAAAGCCAGAGGGAAAACGCCCAGTTGGTAGACCAAGAATGAGGTGGGAGAACAACATTAACTATGATTTGAGGGAAGTAGTTTATACAGGGAATGATTGGAAAGCATTAGCTCAGGATAGGGATATATGGAGAGCTTATGTCCGCGGGGCCATGAACCTACGGGTTCGATAGTGCCACTGAGTAAGTAAGTAAAAAATATACTAATAATTATCAACATCAAAAACTAAAACAATGGCGTTCCGCGGAAAGTACTCAGTAAGAACAAAAATTGTAATAGAATATAAGGTGTTGGAACAGGTTTCACACTTCCAGTATTTGGGCTGCGATATAACTTCTAAAGAAGAACAAGATATAAATAAGAAAATGCAGAAATTGCAACATATTTGTGGAACAATCAGACGAACACTGAGGAACAAAGTAAGAAAGGATAAGCAGCTAAGATTTTACTCAACGATGGCGCTACCAGTGGTGATGTATGGAAGTGAGGCCTGGGTCCTGAAGGGAAAATAGAAAAAGTAAAATTCAGGCAGCGGAATGAGATTCCTACGGGCTGTGAAAGGTTGTACAAGAGAAGAACATATTAGAAATGAGAATATTACAGAGGAACTAAAAGTACAGCCACTTCTTCAACAAATAGAAAAACACAGCAACAATTGGAAGGAGCATCTGCAAAGAATGACAGAGGATAGCATACCAAAAATGGCACTGATGTATAATCCTGGTGGGAAGAAGATCGGTGGGAAGACCAAGAAAGCTTTGGGCTGAACACATGTGAGTTCGGAACAGGCAAAGTCCCAATCCGTAAAGGATGATGATGATGGTGATTATTATTATTATTATATTATTATTATTATTATTATTATTATTATTATTATTATTATTATATTGTATTGTATTGTATTGTATTATATTATGTCCACCGCTGTGGTCTCGAGGTAGCGTGCTGCCTTGTCACGCAGCGGGCCCGGGTTCGATCCCCGGTCGGGGCAGTTTTTCTGGGTGAGGTTTTTATCGGGGTTTTTCCTCACCTGTAAGACAAATGTCAAGAAAACTTTAAGGCCCAAACGGTCCCCGAAATCATATGGCCATCATCCTTATCATCATCATCCTTCACCGGTGTGGAAAGCAACGGGAAGCTACCACACCTACACAATTCCCTAGTAAAGCTGCAAGCATAGCATGAAAATGCTATGATTGCAGTAAAGGACCTGCCTTCGGGCAGAATTACTATGGATGGTATATTATATTATATTATATTATATTATATTATATTATATTATATTATATTACATTATATTATATTATATTACATTATAGTATATTATCTCTATTAGGTTTTTTAGCATTTCAATTTTTTTCTGTTCGGGAGGGAGCGGGACACCGCATCAACCCCCAATCTGGAGGACCAGGGATTTTTTTTTCAGGTGTCTATCCTTAGATCAGTTGCTTTCACTACAGCTAAGAGCCTGATCTGCCCTTTAGGAAGAATTTGACAGAAAATATAAGATGAAATGATCCCCTTGGCCTCGAATACTCTAATACCATCGGGGTCGGAAAACAACAAGTCCAGAGAGACTGGATAGGAAGGAGATATGGTATGGAAGTGGAAGTAAAACCACATCTCACCATGCTGACCAGTAGCCCATCCCGTCCGTTCACCACATAAGTTATATGGTTACTAACAGCTGCACCACGTGAAGGTGGGATTGGACACTAGGAAGATGTGCAGGTCGGTTCCTCCAAGTCTTAGAATTTAAAGCAATTAGAGGCTCTCCTTCCTCTTACGAATCGGACGATGTCAAAGACATTAATTAACCGATAATCTATCTATATTATATTATTTATTTATTTATTTATATACAGAATTTTAATGTTTACACATCTTTCTGTGCCTAAAGTTTTATTTTCCTTCTCCACTCGTCTCTCTCCATCCAATCCATGTCCTCCAGTCCTCTTGCTCTCATTCCAGTTCTTATTTCCTCCATCCTCCTTCTTCCAGGTGGACACAATTCCAATGTTTTCCTGGGTAATCTTTCTTCTTGCATTCGTCGTACGTGCCCATACCAATTTAATTGCTTATACCGTATATAATCTACTATTGAATAACCAATATTAATTTTTTCTCTTATGACAGTATTTCTTATTTTGTCTAATTTTGAACATCTTGCTGCTCTCCTCAAGAAATCCATTTCCATCTACATAAGTTTTGTTCTAAGTTTTTGTTGAATTTCCAAACTTCAGCTCCATATGTGACAGTACTTCTCACTATTGAATTATATATTTGTAACTTATTTTTCCTGGTTATATGTCTGTTCCATAAGACTCCATTCATCATTGCTGTTATTGCTCTACCTTTATTTATTCTGTTCTTAATATCACTTTCTTGTTTATCCTCTTTATCTAATTTTACTCCCAGATACTCAAATTCTTCACATCCTCTAATATACCCCTCTTCATCTTCTATTATTATTATTATTATTATTATTATTATTATTATTATTATTATTATTATTATTATTATTATTATTATTATTATTATTATTATTATTATTATTATTTTTATTATTATTATTATTATTACCACTGATGCAATTATTGACCGCTGTACGGTCAGTGAATTACTTCTCGACGTGTCTGCGCCAACAGAAGAGAGAGTGAAATCAAAAATAAATAATGTTGACGTGTGGATATAAGGAGGAAAAACAACGGGCATATCAGTTGCGTCATTTACAGAGATGAAAGCGACATTTTAACGGACAGAGAGCGCCTGTAGTGCTGATGTCTTCAGACAAGACAACAGTGGTAATGGACATATTGTCTTACCATTCACTTCCACAACAAATACATTAGTGACAGATATCTTAATGGATTCTTTTAATAGCTCTGATATCACAATAAACGATTAGCTCTCTTGTAATAGAGATTTATTTTCCTGCTGTCCTCAGTGGTGTTCCAAAATGAACTCTGGTATACATCTACGAAATTTTATCTAAAGTATGTTTACTAGTAGTTTATGGATTTAGAAGAAACAGGTCTACAACAGATCAGATTTTTTGTATCAGACAGATTTTAGAAAATAAATGGGAATATAATGGTACTGTACATCAACTATACGTAGACTTCAAAAAAGGCATATGATTCAATTAAGAGGGAGAAGTTATATAGTATCCTGTTGGTGTTCGGAATTCCTAAAAAATTAGACTTATACGAATGTGTCTAAATGGCTCAAAGAGTAGGGTGCGTGTAGGCTAACAGTTTTCGGACACTTTTGAAATCCAGAATGGGTTGAAGCAAGGAGATGCACTATCTCCTCTACTATTTAATTTTATACTAGAGCATGCCATTAAATATTTAGGAATGAGGAAGGCTTACAACTCAATGGTATTAATAGGCTGTTAGTTTATGCTGATGATGTAGTATTATTGGCCGATAGCGAGGAGATACTAAAGGCCAACACGCACACACTATTGAGTAACACTAAGAAATTAGGACTGGAAGTAAATATCAATAAAACTAAATATATGGCCACACGTAGAAATGCATTATATAATTGGAAATGGACAGCTAATGACAAATGAGGGAAATTTTGAGGAAGTGGCTGAATTCAAATACCTAGGAACAATAATCACAAATAGGAATGAGATGCACAAATAAATTAAACATAGGTTCAATTATGGAAATGCGTGCTATTATGCATTGCAGTGACTCTTGACGTCCCAACCCCTTTCAAAAAACGTTAAATTGAAAACATATAAGACTATTATTCTACCAGTTACATTATATGGGTAAAAAATATGGAGGCGGTGCGCCATCTTGCTGTCATATAAAGTTCTCTGGTTTACCTTCTTCCAATTGAGGTAAGAGCCATTGTTCTAACGCATCAAGATAAGCATCAATTACAGTTGCATTACCGAAAAACAAAGGCCCATAAACGTTCCCGTCGGGGTATGACATAAAAAATTGAATTTAAGGAACTCTCGTTGCTACTGTATCATCTCGTAAGAATTTGCAGACCCCCAGAAGAGAACATTATGCGTGTTCACACGGCCACTTAGGGGAAATGTCGATATACCATTAAAGACGAAAATAACCAGAAAATCTTCATTGTCATACAGCAACATTACATTTGCAAAGTTGGCACGTAAACTGTGGTCTGTAGACTGTAGAGCTTGTAGCAACTGCAAACGATGAGAACCTATCTGTAAGCGTCTCCTTAAAATTATCCACGCAGACGTCGCTGGAATTGCTAATTCACGACTAGCCTTCCGAATTGATTTCTTGAGGTTATGCGTGAAAGACTCTCTCATTCGTTCAACACATTCTTTAGTGAGACTTGGTCATCCCGTACTCTCCCCTTTGGGCATATGGCCTGCGTCTTCAAACTGATGATACCACCTATGGAAGTTATTATGACTTGGTGAATTGGATTTGGACTTAATACGGAAATTTCGATGCACTCTAACTACGGATTCAGTGTTTGCAAAATGTAAAACGCAAAAAGCTTTCTTCCCACTAGTCGCCATTTTTGCTACTAGCGCTTTCTAACGACAGGCAGAGGAAACACTGCATGTGCAAGCGTGTGTACAAAACTGTTTGAATTGTTCTTTCATTTGATGTGTTATTTACAATTGTTTGTTAAGTGCCCTAAATACTACAAAGTCTTAAAGCCAAGATATTCATTTAGAAGCAATTGGTATAAATCTTCTATAAACTGGCATCAAATACAGTAAAACAATAGTTCCCTTTATACATAATTATTGAGTTTTCAGAGGCTATAGTCTTGGTATTTTTTTTAAAAAAAAGTCCAGTTTTCCGAAATTTCAAAAAATGCAAAAAAAACAATCTAGAGGGTGTGTCCGGAACTTCTAATGAAAAAATCCGGTCCAAAACCAAAATTTCAGAACTGAGTTTACCAAGGCTGTAGTCTTGGTATTTTTCCAAAAAATGTCCGGAACTTCTAATGCAAAAAATTCTGTCCAAATTCAAAATTTCAAAACAGAGATTACCAGGGTTGTAAGTTTGGTATTTTTCGAAAAATGGCAAAATTTTTGAAATTTCAAAAACTGCAAAAATACAATCTAGAAGGTGTGTCCGGAATTTATAATGCAAAAAATCCGGTTCAAATCCAAAATTTCAGAACTGAGTTTACTAAGGCTGTGGTCTTCGTATTTTATCAAAAAAAGTCAAATTTTCCGAAATTTCAAAAAATGCAAAAATACAATCTAGAGGGTATGTCCGGAACTTCTAATGCAAAAAATCCGGTCCAAAACCCAAATTTCAGAACTGAGTTTACCAAGGCTGTGGTCTTGATATTTTTCCAAAAAATGTCCGGAACTTCTAATGCAAAAAATCCGGTCCAAATCCAAAATTTCAGAACTCAGTTTACTAAGGCAGTAGGCTTGGTATTTTTCGAAAAAATGTCAAAATTTTTCGAAATTTCAAAAACTGCAAAAAATACAATCTAGATTATGTGACCGAAACTTCTAATGCAAAAACTCCGGTCCAAATTCAAAATTTCAGAACTAACATTACCAAGGCTGTAGTCTTGATATATTTCCAAAAATTCCAAAATTTTCGAAATTTCAAAAACTGCAAAAATACAATCTAGAGAGTGTGTCCGGAATTTTAATGCAAAAAAACCGGTCCAAATCCAAAATTTCAGAACTGAGTACTAAGACTATAGTCTTGGTATTTTTCCAAAAAATGTCAAATTTTTCGAAATTTCAAAAAGTGCAAAAATACAATATAGGGGATATGTCCGGAATTTTTAATGCAAAAAATCCGGTCAGAATGCCAAATTTCAGAACTGAGCGCACCAAGGCTATAGTCCTGGTATTTTTCCAAGAAAATGTCAACAAAACTTTAGAAATTTCAAAAAATTGCAAAAATATAATCTAGAGGGTATGTTCGGAATATATAATGGAAAAAATCCGGTCCAATCAAAAATTTCAGACACAGTGATTACCAAGGCTGTAGTCTTGGTATTTTTCGAAAAAAATGCCAAAAATTTTGGAAATATTAAAAACTGCAAAAATGCAATGTAGAGAGTGTGTCCGGAACATCTAATGCAAAAAATCCGGTCCAAATCCAAAATTTCAGAAATGAGTTTACTAAGGCTATAGTCTTGGTATTTTTCCAAAATATGTCAAAATTTTCGAAATATCAAAAACTGCAAAAATTCAATCTAGAGGGTGTGTCCGGAATTTCTAATGCAAAAAATCCGGTCCAATTCCAAAATTTCACAACTGAGTTTACCAAAGCTGTAGTCTTGGTATTTTTTCCAAAAAATGTCAATTTTTTCGAAATTTCAAAAACTACAAAAATACAATCTAGAGGGTATGTCCGGAATATATAATGGAAAAAATCCGGTCCAAATCCAAAATTTCAGAACAGAGATTACCAAGGCTCTAGTCTTGATATTTTTCGAAAAAATGCCAAAATTTTCGAAATTTCAAAAACTGCAAAAATACAATCTAGAGAGTGTGTCCGGAACTTCTAATGAAATAAATTCGGTCCAAATCCAAAATTTCAGAACTGAGTTTACTAAGGCTAGGTCCAAATCCAAAATTTCAGAACAGAGATTACCAAGGCTCTAGTCTTGGTATTTTTCGAAAAAATGCCAAAATTTTCGAAATTTCAAAAACTGCAAAAATACAATCTAGAGAGTGTGTCCGGAACTTCTAATGCAATAAATTCGGTCCAAATCCAAAATTTCAGAACTGAGTTTACTAAGGCTGTAGTCTTTGGTATTTTTCCCAAAAAAATTTAAAATTTTGCGAAATTTCACAAACTGCAAAAATACAATCTAGAGGGCATGTCCGGAATATATAATGGAAAAAATCCGGTCCAAATCCAAAATTTCGGAACAAAGATTACCAAGGCTGTAGTCTTGGTATTTTTCGAAAAAATGCCAAAATTTTCGAAATTTCAGGAACTGCAAAAATACGATCTAGGGGGTGTGTCTGGAATTTTTAATGCAAAAAATCCGGTCCGAATGCCAAATTTCAGAACTGTGTTCACCAAGACTGTAGGCCCTAGTCTTTCTATTTTTCCAAAAAATGTCAAAACTTTCGAAATTTCAAAAACTACAAAAATATAATCTAGAGGCTGTGACCGGAATTTATAATGCTAAAAATCCGATCCAAATCCAAAATTTCAGAACTGAGATTACCGAGGCTATAGTCTTGGTATTTTTCCAAAAAAGTCAAAATTATCGAAATTTCAAAAACCGCAAAAATACAATCTAGAGGGTGTGTGCGGAACTTCTAATGCAAAAGATCCAGTCCAATTCCAAAATTTCAGAACTGAGTTTACGAAGGTATTATTCGAAAAAATGTCAAAATTTTCGAAATTTCAGAAACTGCAAAAATACAATCCAGAGAGTATGTCGGGAATATATAATGGAAAAAATCCGGTCGAAATCCAAAATTTCAGAACAGAGATTACCAAGATTGTAGTGTTGGTATTTTTTTCGAATAAATGCCAAAATTTTCGAAATTTCAAAAACTGCAAAAATACAATCTAGGGGTGTGTCCGGAACTTCTAATGCAAAAAATCCGGTGCAAATCCAACATTTCAGAACTGAGTTTACCAAGGCTATAGTCTTGGTATTTGTCCAAAAAATGTCAAATTTTTCGGAATTTCAAACACTGCAAAAATACAATCTAGAGGGTATGTCCAGAATATAAAATGGAAAAAAATCCGGTCCAAATCCAAAATTTCAGAACATAGATTACCAATGCTGCAGTCTTGGTATTTTCCGAAAAAAGCGAATTTTTTCGAAATTACAAAAAATGCAAAAATACAATCTACAGGGTGTGTCCGGAACTTGCAATGCAAAAAATCCGGTCCAAATCCAAAGTTTCAGAACTGAGTTTACCAAACCTATAGTCTTGGTATTTTTCCTAAAAATGTCAAAATTTCAAAAACTGCAAAAATACAATCTAGAGGGTGTGTGCGGAACTTGTAATGCAAAAGATCCGGTCCAAATCCAAAATATCAGAACTGAGTTTACGAAGGTTGTAGTCATGGCATGTCTCGAAAAAATTGCCAAAATTTTCGAAATTTCAAAAACTGGAAAAATACAATCTAGAGGGTATGTCCGGAATATACAATGGAAAAAATCCGGTCCAATACAAAATTTCAGAACAGAGATTACCAAGGCTTTAGTCTGGGTATTTTTCGAAAAAATTCCAATATTTTCGAAATTTCAAAAACTGCAAAAATACAATCTACAGGGTGTGTCCGGTACTTCTAATGCATAAAATCCGGTGCAAATCCAAAATTTCAGAACTGAGTTTACCAAGTCTTTGTATTTTTCCAAAAAATGTCAATTTTTTCGAAAATTCAAAAACTGCAAAAAACTTCTAGAGGGTGTGTCCGGAATTTTTAATGCAAAAAATCGGGTCCGAATCCAAAATTTCAGAACTGAGTTCACCAAGGCTGTAGTCTTGCTATTTTTCCAAAAAATGTCAAATTTTTCGAAATTTCAAAAACTGCAAAAAT
Organism: Diploptera punctata; assembly: GCA_030220185.1. Taxonomy (NCBI): domain Eukaryota; kingdom Metazoa; phylum Arthropoda; class Insecta; order Blattodea; family Blaberidae; genus Diploptera; species Diploptera punctata. The sequence continues at coordinate 539,641 of JASPKZ010000796.1, forward strand.
ACAATATAGAGGGTGTGTCCGGAATTTATAATACAAAAAATCCGGTCCAAATCCAAAATTTCAGAACATAGATTACCAAGGCTGTAGTCTTGGTATTTTCCCAAAAAAAGCGAAATTTTTCGAAATTACAAAAACTGCAAAAATACAATCTAGAGTGTGTGTCCGGTACTTCTAATGCATAAAATCCGGTGCAAATCCAAAATTTCAGAACTGAGTTTACCAAGTCTTTGTATTTGTCCAAAAAATGTGAATTTTTTCGAAATTTCAAAAACTGCAAAAATATAATCTAGAGGATATGTCCGGAATAAATAATGGAAAAAATCCGTCCCAAATCCAAAATTTCAGAACAGAGATTACCAAGGCTGTGGTCTTGGTATTTTTCGAAAAAATGCCAAAATTTTCGAAATTTCAAAAACTGCAAAAATACAATCTAGAGGGTGTGTCCGGAATTGTAATGCAAAAAATCCGGTCCGAATCCAAAATTTCAGAACTGAGTTCATCAAGGCTCTAGTCTTGGTATTTTTCCAAAAAAAATGTCTAAACTTTCGAAATTTCAAAAACTGCAAAAATATAATCTAGAGAGTGTGTCCGGAATATATAATGGAAAAAATCCGGTCCAAATCCAAAATTTCAGAACAGAGATTGCCAAGGCTGTAGTCTTGGTATTTTTCGAAAAAATGCCAAAATTTTCGAAATTTCGAAAACTGAAAAAATACAATCTAGAGGATGTGTCCGGAATTTTTAATGCAAAAAATCGGGTCCGAATCCAAAATTTCAGAACTTAGTTCACCAAGGCTGTAGTCTTGCTATTTTTCCAAAAAATGTCAAATTTTTCGAAATTTCAAAAACTGAAAAAATACAATCTAGAGGGTGTTTGCGGAATTTATAATGCAAAAAATACGGTCCAAATCCAAAATTTCAATACTGAGTTTACCAAGTGTATCTACAGTCTTGGTATTTTTCCAAAAAATGTAAAAATTTTCGAAATTTCAAAAACATTCAATGTCATCATAACCTTCTTCGAATAAAATTTTTAAATCTGCAAATTTTAATTTGTGTATAATATTGTCATTCTCAAATTACATGTCTATTTCCACAGTTTTAAAGCTTGTTGAGCGTCCATTTTAAAAAGTGTAACATCCTTGTTTAAAACCCTATTTACCTGGTATCCAGTGGATAATTTCTTTCCTATTTTAACCTTCGATACTGAATTGTTGTACAGATTTTGTATACCCTTTATAATATCATTTATATTAAATTTATTCAAAAGCTTCCATAATTTTCTTATATATCATAAGCTTTTCATAAATCAGTAAGTACTACATGTGAGGGTAAATAATAAGCCCAAGTTGAAGGATCCGAACCCTGAGCTTTCATACATATTTCATCTTCTTGTAAGTGGTTTAACGATCTACGCTACTCGAACGTCGGTTACTAGTTGTCTAAATACTGGTCGTTTTATAGAGAATTAAATATATATCCCATTGTCTTTTGGAAATAGCAGAGGATGCTCCGAAATTACCCCTCCATGGTATCTTTACCTTGTCGTGGTGGAGTGGCTTGCGTGCTTAAATGATCCCGAGAGCTATGCCGGCGGTAGCATTGCTGCCGATATTCCATGTCGGACTGGTCGAAGGTAATAAGCCAGAAGAAAAAGGTACCTTGGTTAAAAGAGTGACGATCTTTCAGCGTAAAAATACAACCGTCAAGAAACGCGGACATGGGTTCCACTGGGGTAAAATTTTCCGGAGGTAAAGTAGTTCCCCATTGCGTTCTCCGGGTGGGGACCACTTCAGGGATTCCATACCAGAGTATCATACACAGGTAAATCTCGTACACTTCGATGGACAGAACATGTGGCACGAATGGGGAATAAAAGACGTGCATGGAAGCTCCTTGTAGGAAAACCAGAGGGAAAATCACCCCAGTTGGTAGACCAAGAATGAGGTGGGAGAATAACATTAACATTGATTTGAGGGAAGTAGATTATACAGGGGATAATAGGAAAACATTCGTTCAGGATAGAGATGTCCTTGCGGTCATCAACTTACGGGTTCGATAGTACCAGTGAGTTAGTTATATTTATTAAATTCTTCTTCTTCTTCTTCTTCTTCTTCTTCACTTCACGGGCTAGGCATAAATTGCCTGTTCCGCCTCACAGTTGTTCTGTCCATCTTTTCACTGGCCTTCCTACATTCCTTGAACCTCTTGACTTGTAGTTGAATGCTGCTCTTGGTAATCTTGTTACAATCATTCTTTCCACATGTGTAAACCATTTCTCTCTATATTCTCTGATTTTCTCATTCAGTGGATATATATTTAACTCTGTGCTTATATCTTCATTCCTTATCCGATCCAATCTTGTGCAGCCTTTTGTTCTTCTAAGGAAGTTAAATTCTGCGCTTTGATTTCTACTTTGCATTTTTTTGATCATTACCCAAGTTTAGATTGTTATTTTATTTAAGGACGCTCTTTAACAATTATAGTAAGTTGCGCCACCATTAAAATCTGGGCATGTGAAGGTCTGAAGAGACATTTATTTTTTCAGGCTTCGGTTTCTTTCAACCATGATGTTTACACGCTGAAAAACCCAATGACCTCGCAAGGAACTCCAAATAACTAACAAAAATAAGTTAATCATCTATCTTCACACATTACGTCTTTGCCTGTTCCGATCTCTCTTTTGTTCAGCGCAGCGCTTTCTTGGTCTTCCTACCGTTCTTTGTTCTCCAGGATTATATCAGTGCCATTTTTCGTATCCTATCCTCTGTCATTCTTTGCAGATGTTCCATCCAATTATTCCTATGTTCTTCTATTTCTTCAAGGAATGGTTGTACAATAAAAATAAAAATAGTTTACATATATATATATATATATATATATATATGTATGTATTTAAATGAGGCAATTGATACTTACTTACTTACTCACTGGCACTATCGAACCCGTAGGTTCATGGCCGCGCGGACATAAGCTCTCCATACATCCGTATCCTCAGCCAATGATTTCCAATCATTCCCTGTATAATCTACTTCCCTCAAATCATAGTTAATGTTGTTCTCCCACCTCATTCTGGGTATTTTCCTTCTGGCTTTCCTACAAGAAGCTTCCATGCACGTTTTTCATTCCCCATACGCGCAACATGTCCCGCCCATCGCAGTCTACGAGACTTAACAGTTCTTATTATATCTGGCTTCCTATAAAGACCATGTAGTTCATTGTTAAGTAGTCTTCTCCATTCACCTGTCTGTTCATCTCTCTTTGGTCCAAAAAATTTCCTAAGAACTTTATTCTCAAATACTCGTAATCTCCTTTCCTCCCTTAAAGTAAGAGTCCATGTTTCGCACCCATATAATATAACTGGTAGAATAATAGTTTTATATATTTTCAGCTTAACGTTTTTTGAAAGGAGTTGGGACATCAAGAGTCTCTGTAATGCATAATAGCATGCATTTCCATAATTGAGCCTATGTTTAATTTCATTGTGCATCTTTACACAATGAGGCAATTGATGCATTTAGTAATTAATATGCTGGCCGATTATTGTTGGACCTTCAAGAGGGATGCTGCACAGGCGAAATATAGGAGAAAAACGTCATTTCTTACTCTCTAGGTGAGTCCGAATGTTCGAATATTGTGGAGTTACGAATGTAGAAAATATTAAAGTGTTTGAAATTATAAATGCATGTCTCTCGGAAACCTTGCGTGATGGAGAAAAACCGATATCATATTAGAATTCAGGAGAAAAAATACTATCAGAATCACATATTTTTTCTTTCTGAGACAAAAAAAGGTTCATTTTTTGTTGCTCGGTGTTATTTGTATTTTTTATAAGCTTACTAGTACATTTATTTGTATTAGCATTAAAAAAACATTTTCGTTCTTAAATATAAGTTCTTATTGATAAGTGTGCACACGTCTTAAAACACACGTGAAATAGTTTGGTCAGTTCGTCAACGTTTTATAATAAAAAATAAAAACATGAGAGCCCTTTTGATTTTGCTGACTGGATTTGTCTACCTAAAAACAGTAAAGTTAAGTGAAAAAATGATATAGTTGAAAAATTATTTGTTGGGTATATCTGTTCTTTCCGATAATCCCTTGAAAAACATGCTCGCAAAGTTTTTATGTTTCATTTCTTCTTCTTTTTTATTATTATTCCGGCTTTTACAATGAATATACATTTTTCCGGTACCCATGTTCACAGTTAACTACACATTTGTTTCAACACATTTTTCCATTCTTGTCTGTTCATCCATATATCTTCTTCTATTCCCCATTCCCTCTTAGCTTCATTGATTCCCTGAATCCACGTAATAGATGGTCTACCCTTCTTTTTCCTTCCCTGTGGTTCCCAATCCATGATTATCTTAGGCAGTCTTCCTTCTTCCATCCTTCTAATGTGTCCATACCAATTTAATTGTTTCTTCTTTATAAAATCTAATATTGAATATTGTACCTGCATTTTTTCTTTTATATATGAATTTCAGATTTTATCCTTCCTGGATATTCTTGCAGCACGTCTCCAGTAGTCCATTTCAGTGGCGAGTAATTTTTTTTTATTTGTGCATTTAAAGCCCACACATCAGCTCCATAGGTAATAATGCTTCTGATTAAAGTAAAGTGATCCCACAACAGACCCGGAGGCCCTTGGGGTAGTTGGAGGTTAAGGCTCCCACTTTTTCTAGACAATCGACACTTTATGTCAGCCGGGTTGTCAGCCCTGCGTGACGGCCGCCTTTACCCCCAGAACAAGCGCCTGGTACTCATTTCGCTTAGAGGCTGAGTCGACCCCAGGGCCATAGTGCCGCCAGAGGGTTTGGGTCAGTTATTGTATTAAAAATAGTTCTTCTTCTTCTACTTCATGAAATTAGGCCTTTTGACCTGTTTTCACATCAAGTGGGATTTAATGAATCTTCCCATCTAGTAAATGGGCGTCTAACTGTGGGATTCTATCTGTAGGCTTTCTTTTAACATGTTCATACCAGCTGTTTCTCATGTTGTCAATTGTATTTGTTAAATTAAAAATATGTAAGTATTTTCTAACATCTTTATTTCTTTTTCTATCCAAAATTGTCAGGCCTACTACTGAAGTAAAAATTTCGTTTCTGCAGTTTCTATTTTTCTTCTGTCTGAACGGTTAAGAGTCAAATTTTCACTTGCATATGTTAAGACAGGCGCTGCCATAATTTTGTAAAATTTTAATTGTGTGCTTCACAAAGTTTTATTTTTCAGTTCCGTTTTATGATGCCACACATTCTACAAAAAATTATTTAATTAAATATCAAAATCTTCCTTCTGGCACTATTATAGCTACATTGCATCCTGAGTAAATGAAATTGTTCACCTGTTGGATTGTTATGTTTCTTTTATTACCTTAATTAAATACTTCTCTATTTTAGTAAGGCTAGGTAATTTTTTATAATTATTTTTCTTGTTGTTCTTCTTCTTCTTCCTTTCCAGGATTAGGTCAATGCGACCTGTTCCGGTCTCAAGTCCATCGTTTCCTTGGCCGTCCCAAAGATTTTTTGCACGTGGTTTGTAGGTGTTAATAGTTTTGGGTAATCTTGTTTTGTCCATTCTGCCTAAATGTTACTTCCATTGGTATTTGTGCTCTTCTAGTTTATCAACTATTGAAAATATCTCCAGTTCATTTCTTATCGATTCATTGTGTAATCTATCCATGCGTGTACATCCTTTTACGGATCTTAAAAAAATAATTTCAGTGGTTTGAATGTGTGATATCTTTTTTTGTAAGTACCCAAGATTCATATCCATATAAAAGAACAGGAACAGCCATAATTTTATAAAACCTGAGCTGAGTTCCTCTTCGAGTCTTTCGGAGGGTTCTTCTTATGGTGCCACACTTCATTTGATATCGGTTTAATTTATTATGCATATCCCAATCATAGCTATATGTTATATCTGAACCAAGATAGTTAAAGTGTGCTATCTGTCCTATTATTTCATTATTGATCACTATTTTTTGCTCTAACTTATTTTTTGAAACAAAATTAATAATTATTCTGAAAGCTTTTTTAAAAGGGGCGCTGCTGTTCAAAAAGGTTTATGACTGGTGTCTTATATATCCAGTTCACAGGACTGTGGAAGAGGTATTCCAAATCCAAGCGCTCAGCACAGGAGAACCCAACAGTTATAAAATGTGGCTGGAGAAACACATGAGTAGGGAAAGGCATTTCATGACCTATAAATTGATAAAAAATGCTATATAAAAAATGCATTTATGACCTAAAAAATGCAAAAAATGACCAATAAAAATGACGAATAAAAATTTAATTACCAATAAAAATACTATTTGTTAGATTAAGTACTCACTTGATTACTGAATTACATAAAATTTAACATAACATCAAAATATTAAATGAAAAGTGTTTAAAAAATACATATTACAGCACCTTTTATTGCAGAAAATCCATTTCAATTACACAGTCCACTTTTACAGCAATTTTGAATTGCAGTTAACAATCAAAATAGAGGTAGAAGCTAGCATAAGCTCTAAGAAATTGAATAAAATTCCTAGAACTGGGCAAGTTCATTATGCACATACCTTGAAAAATAGGGGTAGTAGTTAGGAAAACAACTACTTAATTCCAAGAAATTGTATTGACAAGGAAAAATACGGAATTATAATAAAAGTAATAAATCAAATACAAATAATGCCACGGCCTTCCGGGAAAGTGTCAACAATGCTCAAAATGATCTACAAATTGCCAACAAATGACATATCCCTGAAAGAGTTAAGAAAATGCAAAAAAAAATCCCTAACGAATTGCTTTTATTTAATCCGTTTTTTTCATGCCGTACATTTTCATATATGTAAGCAATGTTTCAACCTTCATAAGAAAAAGATGCAAAATCATTAATTGCCTTGCTCCTACACGTGACACATCTTCAACTGAACTGGATGCTGTACTCAAATTATTATCTCCAGGTTCTACCAACAAAATAAGATGTATTCTGCCATTTTATCGCTGCAATAGCTTGACCTGAGAGGGAGGACGAACCCAGAGACCTTTTAAAGTCCCTCGAATAGTGTATCCTATATAACGTTAAGAAATGTGCTCAAGATTGTAAAAAAAATATGTTTTGTTTTTTCTTTTGTTTCCTCTGACGAATTATAGTGTGTTGTCATCTCCGCAGAGAGCAGCTCCGAGCAGATCAACTCTAGCAAAAAAACGGAGGTTGTGGCGCGCTCCTCATCCCTTTAAAAATAAAGTTTGAAAATCCCAATGCTATATCACTTCCCGAATGTATTCAAAACAACTTTTAACTAACTAACTGGGTCTAATCAACCAGTAGGTTCATGGCCGCGCGAACATAAGCTCTCCACACATCGCTATCCTGAGTCAACGTTTTTCAATCATCTCCTATATAATCTATTTCCCTCAAATCATGGTTAAGGTATTCTCCCACCTCATTCTTGGTCTACTAACTGGATGGTTTCCCTCTGGTTTTCCTACAAGAAGCTTCCATGCATGTCTTTTATTCCCCATTTGTGCCACATGTCTCGCCCATCGCAGTCTACGAGACTTAACAGTTCTTATTACATCTGGCTGCTGGTTACTCATCATACAATAATAAAAATTAGGAGATAAGCATTGGAGTGGGGGCTTCAGATGTTAATTAAGTTCTTCATCATCTCCTTTATCTCCTATCAGGAGCATAGGGTCACCACAAAGCGTCGCCAACGGATCCTATTTTGAGCCAATTTCTTCATTACCCTTCAGATTTTCACCTCATTTGCAATTTATTCAAGGATGGTTCTCTTCCATGTCTGTTTCGGTCTGCCTCTTCCCCTGCGTCCTTGGAGGTTTCCAATCCAAAGCAATTATTTCAATCGAATCATGGTCTTTTCTTAAATAAATCTAATCTAATCTAAAAGGAAAAAATATGATAAATTATATCGTATTATTTTTAGCTACCCGTGCTGATTACCGGCATTGCCCGGAATCTACGTCATCCCGATGTACTTTGGCATAATAAGCTGAAAGACAAATTTCGTTTTTTTGAGTTATCCATAAAGAATACCCTGCCGAGCGCTGCTATGCTTGCTCATGAATCTCCTCATCCCGATCTTCTGGCCTCACTCAAGTCAAAAATTGTTATTTGAGTTTGTCTTTAAAACATAAACAATATGTTTTCGCGGACTTTTCTGTAGAGATTTTTTTTTAGATTTCAATTTTTGTGTATTTTTTATGGTTTAGGCAGCGTAAGCTATTTAAGCTTAAAAGCTATTTTTTTTGTTTCTCGTTTTCTTCACTACAGAAGGTGATTTTTTAAGAGTGAAGGCTTGAACCAGTAGACTCTCTCAAACTTTAACCTTCCCGGGAAACCTGAACATCTTGCAAAAAGCGTCATGACAATGCGATGAATGTTATGGGCAGCACATGCTTGCCCCGGAATCTACTTATCCGATCTTCTTGCATCACTGAAAGACATTTTCTTTTCTTTACTTCGATTAATTTCTTTTCTTTTTTGGTCATTCTTTTTCTTTTCCACAATTCTCTATTTTGATATGGTTCTGTTAATTAGGAATATTGATGCGGACTTAATGATCAACCGCCTTTTCAAAACTTAGTTCCTTAACGTAGTTAAAATTAACCAAGGTTTAAGACAGGGATGTGGATTATCTCCATTATTGTTTACTCTGTATCTGAATGAAATCATCCAGGAGTGGAAAAAACTAAACCCCCCTGGAGTAAAAACATGTACAGGAAACCAAATACAAACAATAATCTTCGCAGATGATCAAGTACTTCTAGCAGAGAATGAAGATGATTTGCAGAGATCAGTGTTTAATTTGCAGAATACCCTGGAAAAAACAACATTGAAAATGTCTAAAAATAAAACCAAATCCATGGCAATCACTGGAAAGGGACTTTCGAGAGTACAAAATAATAATAAATCATAAACCAATAGAACAAGTACCCACACTTTAATTATTAGGTTAATAATATATCACAGTTTCGTAATCAAAAAGATGTGGAAACAACTTTAGAAAAATATAACAGACTAAATGTGTCATTAGGAGAAATTTTGGAAACAAATGAGGAAAGAAATCCAATTGAGATTTCATAATGCCATACCAAACCTGTCTCTACTATACGGAAGTGAATGTGGACACTTCGAGCAAAAGATAAATCCCCGCATTAATAGTTGACAATTAGATTCCTCCGATCACTACCAGGATAACATTAAGGGATAGAATGAAGAGTGATTAGATAAGGATGCAGTGAAATGTAGGGAAATGGTTGAACATATCCAAATTATCCATATTAAAATGATTCCAACACGTCCAGAGAATGTCAAATTCCCGTTTACCAAAGATGATTTACCACCTCAAACCTAAAGGCAAAAGAGACCTCGGAAGACCCTTCAACCGATGGAAAGATCAGTTTTTGTAGTCGCAGAACGGGCATCATCACCCAATACTGCATACGGAATAAGAAGAAGAAGAAGTTCCTTAAGAATGTTTAATTCATTACCGACAATTTTACAGAATTTATAAAAGCTAATTTTTAAATAAGTTTGAATATTTCGTAATATTTGGTTCTTATTTAATCCCTTATTAAGGTTAGAAGCCTCTCAAACATTTCACACTCCTATTTCATTTAATTTCTCCATAAGCAGATGTGGACCGAAACAATCTTATATCTACTTATAATTGGTAACTCAGATCTATTTTGCTGCAACCCTGGATCCTCTATCTCAATTTATTTATTTGTAATTTCTCAATAAATGCCGCATTTTGACTACTGTGACGTTCTACTAACTGACATAAGTGACGGATTGTCGGACAAACTGCAGCGTGTCCATAATATGTGTATCAGATTCATATTTAATGTTCGAAAATACGATCACATTTCTCCATTATTCCACGAATTGTCATGGCTACATCTAAAAGAGAGAAGAAAATCGCACTGTCTAATTCTCCTATTTAAGATCCTACATACCTCGATTCCCAATTATTTATCATCCCGTTTCCAGTATCTATCCTCAAACCATAACTTAAACACAAGATCACAACATAGTCTCTTACTTAATATACCGCAACATAGGACATCACATCACTCCATGTCATATACCATCTCCACTTCTCGCAAATGGAATTCCCTACAAGAAATAAGGGTCTGCCGGACATTGGCATCTTTTAAAAGAAATCTAAATTTATATTTGCTCTAAACTCGACTTCATTATTATCCAGTGTGAGGTATATATATTAATTGGTGTTTCTCGTATAATGTATCATATTTATATTATATTATTATTATTATTATTATTATTATTATCGTAAGTATTATTATTGTTATTATCGTATAAAATGTTGTTTGTACATGACATTTACATTGCTACATTTATTGTATCTTTAACTGTTTATAATTAGTATAGTGTATATCTATATTTGTCAAATATTTATTTGTATTTGTGCTGGTTGACTGGAAGAGAAGGCCTGATGGCCTTAACTCTGCCAGAATAAATAAAGCATTATTATTATTATTATTATTATTATTATTATTATTAAGTCCACCGCTGTGGCCTCGAGGTAGCGTGCTGCTTTGTCACACAGTGGGACCGGGTTCGATCCCCGGTCGGGGAAGTTTTTCTGGGTGAGGTTTTTATCGGGGTTTTTCCTCAACTGTAACACAAATGTCAGGAAAACTTTAAGGCCCAAACGGTCCCCGAAATCATATGGCCATCGCAATCCTTATCATCATCATCATCATCATCATCCTTCACCGGTGTGGAAAGCAACGGGAAGCTACCACACCTACAATTCCCTAGTAAAGCTGCAAACATAGCATGAAAATGCTATGATTGCAGTGAAAGATCTGCCTTCAGGCAGAATTACTATGGATGGATTATTATTATTTTAAATTTCTGTGAATTAATTTATTTATGCTCTGGTAAACTAGTATTTTAATTGTTGTGATACAACGCACTACCGACTCTCTTTAAAAAATGGGATATTTTATGATGCAGTATGTTAACAAGTATTTCATTTATTTGCAAATGTAAAATGAGGTGATGTTTAGAAAATTATATTACTTGTACCATCTATATTTGTGAACTACGATATAAAAAGAAAAACATAATAATCTCTAAGTGTCAGCAAACATTTTAGAAATTAGATTTTGTTAGTTTCAGATGGATGAAATAAAGGATGGTATACAGTGGAATAAAAAATTAAATGAATACAATTTAACACTAGGAAATGTGAGGGAAATAAATAGAGATACAAGTGCAAACAGAAGCTTGTATTGGGGGCGGACTATTGACTTAGCTGTCGAGGTGACAGACCTGGGTGTTTACATAGAAACGACGTCAGAGCTGCGAGAATCAAACTCTTAATTAATTACAGAGAGCGCTTCAAACATCAGGTGGGTTCTTTCATTGACCGCAGCCTTCTCGTGTCAAAATAACTTAGGCTACGTTACTTCTAAGATAGTGGACAGGTATCTCTCATCTCACTCTATACAGAGTTAATCTCATACACCATAGATTAAAAGTGATTAATCCTACCTCCCATCTTCAGACCTAACTTCCAAGATTTTTAAAATATATTTCACAAGCTTAAAATTATGTGAAATTAATTGAATATCTTCTTTAAATCTTCTTGTAATCTTGTAAGCCCATTTTCTTATTATTGATTTCGTACATCTCAATGATGGATAAATCATATTTGAAGAGAAAAATTATACGCTCAGACCGGGACTTGAACCCGGGACCCTTGGTTCTCTAGACCAAGTGCTCTACCAACTGAGCTACCTGAGCAAGTACCGATCTAAACGCAAATCCTTCTCTATATACATTGTAATTCCCATCCACCAAATGCTGTGAAGCCATGCTTCTATCTTGCAAATGGCGGCTCCTTTATTAAGAAGCATTTGGTGGATGGGAATTACAATGTATATAGAGAAGGATTTGCGTTTAGATCGGTACTTGCTCAGGTAGCTCAGTTGGTAGAGCACTTGGTCTAGAGAACCAAGGGTCCCGGGTTCAAGTCCCGGTCTGAGCGTATAATTTTTCTCTTCAAATTTGTAAGCCCATGTTTCCCTTAACAGGTCTCCCACTACAGGGAAGAATTTGAACCATACTAATTTAGTTACATTTTTAGCATTGTTTGTTCACCTTGGATTACTCGCAACCAGTATTTGAGTACACGAATTTTACAGTTAATGTCGTCCTGGAATGACCCAAATTCATATAAAATTCCACAGTTAGAAACGGCCTTACTAAGTCCTGTAATATATTTTAGAAAATGCGTATATACCTTATTTAGTATTTCCGTTCTTTGGAAACCCCAAATCTCACTACCATAGTGCATTACTGGCCTCACCATCGCTCCATACATTTTTTCTAATGTGCTGACTGGAATATCAGGCACTCGACCCAGAATACCGAGTACACTGTTAAGTTGTCCCCTCCCTTTAAATAATGCTATATCAATGTGTTTTTTCCACTTTCCGTTCATTTTCAACGTCGTACCAAGATATTCAAAATGTTTCACGTTTTGAAGAACTTGATCTCTGTATTTCCATTCCTCTGTTCTACCATAAACCGTCCCATTTTTAAAGGTCATTGGTTTTTGTCTTACTAATATTTGCAGTCAATCCCCAATTTCTACAGTATATTTGCAGTAGGTCAAGACCTCTTTGCAATCCCTTGATTGTCTTGGAACAGATAATTAAATCAAAGTCCTACTACTAGTTACACTTGTTTTCGTATAGATGTCATTTGAGTGGTCCGTGGTCAGCGTTCCGCCTTATACTGACATTAGGAAACCAAGGTAGTACTAGGACGGGAAAATTCGGTAAATTTTGCTTAGAAGCCTTTTCATTCAGGCTTGAGGATCTTTTACGAGCCTGAAAATCTTCAGACTAGGGATCCACGGCTTAAAGTCCCCCCCGGAGGACTTGATCTTTGGATTTTTCCATACTAAAAAATCCATCGACCCCGGCCGGGTTTGATCCCGTGACCCTCGGGACCAGAGACAAGGAGCATAACCACTAGTCCACCGCGGACGTTATCTTATTTATATAAATCTCAAAATATAAAATTCTAGCTAACATCCGGCGTGCGCTGCTACACATAAATAAATGATGTGTTTTTGTTTTTAGGCTAAATAAATCTAATCTAATCTAATCTAAAAGGAAAAAATAATTATACATTTATATCGTTATTATTTTTAGATACCCCGTGCTGATTATCCGGCATTGCCCGGGAATCTACTCATCCCGATCTTCTTGGCATCAATGAAAGTCAAAAATTGTTATTGTGAGTTGTCCTTAAAACATAAACATATGCTTTCGCGGGCTTTTCTGTAGAATTTTTTTTTTAGATATTCAATTTTATGTATTTGTTATGGTTTAAAAGAAGCTAATTTTTTCTCGTTTCTTCACTACAGAAGGTGATTTTTTAAGAGTGAAGGGCTTGAACATTAGAACTCTCTCATAACTTTTAACCTTCCCGGGAAAATCCTGAACATCTTGCAAAAGGCGTCATGACAATGGGATGAATGTTATGGCAGCATATGCTTGCCCCGGAATCTACTTATCCCGATCTCCTTGGCATCAATGAAAGACAAAAATGGCTATTGTCTGTTATCTGTAAAATATAAACATATGCCGTCCCAGACATTTTTGTAGAGTTTTTTGAGATATTCAATTCTGTGTATATTAATTTTATGTATTTGTTATGGTTTAGGCAGCGTAAGCCATTTAAGCGTTCAAAGACCTACTATTTTCACGTTTTCCACTAAAAAGGGCGATTTTTAAGGGTGTAGGAGTTACGTCTCACAACTCTCTTATAGCCTATGTTCATCCCGGGAATCTCCTGGACATTTTGCAAGAAGCCCCATCACAATCGGATGAACGGTATGGCCGCGCATAAAGTACGAACAAACAAACATTCAATTTTATATATTAGAAGGTTTACAAAAGCGTATATAGGAAGCCAGATATAATAAGAACAGTTAAGTCTCGTAGACTGCGATGGGCAGGACATGTTGCGCGTATGGGGAATGAAAGACTTGCATGGAAGCTTCTTGTAGGAAAGCCAGAGGGTAAACGCCCAGTTGGTAGACCAAGAATGAGGTGGGAGAATAACATTAACTATGATTTGAGGGAAGTAGATTATACAGGGAATGATTGGAAAGCATTAGCTCATGATAGGGATGTATGGAGAGCTTATGTCCGCGCGGCCATGAACTTACGGGTTCGATAGTGCCAGTAAGTAAGTAAGTAAGTAAGTAAGTAAGTCCTTTTTCTAAACATTATATTAATAGGCCTATAAATGGATATCAACCAAAAGTTTCAAGATTAAAGAAGATACTTGTTACTATACAGGGAGAGAGTTTATTTTTAATTTACAAGACGTAGTAAAGATAACAACAAGCTACTGTAGTTAAACTACTTGCATTTAATTTTGTTTATCTAACATTTTCCTTCATTTTGGACACTTGTGCGTTTCAGCTAACACTATCTGATTATATATTAAAATTATATACCAATAGAAAGAAAGCTTTTTTAAGTAGAAAAAGAAGCTTTTCCCTTATAAAGTTTAAAGAAGCTTAAAAGTAGAAGAATGGAGTGTTTAATTTGAAAGATTACTGCCTATCTTGCTTATAAGAAGTTTTTTTCTTTCACGTTCCCATTAACTTCCCAAATTAAACAAATAAAAGGGCCGTTGTAATAAAAAAAGAGACAGTCTTCTTCATCAAACAGTTTTCCAAAGTTTCCCTTCGAAACTGTTTAACATTTCCTTCAAGAGACAGCTGAATGTGGCACACTTTATTTCCTGGCTTTCGTTAAAATTACTTCGGAAAACGGATTCACAAGTGGAGGATACGCGATTAGTAAAAAAAATAATGTAAAACATTAAAAAAACTCTTTCAAATTCTAAATAAACAGTAATTCCATTTAACAAAAGACGGTTAAAAAATTACATTTTTGCGCGATAGAGCGTTTTGTCGTACTTACAGCAATGGCGACCATGATTAAAAGTTCAACTGCCTATATATCGGGGTAGCCAACCTAAATAAATATACTATAATAAAATAAATATACTGTAACGCAGTTTATGAGGGAGTTCATGGTGTGGCCACTAGTGGGAGTAACAGACGAATAGATATTATTGCATTTAGAACATTTCCTAAAATTGGTATGATATTAGATCCCACAATACGTTTTGAAACTCATAGTGACCAACCTGAGGAAGTTGACTGTGAAAAGAAAGCCATATATGAGCCAACAATTGACTATTACAAAGATAAATACCAACTAGATAGTATAACTGTCACAGGATTGATGATCGGGGCAAGAGGTACTATACCAGGATTCTTACCCAAATTTTGGAATTCCTTAGATTTGGACAGGGTGTATCTTTCTAAAATTGCCATCGCTGACATTAGAGGATCAATTTCAATTTTAAGAAACCATATTTACAAAATTTCTACTTTATAGTATGTATACTTCAATTAGGCTTACAATTTGAATTTTTTTAAATGTATTTACAAAATGTATTTCATCAATTCCAAAAATTAATTGTCTGAATCACTTTGTCCTTCAGGCAATCCTCTAATGAGGAAAGTTGTATAAAATAAAAATACATATTATAAACCCACATGTGGGAAGTAAAACCACTGCCCTCTATGTATACTACATACAATGCATATACAAATAAATATCCAAAAGGTAGTGTTAATATACATTATACAAAACAAATCACTGCATTTTAAATGAACTGAACTTTATTTGAAGCAATCCATCCATAGTAATTCTGCCCCAAGACAGGTCTTTCACTGCAATCATAGCAATTGCGTGGTATGCTTTGCAGCTTTACTAGGGAATTATAGGTGTGGTAGCTTCCCGTTGCTTTCCACACCGGTGAAGGATGATGATGATGGCTGGATGATTTTCGGGAACCATTGGGCCCTAAGCTTCATGATATTTGCCTTACAGGTGAGGAAAAACCCCGAGAAAACCTCACCAAGGAGCCAGTCCCGACCGGAAATCGAACCCGGTCCCGCTGCGATACGAGGCAGTACGCTACCTCGAGACCACAGCGTGGACTTTGAAGCAATATAAAACAATAAATACGTATTTGCGGCCATCTTACCAATAATTGTTCTCAAGGCCTCCTGTTGTTTCAACTAATAAACACTGCCCACATTGTTAACGTTACTCAATTGTTTATAACGAAGGCAAATATTTCCAACAAAGATAGGCTATTATTATTTAACTATTATTTATTATTTTGAAAACACCATCGCGCAAAAAATAACGTACAACGCACGTTTCTGAAGTGTTTTACAGAATCTCGGAAATTAAAAATCGTGGTTTCGCTCTGGTTTTAAACATTTTCCTCGATTCTGTAAAAACCACTTCCCAGCCTTGCATGGTAATATAGAATTTATTTTAGCGACCGTACATTGTTTCCTTGGGAACACGCCATGGCACAGTAGGGTATGGGAATATGCTACAAGCCGGAAGGTAGGGAGATTCTATCCTAACGGAATTGGAATAGGTGGTTAGCATATTTTTAATATTCTAAATTTCTGTTATATGCTCTCATGTGTTCCTTCAGAATATTCAAAATATGCTAACCACCTATTCCAATTTAATCATTGTTTCGATCCAAATTTGAAATTTTACATGTTTTTGATAAAGGTACGAGGTTGGGCCTTTTGGAGGCTGCAGATATAAATAAATTGAAAAGTAGTAATAAACTGTTAAATTCTCAACTTGATTTGAATGAATTGCCTTTGTTAAATTTAAAATTTTAAATAAATTATTGTTGTATTGTTGCTTAGATCAGTTGATATGTACTATAATAACACAATTCATGATTTGTTAACATGTCTGAAGAAGGTACAGTGTACCGAAACAGCTGTCACTGAATTATATCTTAATAAATATGAAAATCAAATAAAATTACGTTTATTTTTATTTAATTAATGAATCAGTAATGTTTCACAAAAACACAGAGAGGATATAAACGTAGTTGGTACGCAAAAACCTATCAGATACAATCGTAGATTTTAAACGCGATATGACCTGGGATGTCAAATCATCTATAAATAAATATTAAGTAATAAAATGACAGCACCCAGCGACCTGTCAAAACAAAATGGAGAGTTGGAATTGCATTACCAGGATCATTTCATCCTAATCTATATTCCATAGTTCGATTAAAAATTGAAATCTGTTAATTTTTTCAGAAAAAAAAAACAAATGGGAAATGAGATCATACAGTCTACTGAAGTTATCCAAAGATCCTAGACGCGATATAACCTTAAATCTTAGAGCGCCTATAATGAGTGAAAAACTGGCAGAGTACTTCTTTTAAGCACTAAATCCCATACGCTATAATAATTTAGAATATATAAAATTAATGTTTGTTTGTTTGTTTGTTGGTTTGTTTGTTCGTATTCCATGAGCGGCCATACCGTTGATCCGATTTTGATGGGGTTTTTTGCTAAATGTTCAGGAGATTCCGGGGATGAACATAGGCTATAATGGAGTTGTAATACTCAACCCCTTCACCCCTAAAATCACCCTTTGTAGCGAAAAAAGTGAAATAAAGCCCCTATTTTGACGCTTAAATGGCTTACGCTGCCTAAACCATAACAAATACACCAAATTAATGTACGCAGAATTGAATATCTCACAAAACTGTACAAAAAAGTCCGCGACAGCATATGTTTATCTTTCATGGATAACTCACAATAACCATTTTTGTCTTTCATTGATGCCAAGAAGATCGGGTTAAGCTGATTCCCGGGCAAGCATAGCAGCTCAAGGCTGGTTGTAAAAACACATTAACATTTATTTAGGAGTAGCAGCGCACGCCGGGCATTAGCTAGTTTAGAACATATTTCAAACATGAACAGCCCACTGCCTGATCCTTCCTGTTTCTATGCTCCTTAGAAGTGTTTTAAATAATCTTTATTTATTCAAAATTAAAATAAAATTATAGAATATTCACCTGAAAGGTCCGTCTCCTCAACTTAATTAATCATTTAACTGTAGCGCTTTCGGGACTTGTCCCATCATCTGCAGGATTCAAAACTGGTGTTTCACTGAAGATCTGGTAGAGGGGGTTGCATGTATTGGGTTCGTTTTCGTTTATCAGGCTGTCGTTGTGAGCTGCTTTCATGATTTCCTTCTCTTCGAGATTTCGAGACTTCATTCACGAAGAAGGGAAATCAAGCTATGCAAAACACGTTATCCATGAAGGACATCGCATGTTAAATATTGAAAACACCCTAACAGTAATGCACAGAGAAAATAATCCAGCGAAGATAAACGTACTCGAAGAGATGGAAATCATGAAAGCAGCTCACAACGACAGCCTGATAAACGAAAACGAACCCAATACATGCAACCCCCTCTACCAGATCTTCAGTGAAACACCAGTTTTGAATCCTGCCGATGATGGGACAAGTCCCGAAAGCGCTACAGTTAAATGATTAATTAAGTTGAGGAGACGGACCTTTCAGGTCAATATTCCATAATTTTATATTAATTTTGAATAAACCTCAACGGAACACATCATGAATATTATAAATGTTGATTCTTTATTCATTTCCTATATATTTTTTAAATTTACTTTTAATAGTTAATAATGGTACATATGAGAGAGAGAGAGTGGTAAGTTCTCTTCATAAGTACCAGATATTTACTGAAGGCAACACTGTAAACCTGTTTAATTTTTATTTTAATTTCTTATGAAAACCGTACAAACTTTAATGCTATGACTTCTGGATGAGATATACGTTTTACATGCACAAAACATATGTAAGGGGTGGAATATAAAAAAGCCTTGCATTACGTGAGGAAAGAACTAGTAAAATAAAGAAAAACAGAATACGTAACTTTTTTATATCTTTTCCGTTTGTTGTTTTCTTGCGGGACCATGAAACAAGCGAACGATGCTAGGCGAAGTCAACTCGTAACGAGCATGCACTAAAGTATACAGGAAAAATGCAACATTTATTTAAGTAATATTAGGAGTGAAGATAGAGGCGCATTTGATGCACCATTCTACGACTTTATGTCTTTGTGGTTTGCTGTTACATACGTCACTTCAGAGGTGGCGCGAGCACACTAAATTACGTCTCGCATAATATTTTTATCTCCACAGCTCAAAATATCCGCACACATGATGGAATTTTTAACTAAGGAAGTGTATACTACCATCAATTTTTGAGGTTTCAAGGCCTCCTTGTAGTTGGAATCTTATTTTTATAGAGCTGGGACATCCTCCAATCACAGAATAAAGTTTTAATCCCAAACGGTTGACTGGAAACACAAATTACACAGCGCAACAAAAATAAACTTTTTTTTTTGTCTCGGAAAGAAAAAGATATGATTCTGATAGTATTTATTCTCTTGAATTTAAATATGATATCGATATTTCTCCATCACGCAAGGTTTCGGAGAGACAGGAATTTATAATTTCAAACACTTTAATATTTTCTACATTCGTAACTACACAACATTCGAACTCACCTAGAAAGTAAGAAATGACGATTTTCTGCTATATTTCGCCTGTGGAGCATCCCTCTTGATGGTACAACAATAATCGGCCAGCATACTAGGATTCCATTTGCCTTTATATCTCTTTTCCATAGCTGAAATCTCCTGAGTTAGCTCATTTGGTTTTATTTTACAATGGACAAATGGACGAAAAAACGTTTATTAAAAAATAATTATTTAAATCCATTAATTTAAATTGAAATAAAAAACTGTGGGTGATGGAGAAATTCCGAATACATATTTGAATATAGGATAAAAACTGCATTAAGTACAACTATTGGTACTCATGAGACAACAATCATGTTGACCAGTATAATTGGAAGTTTAACTAAGGAAATATGAACCTTTGAGTAAAAGATTGTGTCATGTCTATTATGTCATATTTTGAGAACATAGAATTTTCTTCTAAATACTGGTTTAAATAATGTATTATTAATATTAATACATCATTTTCTTCTTCTTCCTTCCATTTATTAAGCCTGGTGGCCAGTTACGGTCTCTTGCCATCTTTTGAGTGGTCTTCCCAAAGATCTCCTAACTCGGGGATGACAATTCAAAATCTGAAGAGGGATGCGAGATCGATCCATACGCTGAAAGTGTAGTGACCAATTAGTTCTATATGTAGTTATATGGTCATACAGGTGAATAATAATAATAATAATAATAATAATAATAATAATTTATTTTGGCTGGCAGAGTTAAGGCCATAAGGCCTTCTCTTCCACTCAACCAGCGAATAGTAAAATTATACAAAAATTACGTACATATTACAATTTTAAGATATTATTAAAATGCAGACTAAACAAAATACAAAGATGATGGATCTAATACTAGCTAATACTAACAAAAATATAGAATATAATAAAATTAAAATGATATAAAATAAAGTAAGTAGCTTCCTAGATGATTATTAATGGAATGCTCTATATAGTTGTTATGCAGTTAATGTTTTCATTGTGTCGAACTTAAGATATCAGTTAATTTGGATTTAAATAATGATAGCGATTGACAGTCCCTGACATGACTGGGAAGTGAGTTCCATGCTCTAGCCATAGATATTGGGGAACTACAAGGTCTTTATAGGAAGCCAGATATAATAAGAACAGTTAAGTCTCGTAGACTGCGATGGGCAGGACATGTTGCACGTATGGGGAGTGAAAGACGTGCATGGAAGCTTCTTGTAGGAAAGCCAGAGGGAAACGCCCAGTTGGTAGACCAAGAATGAGGTGGGAGAATAACATTAACTATGATTTGAGGGAAGTAGATTATACAGGGAATGATTAGAAAGCATTAGCTCATGATAGGGATGTATAGAGAGCTTATGTCCGCGCGGTCTTGAACCTACGTGTTCGATAGTGCCAGTGAGTAAGTAAGTAAGTTTATCCAAATATTTGTTTATCAATATTACATTTACCATAGTAAATCTCTTGATTTAATTTCTTTAACGTCTTATAGGTTTATGGTTTTGGACGTGTTGTATCTGTTAACATTAATATATAAGAACAAATATTTTATATGTTTTAACAGACACTTGGTGGTTCTAGAAAAATAAAATTATGAAATCAATACGGCTCAACTGCACTTCTACTAGCGCTTGATTTTTTTCAGTTATATTGTTGTAAACTATAGCTCTTCTTCTGTATTTACTAACATTATTTAATATAGTAATCTTTTTTCAAACAATTTTTATAACATTATTAGAGCATTTTGAAGTATTTATTTAAATATGCAAATCACAATATTTTGACACTGTTAGACAATATTGTGATGCTAACTGCTATTTTCTCCACAGAGTATATTACTTACTCTATGATTTTGTTATCCCTGTTTTGGGTTATCGCTGGTTGGATCAGCGTTAGGGAGCGATAAGTAAGTGTACACCCATTTTTAATAAAAGTTTGGTAATTTTAATATTATTAATATATTTTTTTAACATAGATTTGGGGATTTATTGCAAATATTGGTTATATTTGAAGAGAAAAATTTTATATTTCAATATCTGGTCTTGAGAATGACAGCTTGGCTGTAGAAACTTGTTGACCATTTTAAAACATTAATTGGTGAAATGGGCATATTGACTACATATATATTTTAATATTATATCACCAAGAAGATCACTTGTGTATTAAATAGTAAGGCTTAGCCAAAGGTCCCGGGTTCGAGTCTCGGTCTAGGCGAAAATTTTTCTCTTCAAATATAATTTATCTTTAATTGAGAAATGTTAAATCAATAATAAAAACATCATAGAAGCAAATATTGGTAATTTAAATTTCATAGCAACGGATAGTAATCGAGGATGATAATCGATAAGTGGTTCGATTGTGGGTTATCGCTGGCTCTATAAACTCGCGCACTGTTGTTCTATAGGACTTTGAAAATATTCATTTCACGCTAGTTTAAGTACAGTTTTTCCATAAATACACTCTTGATATAGGCCTATGAGTAAACGTGATCGCATGTAAATGCACCAAAAGTGGACATGTCCCACTTTACTACTCAGGAGCTCACTTAGACTATTAAATGTCCCGGGCTTCAAGACCTCTCTTATTCTTATTAAGGGTAGAACATCCCCCAATTACAGGATACAGTTTTAATCCCAAACCATGGATTCAATGATAATGTAACCTACCACGTGGATTAATTAACGGACCACAGATTTCAAGCTCCTACGTATTACCGACACTAATTTCTCAAGACATTAGCTTCACGATTAGCCCTACAATTTCGGCGACAAAAAGGTAGTCAACTTTTATATTTATATTTACACAGGTCCACATGATTGTTGTCTCATGAGTACCAATAGTTGTACTTAATGCAGTTTCTATCGTGTTTTCAAATATGTATTCGGAATTTCTCCATTTGGATAAAGTCACGAATTACAGACAGAAATGGATTGATCACATGGATGGAATGAACAAGGAGAGATATCCATTGTTAGCCAGAAATTATCAAGCAAGAGGAAGGCGTGATGTTGGAAGACCTAGAAGACGTTGGGCTGATGCAATATGAAGTCGGAACGGGCAATTGCCTAATCCTTGGAGTGATGATGATGATGATGAATTTCTCCATCACCCACAGTTTTTTTATTTCAATTTCAATTAATGGATTTAAATAATTATTTTTTTAATAAACTTTTTTTTTTCGTCCATTTGTCCATTGTAAAATAAAACCAAATGTGCTAACTCAGGAGATTTCAGCTATGGAAAAGAGATATCAAGGCAAATGGAAACCTAATATGCTCGCCGATTATTGTTGGACCATCAAAAGGGATGCTCCACAGGCGAAATATAGCATAAAATCGTCATTTCCTACTTTCTAGGTGAGTCCGAATGTTCGAATACTGTGTAGTTACGAATGTAGAAAATATTAAATTGTTTGAAATTATAAATGCCTGTCTCTCGGGAACCTTGCGTGTTGGAGAAAACCGATATCATAATATTTGAATTCAGGAGAAAAAATACTATCAGAATCACATATTTTTCTTTTTGAGACAAAAAAAAGTTTCATTTTTGTTGCCCAGTGTTATCTCTCAGGCCTATTTTAGTCTCGATGTTTTTTACAGAACAAACTGGAAAGAACACTTGGCAAGGATGACTGAGAATAGAATACCAAAAGCAGCATACAACTATTCGAGGAAGAAGAAGTTTGGGAAGACCAAGGTAAATATGAAAAGAGCAGCAATTTGGAGCCGGAACAGGCTGGTAAATAAGCCTAAACCATGAAGAAGAAGATTATTATTATTATTATTATTATTATTATTATTTACTGACGTAGCCTGCACTGCAATACCTCGTCTCGATATACTGGACTCTTTTCTAGTCTATAACGTCATCAGAATGAGTATTGTTTTACTATAATTAAGAAGGTAATTAATTGCATTAAGTGATTACAAGAAGCTCACAGTGACCTAGTGGATAACAAAGCAGCTGATTTCTGATTGTGTAGTTCCCGGTCTTTGCTCACTTCAATTTGAACTAATGAACATTTCAATAGAATCACTTGTCTACTAACGAGTTCAGCCAACTAATGCTACTTGTTATTCAATACAACAAGTTCTAACACACAGGGTGCCTATTTAAAGACTTAATTCATACATACATAGTGTTCTGCCCAAGAGTAGATCTTTCACTGCAAACTCAGCATTCTCCACTCTTTCCTTATCAGAGCTTTCATTTTTGTATCCGCATACAAACCATTTATTTTACATCATCTGATGTATTTTCCTGCCTCTTTGTTTCCGTTGACCATTTTTTCTAGGGCATCCGTCAGCAGGCAGTTTCTTCTTAGCCAGTGGCCAATCCAATTTCTTTTCCTCTTCTTTATGAGTTCCAGCATTGTTCTTACCTTCACCCACTCTGTCTAGCATATCTTAATTCTTTATTTTGTCTGTCCATTTTATACGCTCCATCCTTCTCCATGTCCACATCTCTAAAGCTTCCAGTCGCTTTTTCTCATTCCGTCGTAATGTCCAAATCTCTGCAGTGTACACCTGCTACACTCAACACAAAACATTTCATTAGCCTCTTCCTTAATTATTTTGCCAAAGGTCCACAGAAAATACTTATCTTCTTGTTGAAAGCTTCTTTTGCCATTGCTATCCTCTGCTTTACTTCTTAACCGCAGTTCATGTTACTACTGATAGTACAACCCAAATATTTGAAGCTCTCCACTTGCTCAATGGCCTCATCTTCAATCCTCATGTTTATCTTCATTGGTTTCCTTCCTATAATCATGGCCTTTGTCTTATTTATATTTATCTTCATCCCATAATCCTCACACTTGTCATTCGGCTCCATCAGCATGTTCCTCAGTGTCATTACATCTTCTGCTAGCAAAGTCATATCATCAGCAAATCTTATGCACTTTATTCTTCTTCCTCCCATGTTTACGCCTCCCGTATTGCTCAAGCAGTTCTTCATTAGGTCTTCCAGGTAGATGTTGAAAAGGGTAGGTGATAGAGGACATCCTTGCCTCACCCCCCTTCCAATTTCTCTTCCATCTGACATTTCTTCTCCTATCTTCACTTTTATTCGCTGTTTCATATAAAGACTACTCATGAGCCTCCTCTCCTTCCAGTTCACGCCAATTTTCTTCAAGATCTTCAGGAGTTTATTCCAATTTACTCTTTACATTTTTCTATATATCTTTCTTCTATTGTTCGTATCAATCCAATTGCATCATCTGTCGTACCCTTTCCCTTTCTGAAGTCAAGCCGATGGATATACTTCTTTCATAAAAATACTGTTTACAACCATATGTTTTGTAGTGTAAAAGGAGAGAATATTTTTGTTCAGGAATATGAATTTGACATAAAGCGTATGTTCAAGAACAAAAATCTCCAGAAGAAATATCATTATCAATCTTTTTTTCGATATATAACAGAATATCAGAAACTGACAAATATATGTGTCTGTTACATTATCAAAAAACTCTGTAACACGGTCTTGAAATCCTTTTGGAATGCAAGATGGTTCCAATTTCTAACTATAATCAAATATCCAATATAGATATTCCATAAAACTCCTGAGTATGATTCCATTCTGAAGAGAACTACAGTACAGTCATGGATAACGTGTCGTTCATTTACGCCATGAAACAATACTGAATCTTCAAATAATAATAATAATAATAATAATAATAATAATAAATAATAATTCTATTCTATCGCCGGGTTTCTACAGCTGCTGCCATCTTCCCGTGGCAAAATTTCAAAGCCTATAATCTTGGGCTTCTTCAAAATGCTTTGTTAGCCATCTAGCTTGCTTTACTATCCTCATGTTCTCCTTCCATGTTAACTTTGGTCTCGTTCTTTTCTTCTTTCTGGTCGGTTGCCATTGGTATAGTTGTTTGCCATCGCTCATCTTCCATTGTTAAAATATGTCCTAACCATTTTAATTCCTTTTCCTCATTTCTTTCAATTATGCTTTCTTCTGCTTCCATTATGTTTCTAATTTCCTTATTTGTGACATGTTCTAATTTAGACTTTCTGGCACTTATGCGTAAATAATCTATTTATAGAGCAATTAGTATATTTGCATTATTTAATAAAAATAGACTTAGGATTTGTTAATATATTTACCTAATGCCTTGTATAAAAAGCATAAATTAATTCATTGTAGTTTATTACTTTCTTTGTATTTTTTTCTTTTCTCTTTATGTATAGTAGATTCGAGCTGTTATTCCTTTTTTTTATTCATTGTATCATTAATTTAATTTTAATTGTATTTAGTTTCATTGTATTATTAGACATTATTTTCATTATTATTCAATAAGACTATTATTGTAATTTTTTTTGTATTCATATGTAACACATGTTTGTCCTGTTTAATATGACTATTATTGTAATTTTTTTGTATTCATATGTAACATATGTTTGTCTTGTTCAATATGACTATTATTGTCATTTTTTTGTATTCATATGTAACATATGTTTGTCCTGTTTAATATGACTATTATAGTAATTTTTTTTGTATTCATTTGTAACATATGTTTGTCCTGTTTAATATGACTATTATTGTAATTTCTTTGTATTCATATGTAACATATGTTTGTTCTGGTGAGTGGAAGAGAAGGCCACATGGCCTTAACTCCACCAGGCTAAATAAATATATTGTATTCTATTCTATATTCTTGCAATACTTATTGATTGTCCATACCTCACTTCCATACATTACAACAGATTCACTTTAATTTTTCTATTTTAAATAGAGTAATGAGAATCTATGTAAATCTAAATACTCAATCAATATCCCTCATCAATGTCTGAATATTTCTCCGCTGACTTTTTTTCCACTCTGCTTTATGAAAATCCAATATTACATTGAAGTAGGTCTACATTTATAAAATTCAATAGAGAAACGCAAATAAAGTGTATTACGAATTTAATGGTATAGTCATATTTAATACAAACTGCAGAATCAAGATATAAAACTGTCTAAGATTGCACTTACTGAGAAACACTTCCTGCTGAGAACATTAACGTGTACACAGAGTTGTATACACAGTGTCGACCGCTATGGTCTCGAGGTAGCGTGCTGCCTTGCCACGCAGCGGGTCCGGGTTCGATCCCCGCTCGGGGTAGTTTTTCTGGGCGATTTTTTTATCGGGGTTTTTCCTCACCTGTAAGACAAAGTCACAAAACCAAGGCCCAAACGGTCCCCGAAATCATATGGCCATCATCATCATCCGTCACCGGTGCGGAAAGCAACGGGAAGCTACCACACATACAATTCTATAGTAAAACTGCAAGCATAGCATGAAAATGCTATGATTGCAGTGAGAGGCCTGCCCTCGGGCAGAATAAATGTGGATGGATATACACAGTGGGTACATAAAAGAATATAGCAGTTTCAAGTAACAGGAGAGAACACCAGGAATGTCGAAAGACAACCTGGGGCATTTGAAAAAAAAAAAAGTATCACTCAAATGAGACGTAGAAAGTTGTGTATTGAGTGAAATGAAACAGGAAAGAAGAGTTGTAAGAGTGAGCGGATAGCTTTCTTTTGTTTTGTTTCTATGGCAACAATAATAACAATGATGGCAACTTCTCAACAGAAATCGTTTTGTGTTTTGCAGTTTGAGAGTTGTAAATCAGTTGTGACAGTTCAACGCGCGTTTCGTAAGCAGTTTAATCGTGATCCCCCCAATGCCAACAAGATCCGTCGATGGTATAATCAGTTCGCAACGACCGGTTGTCTGTGTAAAGGCAAAAGTGTGGGACGACCAAGAGTGTCTGAGGAGAATGTTGCTGCTCCAACATTTCAAGCACAAAGTCAGCGTAATCAGCAGGCTTTCAGTTGACAGGGCTTATCTCCAGTGGCCTCCTAGATCACCGAATCTCACCCCACGCGATGTTTTCGTTTGGGTTTTGTAAAGAACAGAGTCTACGTGCCTCCATTGCTTGCTAACCTGCCCGAGTTGAGAGTCAGGATTCGAGAAACTGTTCATGCTATGAATCCAGACATGTTTATTAATGTGTGGGAAGAATTAGCCTACATTTGGATGTGTCTCATGTAACAAACGGGGCTCACACTGAACACATATGAATTTATAATGAGAACTGGAGATGTTACCCTTTCATTTAACATGAGTTTTGTTTTTGTCATAGTTAGTTAAAGTAGAATTCAACAGCTTTAAAGTAGCTATATTCTTTTATGCACACCCGGTATATTCAGGTCTGGTTTATTTAATATTTTTAAAATACGTGTACATTGTAAGGTAGCAGGACATTACTTTATATTGCACGTACCACGAGGTACGCAGTTAATCCTAGAGTTGTCCTCATTAAGGATCTCACATGGTAATGTCACACTCACCCCACTGGCATTTCAAACCACGCCGACCTTTCCTTATATTTCTCTACGTATAGTTTACCAGCTGCTTCATACACTAAATTATTCATTGTTTTAGCAATGGCGAACATCGCATTACTAATAAAATAGTACGTAAATACAGGGTGAAGTAATATAAGTGAGCAGAATTTAATTCATTGCATTGAGCAACAAAAAATATACTTTTTTTGTCTCAGAAAGAAAACTATACAATTCTGTTAGCATTTTGTCTCCTGAATTCAAATATGATATCGGGTTTTCTCCACCACACAAGGTTTCCGAGAGACAGGAATTTATAATTTCAAACATTCTAATATTTTCTACAATCGTAACTACACAATATTCGAACATTCGGACTCACCTAGCTCATTGCCTTATTAATATTTCCTCCATAGCACTCATATTTGCCATTTTTAAAGAAAATTAGCATAACCGAAAAACAATGGCTTATAACTCGCGATCTATCGAGAGAAATTGAGTTCGTTGTACACCATTGTATAGACTCTTCTCTCAGCTTTCCAACGGTATATAACATGCCGTGCCATCTATTGACAAAACTAAAGAAACACTAAGAAGAAGCGACAGCTGCTCAACCGGCTCACAGCCGTCTGTGTAAGAATGGGCTTCACTTGATCAGCCGGCTGGGCTAGAAAGTAGAAATTACAATTTTCTGCTATATTTCGCCTGTGGAGCATCCCTCTTGATGGTCCAACAATAATCGGCCAGAATATTAGGATTCCATTTGCCTTCGTATATCTTTTCCATAGCTGAAATCTCCTGAGTTAGCTCATTTGGTTTTATTTTACTATTATAAAGCCAGCTGGATTTCTTAGGCTTAAAGGACCTTCAGGACTTGGAAAATCTGGTAGCGTTTGTCCAGCCGAGCGTTACTATGAGGATGTACAGTTATACATGTGTTGAAATAAACAAAAGAAGTCTTATTTTAAACTATTTTATTACTAAGGTATAAATGATTAGAAACCCTAAGTATTCTAGCCCTAAAACTAATCTAAGCCTATATTAAAACTACAGTACTTCCTTGGGGGGTTGAGAAGAGGGAGGTGTGCAATTTATAAATCTAACCTAATCTACATGATTAAAAATGTTATATCCCTTTTCAAAATATAGTATCAAAAATGTCAATTGTACTTGATTCAAAACATAAAAGTACGGACTACATATTAAGAAAAATGGTCGGTGACTTACCCTTCAGCCGTTTACACACACAGACGGACACGAGACCCTCACTTCTCAAGTGTTATATACTCAATTTGACCTCTAGTCACCCTAACTGTACTCACTAACATTCCAATGAACTAAATGTAGGGATGTTTACAGTTAGCTTAAGCAAAACTTTGCTCTGAACTATATCATGACTAAATCTATTTCAACAGACTTTGAATGTCTAAACTCTATTTCGAAAGACTTTGCTTCATAATTAAAATAATCTATAAAACAATAAAAAATCTATATCAAAGACTATGTATTCATAACATTTAAAATGGAAAAATAGACGAAAAATGTTTATTAAAAAATAATTATTTAAATCCATTAATTGAAATTGAAATAAAAAAACTGTGGGTGATGCAGAAATTCCGAATACATATTTGAAAACACAATTAAAAAACTGCATTAAGTACAACTATTGGTACTCATGAGACAAAAACCATGTTGACCAGTGCTAATTTTTGAACATCATAGGAAAATATCTAATGGTCTTTGGGATACAAAACTACAGTTTTCTAAAAAACATATTTTGGGATTATATACCATAAATACAAATTCAAATAAGAAACGGGAAAAACACGCAACTGATTATTACAGTACATGAATAATTAACTAAGGGAAATATACACGTTGATTTTTTTAAAAAAAAGGGTGAAAAATGCCCTCAAATAAAATGAGAATTTGAGCACAAAATAATTTAAAATCAGCGCATTTGCAATGTAAAATACATATTAGTTACTACTCAGATAGTGTTGTCAACTTATCACAAAAACCGGCTAAAAACAAGTGAACGCTAACCTAACCTGGTGTACCAACACGCCCATTTTCCACCCTAACTTCCCAAAAAAAAAAATTACTAACATTCCCAACACCACCAACTTCCCCCCACTAATGTAGGTGGACTCTAGGGATACAACCCCTTTACATGTGCCTATATAATCTCTCCAGGCAATTTTATTAATTCTTATAATCCGAGAATACTTTAAGAAATATTATGATCAACAGTACAGATCAGTATAGAATGGAACGTACTTGGAAGAATTTTAATTTTTTGGATTTGTCACAATAATCTCCAGATGTTTAAGCAGAAAATAAAATGTTGTCAGAATGAAAATTGCTGTGTGAGCTTCGCAAGCGTATCTAATTTTCAAGTTAATGAGGACGAAATAATATTTTATGAATTTCAAAACTAATACAAATTATAAAAATCAGTTCAAGATGGAATTGACCTAGTTCTTCGGAACGTTCTTAAGTATTTGGTATAAATTATGAAAAATTAACAGCTTGTAATTTTCTAGGAAAAAATGGTATATATATATATATTTATTTATTTATTTATTTACTTATTTATTTATTTATACATCAACTATATGTAGACTTCAAAAAAGCATATGATTCCATTAAGAGGGAGAAGTTATATAGTATCCTGCTGGAGTTCGGAATTCCTAAAAAGTTAGTTAGACTTATACGAATGTGTCTAAATGGCTCAAAGAGTAGGGTGCGTGTAGGCAAACAGTTTTCAGACACTTTTGAAATCCAGAATGGGTTGAAGCAAGGAGATGCACTATCTCCTCTACTATTTAATTTTGTACTAGAGCATGCCATTAAATCTTTAGAGAATGAGGAAGGCTTACAACTGAATGGTATTAATAAACTGTTAGTTTATGCTGATGATGTAGTACTATTGGCCGATAGCGAGGAGATACTAAAGGACAATACGCACACACTATTGAGTAACACTAAGAAGTTAGGACTGGAAGTAAATATCAATAAAACTGAATATATGCTCACACGTAGAAATACATTATATAATGGAAATGGACAGCTAATGACAAATGAGGGAAATTTTGAGGAAGTGGCTGAATTCAAATACCTAGGAACAATAATCACAAATAGGAATGAGATGCACAAATAAATTAAACATAGGCTCAATTCTGGAAATGCATGCTATTATGCATTACAGAGACTCTTGATGTCCCAACTCCTTTCAAAAAACGTTAAGCTGAAAATATATAAAACTATTATTCTCCCAGTTATATTATATGGGTGCGAAACATGGACTCTTACTTTAAGGGAGGAAATGAGATTACGAGTATTTGAGAATAAAGTTCTTAGGAAAATTTTTGGACCAAAGAGAGATGAACAGACAGGTGAATGGAGAAGACTACTTAACAATGAACTACATGGTCTTTATAGGAAGCCAGATATAATAAGAACAGTTAAGTCTCGTAGACTGCGTTGGGCAGGACATGTTGCACGTATGGGGAATGAAAGACTTGCATGGAAGCTTCTTGTAGGAAAGCCAGAGGGAAAACGCCCAGTTGGTAGACCAATAATGAGGTGGGAGAATAACATTAACTATGATTTGAGGGAAGTAGATTATACAGGGAATGATTGGAAAACATTAGCTCAGGATAGGGATGTATGGAGAGCTTATGTCCGCGCGGCCATGAACCTACGGGTTCGATAGTGTCAGTGAGTAAGTAAGTAAGTATTTATTTATTAAGGGGACTGGGTACTCTGAGATGACCGAAAATTACATTTTTAGATTTTGGTATTAAAACAAGCTCAAGAGTTTCTAGTTTAAGAATATAGTAGTAGTAGTAGGACTTAGAATATATATACATTTATAGTGTTATGTTCATTTTTAAGCATTTAAATTGGGTTTTAAGAACGAGACGTATCCCTTTAATTCGGGCCTAACACGCTCCTCTTTGTTTTCTCCTGAACTCCCTCGTCTTTCTTGCTTTCTTTAAACGATAACAGTTTAAGATAAGTTTTCTTTTATGATAGTTAGTCCATTGACTACACTATAGCAATCTATGGAATCGGTTATCTTCCAATCTAAGATGGTAGAAGTTTGAGAAGAAGAAAGGTTGTAGGCGAAAAAGAAATTGTTTTATTGAAATAGTAAGTTTTCTTTCTCTTAGAAGTTGACAGTGTTTTTATTCAAAATTCCTAGAAGCACTAGGGCTCATAAAAGAAGTACATTTCATGGAAACCAGTACAAAAATTAAAAGAGACCACTGACCTCAAAACACCACGTGGACTTGCACAAGAGTGTAAAGTTGAGAGTTCTTCAGAGAAGAAACTTTCTCATAAACAAGAGAGTGAATTAAATATTGTGAATAGTTTAGATAATAGTTTTATACATAATAACACTCACATGTAATACGAGCCATACAAAGCTTATATCAAAATTCTAAAATCAAAATTAAATTACCAGATGGAGAAATAACAGAACACATAAACACAAGCAAAGGTGTTCGACAAGGATGTGGACTATCTCCGCTCTTATTTAATATATATATTAACAGAGTAGTGCAAGAATGGAAACAAAAAAGTAAATAGTGGAATTTCAATAACTAGGAATAAAATAATTCAAACAATATTATATGCTGATGATCAAATAATATTATCAGATTCCGAAGATAGCTTACAAATAGCAGCGTATCAATTATTCAAAATTGCCAGCAAATATAATATGAAAATATCCAGTTCAAAATCCAAAACAATGGCAATGTGTGGAAAAAACATACAACGGGTGAAAATTGAGATTGATGGAAAAATTATAGAACAATTGTCAGATTTCTCTTACTTAGGAAGTGTAGGGTGCAAGGTATCAAGAGTGCACATTGATTCAAAATTACAAAAATATAATAAAATGAATGGGGTAATACGAAGACATTTTGGTAAACTGATGAGGACAGAGACAAAACTAAGATTACATAACATCACATCAGAACCTGCTCTAAAATACTGAAGTGAAATCTGGATTTTAAATAAAAGAAACTCTCATAAATTTCAAGTAAGCCAAATGCGCTTCTTACGATCATTGTTAGGAGTTAATAGACAGGATCACCAAAGGAACACTATTATCAGAGGAAAACTTGGAGTAACAAGTTTAAATGAAGATATACAAAGATACCAACAAGAATGGAAAAATCATCTGAGGAGAATGGCAAGAAATAGACTTCCAAAATTGGCATTCCAGTTGGACATAGGGACCAAGGAAGACCAAAACATCGGTGGAAAGATCAAGACCATCTTCGCTAGGTTTACCGTACAGGCCACATGGGCTAAAACGGATATGTTCATGATGATGATGATGATGATTATATACATAATAGTGATGGTGATGTAAATAATGATAATAAAGTTATTGTTAGTCTAGAATTATTGTCCAGCTTTGTGAACAGAAACACAATCTGTAAATATTACAAATCAGAAGGGTCTATGCATGTATCTGAAAATATTAATGGTTGAAGAGGGAATTGTTCAGAATTTGTAATAAAATGCACAAACAGTGATACAAGCAACACAACAAGAACTTCAGAATGTACCAGACACAAATATTATGATGAAGGCTTGTGTATGTCTTAGTTGCATTGGAAGAGACAAGAAAGGTGGAGATTTGTTTGTGTGGCATGGTGAACCTGTCTCCTCCACTTTCAAAATGCAGTGATTATACTGAATTTCTTTCAAGAAATCTGAAAGCTGTGGCCAATGGCTCTGTTATAATAATAATAATAATAATAATAATAATAATAATAATAATAATAATAATAATAATAATAATAATAATAATAATAATAATAATAGCTTTATTTTACCTAGCAGAGTTAAGACCTTAAGGCCTTGTCTACCTCTCAACCAGGTTTAAAAAAAATACAAACAAAAAATAGTCTTAAATCTAAATTACAATATATATATATATATATATATATATATATATAAACGATTACATGTTATGAATACAATACAATTATTATTTATAATGTTTTTTGATTTACTCTAAATTTAACGAATTAAATATATCATATGTACAAGATGTATAAAAAAACGAGGAAAAGATTAATGACATAGTATAAAATTAAAAAAATAGAGAAAAATTAATTATTAGACAACAGGTAACTGTATAAGCGTGACTTAAAGGTACCAAGTGTGCGGCAACCCCTGATATCTTGAGGAGGGAGATTCCAGGAGCGGGCAGAGGCTACTGTGAAGGAAGTAGAATAAGAGGAAGTGCTATGAAGAGGAATTGTTAGCATACTGCTATCTTGTGACATAGTGTCAATATTGTGGTAAGAGGATAACTTCTCAAATCTGGACGCCAGGTAAGTAGGAGTGTAGGAATTCAGAAGCTTGAAAAGTAGTGAAAGAGAGTGTAATTTACGTCTGTCAGTAAGAGGTTATCAAGAGAGGTTATTAAAGTGTTCGGAAATATGGTCGTAACGGCGGATATTGAAAATTAATCGAACGCAAGCATTATGAACACGCTGCAGTCTCTGCGACAAGGCATAGTTTAGATATTATAAGTGCTGCTATGGAGGCAAGAGATACAAATGAAGGTAATGGAGATATTACTATAGTCGTCGATGGAAAATGGTAGCGAAGGGGTCATTTATCACACCATGTTGTTGCTGTAACTACCATCACAAGTGATTCATGTGATAATGGGTTTATAACAGCAGGTATACCAGAATGACCTGGAGAAATGAGGACAGCATCGTGGACTGTGGTTTTTCATAAAGTTTCCACCGATATGAATCCTCAACACCAACTCTGCATCGATATAAGTTATTGTTGAAATATTTTACGAAATATTTTGTTCTATTGAGGTTACTACCACAACATGTATAACTGTTATTATTTTAAAATGTTATTTTGAATCTCGAAACTTGAGCTCCACATGTGACAGTACAACTCACTATTGACTTACGTATTTGTAACTTACCTTTCCTGATTGTATTTTAGTCCAGGATCCGGCTGCAAGATTACAACTTTCATCGAGTGTATCAACAAAATCAATTTTTTTCATAAAATTGTGAATGACTGAATACATTTTTGCCGAGTTGCCTATTAAAATTCGGCCGTCAGTGTGTTTAATTAAAATATTATTTATTTATTTACTTATTTATTCGAAATGATTTGATTTACTTGTTATTAAAACAAATTATAATCCAGTTCGCAGGAATCGATGTAGAGAGCTTGAAAAGTTCTGGTTGCACTGCACACTTGTCCGTAACTCGCGGCTACAGCCGGCTGTGACACCAATCAGTAATAAAATGGCGGCAAGTACTTATATATTGTTTTATATTGTTTCAAATAAAGTTCAGTTAATTAAAAATGTTGTGATTTGTTTCGTATAATGTACATTAACACTAAGTTTTGGATATTTTTTTGTATATACATTGTACGTAGTATACAAAAAGGACAGTGGTTTTACTTCCCGCTGAGAGGGAACAATATAAAACAATAAATACGTACTTACTGCCATTTTATTACTGTTTCGTGTCACATCCTTCTGTAGCCGCGAGGAGGTTTACGGAAAAGTTTGCAATGGCAACCAAAAGTTTTCAAGCTCTATACATCGATTTCTGCGAGCTGGATTATAATTTATTTTAATAAAAAGTGAATAAAATTATTTGGAATAAATAAATTAATTAACCCTCAGGGGTCCTTATTTAGGGGATATGTGGATGGCGACCACAAGGTGCCCAATCTGAGCAAAACATTTCTTCCACTTACTTGTGTTTTGCACTCTTTTAACTTTACTATCTAACCTCTCTTGGTTAACTCTTGTTTTTTTTACCCCGACGCTTTTAGGGCATCCGAGGGCTAGGGAGTCTTTCCTTTCTTCCATTTCTTCTTTCCTTTATTTTCTTTTCTTCTCCAGAAAAGCCTGACCAGAGGCTATAAGATGGCAGCCCCATCACTGGATTTGCCTTCCTTTGGCCAGCAACCAATTGAAGGGACTATTATTATGCTTTCAAGTCTTATACGAGAATTTCCCGGAAGGATCAAACTATTTACGCTGGAGGGAAAATTTTCTATAGGGTCGTAACAGGCCTTGGCCTAATACTTGAAAGGAAGAAAAAGAAGAATAAATTAATTATATTTTAATTAAACATACTGGCGTCCGAATTTTAATAGGCAACTCAGCAAAAATGTATTCAGTAATTCACAATTTTACAAAAAAATTGATTTTGTTCATACACTCGATGAACGTAATAATCCTGCAGCCGGATCATGGACTATTTGCTTTAATACTCAGTTATACAATTTTGTTAGAGAAATACAATTGGTTTGAATTAATTTACATTGTTGCCGCCTTTACTGTCACTACGTAATTATTTGCTAATTTATAACAATTACAAGCTAACAAGACAAATCTTGTTTACTGTACGCACACAGGAGCATCATGGGCACAACTTGAAGAGGACAGAATCTGCATTAAATCAAGCGACACATAATTAACTATAGTCTCTGGTATCAGAGAACTATAATTCTCTTCCAATTAGACAGATATGCCATAATAAAGGTTAAGCAGACACGACCCCCCGGGGACATTGTACCTGCTACAAGTTTCTACCCACCCTCCCAACATCTTCCTACGCCAAACAATTATTCAACCTCACGCCGACCTAATTATTATTCTTCTTCAGTCAGTTATCTTCCATTGTCTTATAAAACAATGCTAATTATACCAACACCAATTTGTAAACATCTTTTCAAATGTCGACATGTTGATTTTATACCAATTAAAGTTTAGAACTTATTATTTCCACATCACATAGTCTGTCGTTCCCAGCGTTCATTCACAATTTTATCTACATATCAACATGGTGAACTAATTCACTCCATATCTTAAACCGTCTACATATGTGACAACTGGAATTCCTTACAAAAGAAATATGAGGCTTCCGGATGTTACAATCTTCTTCTTCTTCCTTCCAAGTATTAGGCCAAGGCCTATTACGATCCTATAGAAAATTTTCCCTCCAGCGTTTCGTAGGACAGCCCAGAGATCTTTGTCCTCTTGGTATATATTACATAAGGTGTTATAATAGCATATTAAGATGCCAGGTTTGGAAGTGGTTTTTACAGAATCTAGGAGAGCTTCTTAAATTTCGAGATTCTGTAAAACAATTCACAAACGTGCGTTGTACATTATTTTTTGTGTCATTTGTATCCAAATTAATAAATAATAGTAAAATAATAACATCTTTGTTGTAAATATTTTGTACATTATAAACAATTGACTAACGTGAACAGTGTGGGCAATGTTTATTAGTTGAAACAACAGAAGACCGTGAGACCAAATTGTGATTAAAAACAAGAGGAGGCCGTGAGACCGATTAATGATAAAATGGCGGCAAGTACATATTTATTGTGTTATATTGTTTCAAATAAAGTTCAGTTAATTTAAAATACAGTGAATTGTATCGTATAATGTATATGAACACTACCTTTTGGATATATTTTGTATATACATTGTATGTAGTATACATAGAGGGCAGTGGTTTTACTTCCCACACGCGTGTTTGTAATATGTAATATTACAGTATAGTTATTTTATTATAGTATAGTTACCACTAACATAATTGACATCAAATTAGCTCAGAAAAATAAATCATATTGGGCCGATTAATTCAAGTCTCGAGATCCACTATCTGACTCTAGTGTAATGTATGTCCAAGATCATTTCAACTTTAGTGGAAATCTGATTTTTTAGTTCCGTATTATCAGCCTCGAAATAATTTCTGCAATTAGTATGTTCTCCCATTCCTTCATTAAAATACACCCAAGGGTTTCGTTTCTCTCTCAAATGTATTATAAATCGTGGTGTGAGACAAGGCTGCCCCCTAACCCCAACACTCTTTGCAATTTATATCAATGAAGTAATATGTTGCTGGAACAAGACATATAAATTTGGAATAAGAATATCAGAAAATAGAAAATTAAACACCCTATTGTTTGCAGATGACCACATAATAATAACAAATTCCGAAGATAATCTACAGAAAGGTCTGTATGAACTTAACAAAATTACAGAAGAATATGGATTAAAGATATCCACAGAAAAAACAAAAATTATGGCATTTCAAGGTGTAGATACTGTCAGAAGTAAAATTGTACTGGACAATAAAATTTTGGAGCAGGTGAATAATTTTACATATCTAGGATGCAATATCTCATATGAAGAAGAAAAGGATGTAAATGCAAAATATCTGAACTTATAAGAATGTTAGGGTTAATAAATTCTATCTTCAAGCCACAGTTAGTCTAAAAGCATTCAAGACTGAAAGTGTATAAAACACTGGCTCTTCCAACTCTTTTTGTATGGTAGTGAAGTATGGACGTTGAAACAGAAGGATATACAGAGACTTAGATCTGCTGAAATGAGATATCTTCGGAGGACTGCAGGATACACGCTACTAGATCACAAAAAAATGAAGAAATCTTAGAAGAATTACACATGGAATCTTTAGAAAACAAAATTTCTGATTATAAGTCAAGATGGATACAACATGTTCATCGAATGGAAGATCACAGAATACCCAAACAAATGTTAAGATATCAACCTGCAGGAAGAAGAAGACCAGGACGTCCACTCAAAAGACTTGTGGATGGTGTTTCTCTTGAGGCCGAAACAGGTCAATAAATGGCCTAAATTCGTGAATGTACTATGATGATGATGATGTATTTGCTCTTTCTATGAAATGCGTTTTAATATCCCATTACAAATATATTTCTAAATTTATTTAGTCCAATTTATACATAGTTCAGATCTTACATCAATTACGTACGCCCTTAGACAAAAAAAAAGAGTAATCTCTTGATTCTATCAACCGATCGGGGAACTTCGTGAGCACTCGCAGAAGCCTTATTCA
This sequence comes from Diploptera punctata, assembly GCA_030220185.1. Lineage (NCBI taxonomy): Eukaryota > Metazoa > Arthropoda > Insecta > Blattodea > Blaberidae > Diploptera > Diploptera punctata. The sequence goes on from JASPKZ010000796.1 coordinate 578,434, forward strand.
CATTAACACGTTTTCAGTAATTGTACTGTGTTGTTTGCTAGTTAACGCAGTGCACACTCAAGTAACATAAGAGAGAGAGAGCTTGCCTTTGTGTGTGTCCGTGGTCGAGGGGTTTAAAACACAACATCTGCGTTAGTAACCTGAAGAGTTCGATTCCCGTTCTACTTTTTTTTACCGAATGTTAGTATAGCATTTCGCCTGTAATATAGTTTAATTTAATTTTATATTTGAGTTTTATGGTTTTAATGCACACACAAAACACATAAATGAAAACCTTCTAATAATTAAATGAAGAAAGAAAATAATATATTCTAAAATGAAAACTTTAACAAAATTAATATCGGGTGTATGAACTCTCAGTATCTATTACCGCCCTGAATCTGCGGGGCATTAATGCAATCAAGTTTCTACAGTCATGTGGACTTTCGGCTGGAGCATCCCAGACGTCCTGAAATTGTGTCCATAAGCCATCTTTCGTTTTCGTGCATCTGCAGGACAATTAGAGTTCATTATAAATAAACTTGTTAGAAGCTGTTGCTTTTGCGCAGAACGTGTGCTAATCAGTCTATTAAAATCAATACATTGGCATCACCTAGAACAAACCCTGAATGTGGTAAAATAATTGTTACAATAACGACACTAACATTGATTTAGTTCAATTGTCAAAATTAAATGTGTTTAATTCATCAAACATTTTAATACAAATTACACGAAAAAAAAACTACATAATTGAGGACGCGAACCTGCGACCTTCATTAACAGAAACAGTGACTGCATGCTTTACCGCTGAGCTAACAGGGCACGTAGGTGTATCTTCACTCAGTTGATACCACATAACGCAGTAGCTCAGGACCTGCACAATTATGACTAGTTTACTAGTGTGAACCCAGCGCTGTGTCGAGTAGGACTTAGAACAAATATGCGTTCAAGAGATCTGTCATTTTTTTGTCTAGGAGTGTACATAACTAAAACCTTTATTTAACTGTCAGATATATATATAGCCTACCACCGCTGTGGTCTCGAGGTAGCGTGCTGCCTTGTCACGCAGCGGGCCCGGGTTCGATCCTCGGTCGGGGAAGTTTTTCTGGGTGAGGTTTTTATCGGGGTTTTTCCTCACCTGTAAGATAAATATCAGGAAAACTTTAAGGCCCAAACGGTCCCCGAAATCATATGGCCATCATCCTTACCATTATCATTATCATCATCATCATCCTTCACCGGTGTGGAAAGAAACGGGAAGCTACCACACCTACACAATTCCTATTAAAGCTGCAAGCATAGCATGAAAATGCTATGATTGTAGTGAAGGACCTGCCTTCGGGCAGAATTACTATGGATGGATATATATATATATATATATATATATATATATATATATATATAATCACAACGTTAAATAAAGGTTTTAGTTATATATATCAGAAAGTTATATAAAGGTTAAAGTTATATATATATATATATATATATATATATATGTTATAATTAAATCTTTAACATTGAGCAATGCAAGCTTAATATGGTATGATAAGAAAAATAAATGCCTGGACGGGATTCGAACCCGGATCTCTGAGTCTGTACCTCAGCGTGATATCCATTACACTACCAGGCGAATCCAATTCAAACACTTATTTTTCTTATATATGTATTATACTCTCCATTATTACTAGATGTCGCGAGAGATGGAGAGTATAATACATATATAAGAAAAATAAGTGTTTGAATTGGATTCGCCTGGTAGTGTAATGGATATCACGCTGAGGTACAGACTCAGAGATCCGGGTTCGAATCCCGTCCAGGCATTTATTTTTCTTATCATACCATATATATAAAGTCTTATATATATATATCCCCTCCTTCAGTTTTATTTTATGTCTCCCTCCCTCTACAAGTTCTTCAAAAGTGAAATAATAAAACAAGAAATACGAGTAAATTATACGTGTTTATCATCAATAGAAACACTACAGATAATAAACGTCAGGAGAAGATAAAAATAAAGCAGCAGGAGGAAGTAGGAAGAGGAGGGGTTTATTGTTGGTACTTGTCAAAAACACAAGGAATGATGGGAGAGCATTTCGCTTGAATGAACTTCTCTCTAAAGTTTGCTTCAACTAAACTTGAGGAACAAAGGTTACAATTGCCGGACACAAAATGGCAGTAGAAGATAGTACCAACTTTAGCAGTCTATTGTCCGCTAATGTGACCCATAGGGTGCTGCACAAACAAACAAAGGTAAGATAAAAACTAATTGTTCCCCAAGAGACTCAAAGAACGTGTCAAATGTTTGTGAAACCTTCTGAGGATGGAGAGACATCTTTCAAAGCAAATATCTTCAATTACAGAAATTCCCAAAAAGTAGACACAGCAATATAACTGTGCTAGAATACCATTATTCGCATCTGGTTATGATTACATTGCACATAATTCCATAAAAAATACTTACTCACTGGCACTATCGAACCCGTAGGTTCATGACCGTGCGCGAATAAGCTCTCCATATATCCCTATCCTCAGCTACTGTTTACCATCATCCTCTTTATAATCTAAAGTAAAAGTAAAGTGATCCCACAACAGGCCCGGAGGCCCTTGGGGTAGTAGGAGGTTAAGGCTTCCACTTTTTTCTAGACAATCGGCACTTTATTGTCAGCCCTGCGTGACGGCCGCCGTTACCCCCAGAACAAGCGTCTGGCACTCATTTCCGTTAGAGGCTGAGTCGACCCCAGGGCCATAGTGCCGCCAGAGAGTTTGGGTCAGTTTAAAAATAATCTACTTCCCTCTTATCACAGTTAATGTTATTCTCCCACCTCACTCTTCGTCTGCCAACTGGGCGTTTTCCCTCGGGCTTTCCTACAATAAGCTTCAATGCACGTCTTTGATTCCTCATTCATGACATATGCCCTGCCCATCGGAGTCTACGGGACCTAACTATTCTCATTATAACTGGCTTCCTATAAACACCATGTAGTTCATTGTTATGTAGACTACTCCATTCACCTGTCTGTTCATCTCTCTTTGGTTCAAAAATCTTCCTAAGCACTTTATTCTAAAATACTTGTAATCTCCTTTCCTCCCTTAAAGTAAGAGTCCATGTTTCGCTTCCATATAATATAACTGGTAGAATAATAGTTTTATATATTTTCAGTTTAACGTTTTTTGAAAGGAGTTGGGACATCAAAAGTCTCTGCAAATGCATAATAGCACGCATTTCCAGAATTGAGCCTATGTTTAATTTCTTTCCGCATCTCATTCCTGTTTGTGATTATTGTTCCTAGATATTTGAATTCAGCCACTTCCTCAAAATTTCCCTCATTTGTCATTAGCTGTCTATTTCCATTATATAAATGAGGCAAGTATAAAATAAAAAAAAAATACCCCTCCCCCTCTCTCTCTCACTAGAGATTCAATGTTTGTCTATTCTTAACAGAAGAGGCTAGAAATTGACACCCCTGACGTAGCAAATTGCAGCACAACATGATAAGGGAGTGCAATAGCAACATTTCTTACGGACCGAGAAGGGCGGGCAGTCAATACCGGGCACGAAGCACTTGAGCAAATTGCGGCTCGGGTTGTAAACAGAACGTAAAGTGACGAGGATCTATTGGCACAGCTCGGCTGAATGCTAACACGCTGCACACTTTTACTGCTGATATTTTGTTTTCTGACTCTTTAGGGCTCACATTCATACCTGATCACCCTAAATGCTGACTCTGCTCTGACACAATGTCCTCCAGTTTTGATAAATCGCCAAAAATTGAGTCGCAAAAAAATAAACTAATCAGAACGTAAACAGCAAAGAGTTTGGAATTCCTAAAAAGTTAGTTAGACTTATACGAATGTGTCTAAATGACACAAAGAGTAGGGTGCGTGTAGGCAAACAGTTTTCGGACACTATTTAAATCCAGAATGGGTTGAAGCAAGGAGATGCACTATCTCCTCTACTATTTAATTTTGACCTAGAGCACGCCATTAAATCTTTAGAGAATGAGGAAGGCTTACAACTGAATGGTTTTAATAAACTGTTAGTTTATGCTGATGATGTAGTATTGTTGGCCGATACCGAGGATATACTAAAGGATAATACGCACACACTATTGAGTAACACTAAGAAATTAGGACTGGAAGTAAATATCAATAAAACTGAATATATGGTCACACGTAGAAATACATTATATAATGGAAATGGACAGCTAATGACAAATGAGGGAAATTTTGAGGAAGTGGATGAATTCAAATACCTAGGAACAATAATCACAAATAGGAATGAGATGCACAAAGAAATTAAACATAGGCTCAATTCTGGAAATGCGTGTTATTTTGCATTGCAGAGACTCTTGATGTCCCAACTCCTTTCAAAAAACGTTAAACTGAAAATATATAAAACTATTATTCTACCAGTTATATTATATGGATGCGAAACATGGACTCTTACTTTAAGGGAGGAAAGGAAATTACAAGTATTTGAGAATAAAGTACTTAGGAAAATTTTGGACCAAAGAGAGATGAACAGACAGGTGAATGGAGAAGACTACTTAACAATGAACTACATGGTCTTTATAGGAAGCCATATATAATAAGAACAGTTAAGTCTCGTAGACTGCGATGGGCAGGACATGTTGCACGTATGGGGAATGAAAGACTTGCATGGAAGCTTCTTGTAGGAAAGCCAGAGGGAAAACGCCCAGTTGGTAGACCGAGAATGAGGTGGGAGAATAACATTAACTATGATTTGAGGGAAGTAGATTATACAGGGAATGATTGGAAAACATTATCTCAGGATAGGGATGTATGGAGAGCTTATGTCCGCGCGGCCATGAACCTACGGGTTCGATAGTGCCAGTGAGTAGGTAAGTAAACAGCAAAGAGAGATTTCACTCAAGAATGGAAAATTTTAGTTCCAAGTAATTCGCAACTTTATAAGCGAACATAAAAATACCTTTACGTTCATAATTCATGGAGAATTTTGTAAACAATATCTTAAAAAAACTCCAAGCGCAACAGGCCTTGGCTGACCAGCCGACTGCTGGCCTCACATCCACATGTGTTAATCGCAGAGGTAGACGATCATCTAGCCAGTGTAGGGGTGACATGTGGTTAGCATGTCGGGTCCCCCAGTCGTTATAGCTGGTTTTCTCAATTTGGAGCCGCTACTTATTGTAGCTACTAGCCAAATACATCACGATGCTGGGTGGGCATCGGTCCCATACTGGCAGAAATTTCATGAAAAAATGTTTTCCCCCCATGGAAACTCGAACAAGCGCAAATCCAGTAGCTCTGCGTCAAGGCTTCCTGCCTTAACCACTCGGCTACGGCTCGGGACAGACAATATCTTAAAATCCATAAAAGCATCATGAAATCATCGTCATTACTATAAGGACTGCGTTTTCTGGGACTTCAAGAACTTGGTACCGCAAGATAAATGGATTCACAGCCAACATATTTGTTATAATATTAAATTATATATATATATATATATATATATATATATATATATCGCAAATTATTCCAAATTAGAGAATATTAAAAATTAAATGAAATAATTAAGCAAAAAAAAAAATATAGGTACAAAATTCAATATCAAATTATCCATCCACAGTAATTCTGCCCGAGGGCAGGTCTTTCACTTCAATCATAACATTTTCATGCTATGCTTGCAGCTTTACTAGGGAATTGTAGGTGTGGTAGCTTCCAGTTGCTTTCGTCACCGGTGAAGGATGATGATGATAAGAATGATGATGGCCATATGATTTCGGAGACCGTTTGAGCCTTAAAGTTTTCCTGACATTTGTCTTAAAGGCGAGGAAAAACCCCCGATAAAAACCTCACCCAGAAAAACTGCCCCTACCTGAGATCGAATCCGGGCCCGCTGCGTGGCAAGGCAGCACGCTACCTCGAGTGCACAGCGGTGGACTATTAAATTATAATTGATAGAAAATCTTTGTCAAAACATGTCAAAAGAAAGAATTACTCAGCTGGTGTTGAATGGAAGCCGGAAGGAAGCAGACAAAGGGAAGACAGAGAGTTATTGCCGATGCGAAGAAGGAGAAAAGATTGAAAGGGTTGGATTGTATGAAAGAAGAAGAAATAAAGCAGAAAATAAAATTAATATAATTACGGATATAGAAAGGTACATATAACAGTGCAAAACCTATTTAATAACAATAGAGTATATGTCGACAGTATACACATAAATCCCTATATACTATGCGGGAATTGTTTAAGCAAGCTATTTCCGTTATGATTACTTCCGTAGATATGTCAGCGAGTTACAATGTGTTAGTTATCGCCTCAAAGTGACATCTAGAGGGAAAAATGGCAGTCGTGAGTGCGGAAAGTCTGTTAAACTGCGTTAAGAGCCTCTAATTTATGCTTTTGAAGGTTTTGACGAGCTTAAAGTCATGTCGCAGAGACTGCAGCGTGTTCATAATGCTTGCGTTCGGTTCATTTTCAATATCCGCCGTTATATTTCCGAACACTTCAATAAGCTCACCTGGCTCCGTCTTACTGACAGACATAAATTGCACTCTCTTTCACTACTTTTCAAGCTTCTGAATTCCTACACTCCTACTTACCACCTGGCGTCCAGATTTGAGAAGTTATCCTCTTACCACAATATTGACACTAGGTCACAAGATAACAGTCTGCTAACAATTACTCTTCATAGCGCTTCCTCTTATTCTACTTCCTTCACAGTAGCCTCTGTCCGCTCCTGGAATTTCCTTCCTCGTGATATCAGGGGTTGCCGCACACTTGGCACTTTTAAGTCACGCTTATACAAACACATGTTGTTGAAAAATGAATTTTTCTCGAAAACCAATTAATTCTATGTCATTAATAGTTTTTTTATCTGACTTTTATATTTTGTACATTTCATATTTCAATCGATAACTCTAGATTCAATCAAATATTTTATAAATAATACGTATATTGTAGACGTGCCTTGTATATTTATGTTTACTGTAATTTAGATGTAACAGTAATTTTTGTATTTTTCTAAACCTGGTTGAGCGGTAGACAAAGTCGTAAGGCCTTGAGTTTGCCAGGTAAAATAAAGCTTATTATTATTATTATTAGTAACATTATATTATTATTATTATCATTATGTTATTATTATTATTATTATTATTATTATTATTATTATTATTATACTGCTGCCTTGCAGTTCGTCATTGGTTTGACAAAGGCTAGAGGAAGAAATCCTTGACCAAAAATTACCTGGTCCTCCAGGGGGTTGATGCACCAGGCCAGCTCCCTATTCGTCACAAAAAACATAATAATGTTAAAAAAACCTCGAAACTCGTGGATGCAGGAAATAAGAACTGGAATGAGAGGACTGGAGGACATGGATTGGATGGAGAGAGACGAGTGGAGAAGAAAATAGAACTTTAGGCACAGAAAGATGTGTAAACATTAATATTCTATATATAAATTTAAAAAATATATTATAATTATTATTACTATTATTATTATTATTATTATTATTACTAGCTAATACCCGGCTGCTACGCCTAAATAAATAAAATTAATATGCTTTTATGTTTAGTTGAATATGTAAAAGGAAAAATAATTATAAATTTATATTTTTTTACACACCCCGTGCTGTTTACCCGGCGTTGTACGGGGATCTACTCTTCCCGATCTTCTTGGCATAAATCAGTTCAAAAAGGAAAATTAATGTACTTCTTATGATTAGTTGAATAAGTAAAATGAAAAATAAGTATAAATGTATATTGTAATTATCCCCGTGCTGATTACCCGGTGTTGCCCGGGAATCAACTTATCTCAATCTTCTTGACATAAATGACCTAAAAGACAAATTCGTTATTGTGAGTTATCCGTAAAAGAATACCCGTCATGTTCCGCTATGCTTGCACAGGAATCTACGTACTTGTCTCGATCTTCTTGGCATCAATGAAAGACAAAAATGGTTATTGTGAGTTATCCGTAAGAGATAAACATATGCCGTCAGGGACTCTTCTTAAAGCTTTTTGAGATATTCAATTCGGTGTACATTAATTTTGTGTATTTGTTACGGTTTAGGCAGCGTAAGCCATTTAAGCGTCCAAAGAGCTACTTTCTTCACGTTTTCCACTACAAAGGGCGATTTTTAATGGTGTAGGAGTTGAGTATCACAACTCTCTTCTAGTCTATGTTCATCCCGAGAATCTCCTGAACATTTTGCAAAAAGCCCCATGATCGCATCAACAGTATGGCCACGCATAAAGTACTAACAAACAAACAAACAAACAAACAAAGGTTCATTTTTATCTTCTTCTTCCTTCCAAGTATTAGGCCAAGGCCTGTTACGATCCTATAGAAAATTTTCCCTCCAGCGTTTCATAGGACGGCCCAGTGATCTTCGTCCTCTTGGTATCATTTTTATATATATTTTTATTATTATTATATTATTATTATTATTATTATTATTAAGAAAGTGATATTAAGAACAGAATAAATAAAGGTAGAGCAATAACAGCAATGATGAATGGAGTCTTATGGAACAGACATATAACCAGGAAAAATAAGTTACAAATATATAATTCAATAGTGAGAAGTACTGTCACATATGGAGCTGAAGTTTGGAAATTCAACAAAAACTTATGTCGATGGAAATGGATTTCTTGAGGAGAGCAGCAAGATGTTCAAAATTATACAAAATAAGAAATACTGTCATTAGAGAAAAAATGAATATTGGTTATTCAATAGTAGATCATATACGGTATAAGCAATTAAATTGGTATGGACACGTACGACGAATGCAAGAAGAAAGATTACCCAGGAAAACATTGGAATGGTGTCCACCTGGAAGAAGGAGGAGAGGAAGACCTCGAAACTCGCGGATGCAGGAAATAAGAACTGGAATGAGAGCAAGGGGACTGGAGGACATGGATTGGATGGAGAGAGACGAGTGGAGAAAAAAAATAAAACTTTAGGTACAGAAAGATCTGCAAACATTAAAATTCTGTATATAAATAAATAAAATTATTATTATCATTATTATTAATATTATTATTATCATTATTAATACAGTCCCTCGCGGATACTTGCTCCATCCTAAAAAAAATGCATCGAACACAGCTGGGGATCGAATCTGCGAGCCTCGGGACGAGAGGCAAGGAACATAACCACTAGTTCACTGAGAGAGTAAACAATAAAACGTAAAGGAATGAAGAAGGAAATGAAGATATATAATTAGTTCATTTGTTTCCATTGTTGAAAAGTTAGGTGTCTCTTACGTAATAATGTGGACTTCACTCGGCGAACCTTATCGTGTGTTTCTAGAGATGACCAACACTGACTCTGAATGTCGCCTTAGAGAACTAAAACTTTAAATGACCTCTCTTGTGCATACAGAGTCATCTTGCGGTCGCCAATGGCAACAAGGCGTAATTATCAGCCTGACACAGTGGCAGCCTCCCCCCCCCCCATTCAGGTGAGAAATGTCAGATAAACTTGTGACTTGTCCCAGGAACAACTCTCTCTGTGTGTCTGTATCTTTTGCAGAGTTGTAGTTGAACTCAGAACACAGTTCCTTCACTCTCTGCTAAAGCTACATTTATATTCTGTACAAATTATTATCTCTGTGTGAATTAATGTTAAGAGAACTGCGTTATGGTCTTGGGGTAACATTTTCCTCTCACGCAGAGAGCTTATTACAAAATAAATTCAATTTGGAATCCTCACACCTCTGTTTTGATTCGACTCAAGGGGTATGGAACAATACTCTAGATATTCTAATAATGTATTTATAACATTTTAACCTCCTTGCTTTTATATTTATATTCAAATTTAATAAAGTACTAGGGACTTTATTTACCGTTTTTCACTACAAAGAGTGATTTTTAGGGGTGAAAGGATTGAGAATTACACAATTCTATTATAGCCCTTAAGGTTCATCCACGGAAATCTCCTGAACATTTTTCAAAAAGCCCCCACCCAATTCACAATCGGAATGAATATGAACGGTTTATGGCAGAGCACGCTTATACCGGCAATCTACTTATGCCCGATCTTCTATGGGATCAATGAAACACAAAAAGGTTTATTGTGATTTATCGTTGTTTGTTGAAAACATAACAGTATGCTGACCGCGAATCGTTTTGTAGAGTTTTTTGAGATATTCAATTCCGCAACCATAAATGTGGTCTGTTTGTTAGGGTTTAAGCAGCGCCGGTAAGCCATGTACGCGTTCAAAATAGTGACTTTTATTCACGTTTTCCCCCTACAAACGGTGATTTTAGGGGCCGAAGGGGTGGAGTATTACAACTCCCTTATAGGATATGTTCATACCGGGAATCTCCTGAACATTTCGTTAAAAAACCCCATCAAAATCGGAATTAAAGTATATGGCCGCGCAGAGAATAAGCCAAAACAAACAACAAACAAAACAGAAAAAAACGACGAAAGAAAGAAAGAAAGAAGAGCGAGGAAAGAAGGAAAGAAAGAAAGAAAGAAAGAAAAAAGAAAGACATTTTCATTGTGTGCATCTTAATGGCTTTAGGTCCACACCTATAATTCCCAAATAAATCTGCAGAGCAGAGCATAAAAATGCTATAATTGCATTGAAAGACCTGCCCTAGGGCAGAACACTATAGAAGATGGTTACATAAAATATCACAAGATATCACTTTACAAGAGACATAAACCAAGAGAAAAAATGTATATTTCATATTCCACTCCGCCGAGAATCAAAAACCAGGCCGTCGGAGTATATAATTACATTTGAAAAGAAAAAATATACGCCTAGACTGGGGTTTGGACCCAGGACCTTTGACTCTCCATGCCAATGCTTTTCCAAGTGAGCTACCTAGGCCTCCAATCTAAACGCGTATTTTTTCTCTTCTACATAGTTAACTCCCTAACCCCAAACTCTACGAGCCGTTGCTACGATTTTTGCAAATGGCGGCTTCTTTGTTAAGAAGACTTTTTATTGGGAATTTAAACATTACTTATAAAGCCAGTAGTGCTTCTTTCAATGTTAATATTATTTGTTTTTAAACATCTTAATGATGGACAAATTATATTTGAAAAGAAAAATATACGCCTAGACTGGGGCCTAGGTAGCACTCTTGGAAGAGTATTGACATAGAGAGTTAAAGGTCCTGGGTTCAAACCCCAGCCTAGGCGTATATTTTTCTTTTCAAATATAATTTGTCCATCATTAAGATGTTTAAAAACAAATAATATGAACATTGAAAGAAGCACTACTGGCTTTATAAGTAATGTTTAAATTCCCAATAAAATGTCTTCTTAATAAAGAGACGAAAAAAGTACCTTGGTCGAAAGAGTGACGATTTTTCACCGTAAAAATAGAACCGTCAAGAAATGCGGACATGGGTTCAACTTGGGTAAAATTTTCCGGAGGTCAAATAGTCCCCCATTCGGTTCTCCGGGCGGGGACTGCTTCAGGGAACCCATGCCAAAGGCTCAAACACAGGGACATGTTCCTAGGAACACGGAATGTTAGGACTTTATACAATAGCGGGGCACTAGAGATATTAACGCGGGAATTAGATAAATCGCCCTTGGATATAGTCGCTTTACAGGAAGTTAAATGGCCAGGAGAAGGTAGTCAGGAATCAGGAAGCTTTGCATTATACTACGGGGGTGCAGAAAGACCCTTTTAGTCAAAAGGAGGATCCTATCCGCTATCCGAGAAAAAAAACTCAGAATAGGGATGTATGGAGAGCTTATGTCCGTGGGGCCATGAACCTATGGGTTCGATAGTGCCAGTGAGTAAGTAAGTAATAAAGAAGCCGCCATTTGCAAAAAGCGTAGCAACGGATCGTATCATTTGGGGTTAGGGAGTTAACTACGTATAAGAGAAAAAATACACGTTTAGATTGGAGGCCTAGGTAGCTCACTTGGAAGAGCATTGACATAGAGAGTCAAAGGTCTTGAGTTCAAACTCCAGTCTAGGTATATATTTTTATTTTCAAATATAATTCGGCCATCATTAAGATGTTTAAAAACAAATAATATTAACATTGGAGTATATAATGCCGTCCATGTTTTAGCAGTGAATTTTTTGTAGATTTTGCAATTAATTCACTCAGTTATCTAGTTTGGGTTACTAAGTTTACCTTAGACTTAATAAATGCTGTAAATTTCGTGATTAAATCTAGTCTTACGTTCATACAAGACATTACTTTAACGTTTACGCAATAATAATAATAATAATAATAATAATAATAATAATAATAATAATAATAATAATAATAATAATAATAATAATAATAATAATTTGCAACTGAGAATCCGATCTTAATATCAATGATAGTGGCTCCCTCAGTTTAGTGAAAATTAAACAACCCCAATTGATCTCATTGCATTGAGATCTTATCACAACATTTACTCTGTTACTGAGCTTGACGATAATTGGAAGATATCTTCAGAATTCAGAAACACCATGACTTCATAGCATTTTCAAAGAAACTAAACCATGAAAGAATTTACCATTAACCTGTAATCTTATACCTAGAAATGAATGTTTGTTTATTTGTTCGTGCTTTAAGCGCGGCCATACCGTTCATACAATAGTGATGGAGGTTTTTGCAAAATATTCAAGAGATTCCCGGGATGAACAAAGGCTAAAAGACAGTTGTGATACTCAACTCTTACACACTTAAAAATCACCCTTTGTGGTGGAAAACGTGAAAAAAGTAGCTTACGCTGCCTAAACCATAACAAATTCACAAAATTAATGTACACAGATTTGAATATCTTTAAAAAAATCTATAAAAAAGTCCGCGACAGCATATGTTTATATTCTACGGATAACTCACAACAACCATTTTTGTTTTTCATTGGTCCCATTGATAGGTAGATTCCCGGGCAAGCGTGCTCTGCCATACCGTTCATCTGATCGAGATGGGGCTTTCTGAAAAATGTTTAGGAGATTCCGGGGACGAACCCCTAAAAATCACCCTTTGTAGCGTGAAATAAAGTTCCTATTTTGACGCTTAAATGGCTTACGTTGCCTAAACCATAACAAATACACAAAATTAATGTACACAGAATTGAATATCTCAAAAAGCTCTACAAAAAAAGTCCACGACAGCATGTGTTTATCTTCTACGGATAACTCACAATAACCATTTCTGTTTTTCATTGATGCCAAGAAGATCGGAATAAGTCGATTCCCGGAAAAGCGTGCTCTGCCATACCGTTGATCCGAATGAGATGAGGCTCTCTGAAAAATGTTCAGGAGATTCCGGGGATGAACATAGGCTATAAGAGAGTTGTAATACTCAACCCCTTCTCACCTAAAAATCAACCTTTGTAATGAAAAACGTGAAATAAAGTCCCCATTTTGACGCTTAAATGGCTTACGCTGCCTAAACCATAACAAATACACCAAATTAATGTACAAAGAATTGAACAACTCAACAAACTCTACAAAAAAGTCCACGACAGCATATGTTTATCTCTTACGGATAACTCACAATAACCATTTTTATCTTTCATTGATGCCAAGAATATCGGGATAAGCAGATTTCCGAACAGTGCTCGGCTGGTGGTAAAAACATATTAGCATTTATTTATGAGTAGCAGCGCACGCCGGGTATTAGCTAGTCTAATATATATATATATATATATATATATATATATATATATATATAATAGTTTTAAAAAACTAAAACAACACGCTTTATTAGAAAACCGAAATAAAAAAATGAAAAATTATTTTAATTTCCAAATGCTTGGGATAAATAATTTTACCATCAAAAGCGTGAGGTGGTCTTTATCAATTAATATATATGATAATAAACAGATATTGGTACAAGTAAAGTCTTCAAGAAGATACTGTAAAAATCATACAAAGCACTCCACGCTTTTGATGGTAAAATTATTTATTCCAAGCGTGTTGGAAATTAAAATTATTTTTCATTTTTTTACTTCGGTTTTCTAATAAAGCGTGTTATTTTAGTTTTTTAAAACTATTATTTATTTTTTTATTTTTTTAGTTTTAATATTTTACAGAATAAGATAAAAATGTAAATATCTTTAAATTCGATGCTATTGTAGTATGAGCTAAAACAAATACTCTTCTAAAAATACCTCCCAGCCGGATTTGAACCAGCGACCTATAGATTACTGAAAATATATAATACCACTAGATTTCACCGCTCTACCAACTCAACTCTTACAACGATGGACTAAAAAGTCGATAAGTCCGCAACCTATTATACCAGTTTTAATTTTTTTGATTTTCTGATGATTCTGGCCAGGATTTTAGAAACAAAATATGACATTATTGTATTGACACGGGTCCTTTACAAGTATACAAAGTTTCAAGTCGATCCAATGTTTCCAAGTAGGTGAAAACCGTGTTAAAAAATTCCGTTACTTAGATAGAAAGACACTTTGTTTGATTTTCTGATGATTGTGGCCAGGATTTTAGAAAATAAATATGAAATTATTGTATTGTCACGGGTCCTTTACATGTATACAAAGTTGTAAGTCGATCCATTGTTTCTAAGCGGGTGAAAATAGTGTTAAAAAATTCCGTTATATAGATCCAAAAACACTTTTTTTTATATTCTGATAATACTGGCCATGATTTTAGAAACTAAATATGAAATTATTGTATTGTCAGGCGTCTTTTACAAGTATACAAAGCTTCAAGTCGATCCAATGATTTTACGTAGGTGACAATAGCGTTAAAAAATTCAGTTACATAGATAGATACAGGTCAAGCTAACATAAAGCGTGTAATGAATGTACTATTTCTATGCTAAAGAATATTCTCCGGTATACAAGAGAAGGAAGACAAGTTATGTTAAATCTGTGTCTCATCTTAAGGTAAATAACAATTTTAATGTTGGCATTAGTTGAAGTGGTATTTACACATGCGAGGTAATGTATTTATACAGCTGTACGGCAAAGTCTCGATTCATCAGCACCAGGTGCATAATTGTACCAGAACAATTACAACTCCTTCTAGAGTTAAGATAAGGTAACATATTGCCCCATCGCGCATGCGTGCTCAATTGCCACAGCCTTCCTTCTCATAAGAATTCTCCACAGATAATATTCAACTTTATACTCCATAAATATAAAACAAATAAATATCCTACTTTACACATGTTACGTTATGCTAAAATAAAACTTTATTCACATGAAGAGTATAAAGTAAAGTAAGTTTTTTAATAATACTAATATATTTTACACAAATAAATACATTATTATAATGGAAATGGACAGCTAATGACAAATGAGGGAAATTTTGAGGACAGTGGCTGAATTCAAGTATCTGGGAACAATAATCACAAACAGGAATGAGATGCACAAAGAAATTAAACATAGGCTCAATTCTGGAAATGAGTGCTATTATGCATTACAGAGACTCTTGACGTCCAAACTCCTTACAAAACAAAAACGTTAAACTGAAAATATATAAAACTATTATTCAACCAGTTATTTTATATGGATGTGAAACATGGACTCTTACTTTAAGGGAGCAAAGGAGATTACAAGTATTTGAGAATAAAGTTCTTAGGAAAATGTTGTCCCGCGCCATAGCCGACCGGTTAAGGTAGGAAGCCTTGGCGCAGAGCTACGGGACTTGCGCTGGTTCGAGTCTCCATGGGGGAAGAAATTTTCTCATGGTATTTCGGCCAGTATGGGACCGGTGCTCACCCAGCATCGTGAGGCAATTGGGTAGCTACAATAAGTAGCGGCTCCAGGTTGAGAAACCAGCTATAACGGCTGGGGGACTCGACATGCTAACCACATGTCACCCCTATACTGGCTGTTGATCATCTACCTCTGTGATTGACATATGTGGATGTGAAGGGCCAGCAGCCGGCTGGTAAAAGGGCAACCGCTGAAAAGTGGAAATACCCTCAATCGGAGGAAAATGTTTAGACCGAAGAGAGATGAACAAACAGGTGAATGGAGAAGACTGCGTAACAATGAATTATATGGTCTTTACAGGAAGCCAGATATAATAAGAACAGTTAAGTCTCGTAGACTGCGATGGGTTGGACAAGTGGCAACGTTTGGGGAATGAAAGACGTGCATGGAAGCTTTTTTGCAGGAAAACCAGAGGGAAAACACCCAGTTGGTAGACCAAGAATGTGGTGGGAGAATAACATTAACTTTGATTTGAGGGAAGTAGATTATACAGGGAATGATTGGAAAACATTGGCTCAGGCTAGGGATGTATGGAGAGCTGATGTCCGCGCGGCCATGAACTTTCTGGTTCGATAGTGCCAGTGAGTTAGTTAGTTGAAGTACGCATTTATTGTTTTATATTGTTTAAAATAAAGTTCAGTTCACTTAAAATACAGTGATTTGTTTCGTATAATGTATATTAACACTACCTTTTGGATATATTTTTGTATGTACATTGTATGTGGTAAACATAAAGGACAGTGGTTTTACTTCCCGCTGCCAGGGAACAATATAAAACAATAAATACGTACTTACCGCCATTTTATTACTGATTCGTGTCACAGCCTGCTGTATCCGCGAAGAGGTTTACGGCCAAGTGTGCAATGGCAACCAAAACTTTTCAAGCTCTATACATCGATTTCTGCGAACTGGATTATAATTTATTTTAATAACAAGTCAATCAAATTATTTCGAATAAATAAATTAATTATATTTTAATTAAACATACTGGCGGCCGAATTTTAATAGGCAACTGGGCAAAAACATATTCAGTAATTCACAATTTTATGAAAAAAATATATTTTGTTCATCCACTCGATGAATGCAGTAATCTTGCAGCCGGATTTTGGACATAGGCCCTACTCAATGGCACTATCGAACCCGTACGTTCATGGCCGCGCGGACAAAAGCTTTCCATACATCTCTATCCTGAGCTAATGCTTTTCAATCATTCCCTCCATAATCTACTTCCCTCAAATCATAGTTAATGTTCTCCCACCTCATTTTTGGTCTACCAACTGGATATAAATTAATCGATTTTCCTAAAAGTTGTGAAATCATGGAACAGTGATGCATATCATGATAGGGATTGGTTTTCCTTGGAATCCAATGTTATGCAAGTAGAATGGTGGAGCATGCAAAGTCTGATAAGTGAGTTTGGGAGGGAAAGTGGTTGGTCAGAGCATAAACTGGGCAAAGCTGTGATGCGAGCTCATCCTTTAATCTCCAGCGGGTTTGGCTTAAGGGAAATCTTCTTAAGTGCGATTTTATTTCAGGAGATCCTCTCCAGGGATGAACCAGCACGTCAAAATGAAAAGTTCAATCACTGCTTATCCCTTGACAGCACTTATCAATGTTGTATATCTTATAAAAGGTATCGTGTCTTTGGTATGTAGAGTTTCCATTATATACATCAATTTCACTGTCGGTACATAGAAACAAAGTAACAAAAAAGCATGCAGACGATAGATTTATAACAAGTAAGGAAATTATAATGGAAATGAGGCAAAGCAGCATGAAAGAAAAGTGGATTAATAGGAAAAGCGATTTTTTCCACATAACTCCAAGTTCCTATTTTCGAAAACTATAACAATAAATAATAGTTTTAAAAAACTAAAACAGCACGCTTTATTAGAAAACCGAACTAAAAAAATGAAAAATATTATTTATCCCAAGCGTGTTGGAAATTAAAATATTTTTCATTTTTTAGCTCGGTTTTCTAATAAAGCGTGATGTTTTAGTTTTTTAAAACTATTATTTATTTTTTTTAGTCCCGCGCCGTAGCCGAGCGGTTAAGGTAGGAAGCCTTGGCGCAGAGCTACGGGACTTGCGCTGGTTCGAGTCTCCATGAGGGAAGAAATTTTCTCATGGTATTTCGGCCAGTATGGGACCGGTGCCCACCCAGCATCGTGAGGCAACTGGGTAGCTACAATAAGTAGCGGCTCCAGGTTGAGGAACCAGCTACAACGGCTGGGGGACTCCACATGCTAACCACATGTCACCCCTACACTGGCTGTTGATCATCTACCTCTGTGATTGACACATGTGGATGTGAAGGGCCAGCAGCCGGCTGGTAAAAGGGCAACCGCTGAAAAGTGGAAAGACCCTCAATCGGATTTATTTTTCAGTTTTAATATTTAACAGAATAAGATAGAAATATAAATATCTTTAAATTCGATTCCATTGTAGTATGAGCTGAAAGTAATACTATTCTAAAAAAAAACTCCCAACCGGATTTGAACCAGCGACCTATGGATTACAGAAATTATATACCACTAGAGTGTACCGCTCTACTAACTGAGCTCTTACAACGATTGACTAAAAAGTCGACAAGCCCGCAACCTATTATATCAATTTTCATTTTTTTGATTTTCTGATGATTCTGGCCAGGATTCTAGAAACAAAATATGAAATTATTGTATTGTCACGGGTCCTTTACAAGTACACAAAGTTTCAAGTCGATGTTCCTAAGTGGGTGAAAATCATGTTCAAAGATTCCGTTACATAGATGCAAAGACACTTCTTTTATTTTCTGACGATTCTGGCCAGGATTTTAGAAACACATATGCAATTATTGTATTGTCACGGGTCCTTTACAAGTACACAAAGTTCAAGTCGATCCAATGTTTCTAAGTGGGTGAAAATCGTGTTCAAAAATTCCGTTACATAGATACAAATACACTTTTTTTGATTTTCTGATGATTCTGGCCATGATTTTAGGAACACAATAAGAAAGTACTATATTGTAACAGGTCTTTTACATGTGTGCAAAGTTTCAAGTGGATCCAATGATTTTAAGTGGGTGAAAATCACGTTAAAAGATTCAGTTACATAGATACAGGTCAAGCTAATATAAAGCGTATAAAAACTCGAACAATTTAAATTCATAAAATCTAGAAATTTTAGGAGGTTTCGCAATCAGATGAGTGGTCAATTTATTCCGATGTTTTTGAGAAACTACAAATTTAGAATTTAAATCCTACCTAGGGATAAGTTGGAAAAACGTGTTCGTAAGCGTCCTGCTGTACCGCAGAACCTTGAAGAACTTTCACATGCACTCATCGAGGAATGGGAGAGAATCTCACAAGTTTATCTAAGAAGGCTTCTGCGAAGCAGCCTCGTAGGTGTAATGCGGTCATTCAGGCTCACGGAGGACACACTAAGTACTGAGTGTTGAAACAACCATGGAAACATTGATTCCAAAAATTGTAAATCTCAAATTTCCACTTTATTTTGTGTTACAAATGATAACTTGTTTTTATTGCTAATACTGTACAAGAAAATATAGTTTGAATGTCTATTCTAATTTTACATAAATGTTCAATTTATAATTACAAAAGATCAAACATTAAATTGTTTCAATATATATATTATATATATATATATATATATATAGGCTATATATATATATATATATATATATATATATATAAACCTACATTAGTGCAAAAATCAACTCGTACTCGTCTTTATCAAATAATGGCTCGACCAGTCCTATGTTATGGCAGTGAAGCGTGGACTATAAGGACGAGAGATGAAAGCAGACTAACAGCTTGTGAGATGAAATTTATGCGCCGAACAGCTGGCTACACCAAATGGGATCGAAAGAAAAATGTAGAAATTCTTGAAGAACTTAATGTATCACCAATACTGGACTACGTCTCCAGATATCAACTAAACTGGAAGGAACATGTCTCAAGAATGGCTAGATCCAGGATCCCCAAGGCAATAATGAACTACTGCCCAAATGGGAAACGGTCACTTGGTCGACCTATGAAAAGATGGCACGAAAACCGCTTTCTCAGGCCATAACAGTTCTTCTAGGACTAATACCTGGCAGGAGGATGACGATGATGATATATATACCGGGCTTCCAATATAAACCCGGACCGGCCTCACGGGGTTTCACCCGTCAGGCAGCGCTCTCTCCTCGTCCGCATTTCACTCTGCCAGCCGCTCGTCCTTGAACTAGTCAGTTTACTATCGTTCGACAAGATGAGACGTCAGCTGACATTAGAGCAGCGCATTTATGTGTGTAAATGTTATTATAAATACGAATCAGCTCGTCGCGTTCGCGAGGAATTTATTCGGAACTTTCCTGGACAATTACCTCCTTCCAGATCGACAATCCACGATCTTGTGACTAAATTTGAGACCACTGGTTCAGTACAAAATACGAAACACTCGCTCCCCAGATGTAACAGTGTGTGACTTTCATTTGTGGGGTAGCCTCAAAGACAAAAGTGTACAAAACAAATCCGCACACATTGGAAGAACTGAAGAACAACATAAGAAATGAAATCAGAAACTTGACAGTGCCCGAACTACAGCGTGTCAATCTAAATGTGTTTACTCGGTATAATGCCTGTTTAACTGCAGGAGGACAACATTTCCAGCATTTTCTATAAGGTAAGAAACAGTTCAAGGACGGGTGGCAGGCAGGGTGAATTGCGGGAGGAAGAGACAGCACTGCGTGCCGGGTGAAACTCCGTAAGGCCGGTCCGGTTTTATATTGGAAGCCCGTTATATATATATATATATATATATATATATATATATATGTGTGTGTGTGTGTGTGTGTGTGTGTGTACGTTTTCATGGAATTCACGTTTGGTAAGTTACACCTTATTTTATTAATTAATTATTCATAGACTTGTAACTTCTAAGGCCATATTGTGCCTTTAAAACTTTGGCTGCATTCAGTAGGCTCTGTATTTCTATTCTTGAGTCTGTGAAGTGTTTTCTGTAGAATTTGATACATTTAAGTTTAATGATTCACAGATTTTAATTAAGTTGAAATCTTTAACTTTTACTTCCAAGTAAGGACTTCTCACATGTCCTGTGACTTGTATAGAGGGGGGGGGGAGGAGAGAGATTGCCTTAGTTTTTAAGTGAACTGAGTTTTAATGCAGAAGCTTGATTTATCAAATCTCCGAAGAGATTTATCGCAGCCGACTCGAATTTACTGGATTGTTTTATTGTTCTCTCCGAGTAATTCACTGTAAATCGTTACATTTGCTTTTTATTCTCAAAGAGAAAACTTCCAACAACTTTTCTTCTTTAACAGATTTCTGTTTGTTGAAGTATTTCGCTTCATTGCATCTCCCTTTTGTTATTCTCAAATTTACTACTTTTTTAAGAGTATCCATTTTAGCACCATCCTCCTCAACTAATAGAATAGCAATGTTTACAAGATTTTTTTTTTAGAAATATGCAGTCACTTGAAAGTCTATGACACTGAAATTAAGGGGGTGGTGGGTGAAATTTCTATGTTCTACATTTGTTGAGCTAGGGACTTGATTTTTTGTACAAACATACACTACATGACATATAATGACGTGTTTAAGTTTCATTCTTGTGAGACATTTATTTTATGAGTTATTTAATATTATAGTCGGCC
This sequence comes from Diploptera punctata, assembly GCA_030220185.1. Taxonomy (NCBI): domain Eukaryota; kingdom Metazoa; phylum Arthropoda; class Insecta; order Blattodea; family Blaberidae; genus Diploptera; species Diploptera punctata. Next base: position 599,726 of record JASPKZ010000796.1, read on the forward strand.
GCAGTGGACTAGTGATTATGCTCCTTGCCTCTGGTTCCTAGGGTCGCGGGTTCAAACGCGGGCGGGGTCGATGGATTTTTTTAGGACAGAAAAATCCAAGGAGCAATTCCTCCGGGAGGGACTTTAAGCCTGGGTCCCGAGTCTGAAGATTTTCAGGCTCGTAAAAAGTCCTTAAGCCTGAATCAAAAGGCCTCTAAGCAAAATTTACCGAATTTTCCCGTCCTGGTACTACCTTGGTTTCCTAGATGTCAGTATGAGGCGGAACGCTGACCACGGACCACTCAAAATGACATCTATACGAAAACAAGTGTAACTAAATTAGTATGGTTCAAATTCTTCCCTGTAGGGGGAGAGCGCTCAAATCTCTGTTAAGGGAAAAACGGGCTTACAAGAAGAATTAAATATTATATTTAAAAAAAATTGCATATATTACAACTAAATGGGTTCCTGAATTTATTAGTAAAATTGTCAGATTTTTTTACAAGACCCCTAAAATATTTAGGAAAACATCATGCATTAGAATTCTTATAATGTGAATACAAAGGGAGAAAAAATAATGTTTTACCGCATGCGTGGAAATAAAAAAAATAATAATTGCATACATTATATTTTTTATTTCTTAAAATACTACATCAATCATGGAACCCATGCACTACTTTGTTGCTCATTGTTTTTAGGACGTGCAGCAAAATTGTGAATTTTTTAATTCCGTTCAGTTTTGAATGTACAAAAATGCAGTGAAAATAAAAGTGTGGAAAAACAAGTTTAAAGATTTGCATGCAGTTTAAATCAAAATTTCTGATTATAAGTCAAGATGGATGCAACATGTTCATCGAATGGAAGATCACAGAATACCCAAACAAATGTTAAGATGTTCAAACCTGCATGAAAGAAAGAAGACCAGGACGGACCACTCGAACGACTTGTGGGATGGGGGGGGTCGTCTCTGGAGGCCGACAACAGGTAATCCAGATTGGCCTAAATTCGCCAATGTACTATGATGATGATGATATATGTAGAAATAATTGTTAATGTTTCTACTAAGTCTACCGAGAAGGAGAGGTCCACGGTTTGATTCCTGGTTCAGACATTAATTTTTCTTTTCAAAATATTATTACAATATGATCCATTATTGGAACTGTGTTGAACGAACAGGAGTGGAAAAGTGTTAAATTACTTCTCACAAGGTATTTACTTAAACCACAGTGGATATAGCGGAAAGGATCGTCATTAGTTTGTTAGGAATACTTGATGATGTTTTGTCTTAAATAACAGAAAATCAAAATATAGTTGGTTGTTAAATGAAACAAATGAGGACGAAAGCGAACCAAACAAGAGAACGTCGTCACGGCTGCCATTAATCTTCCAGCAAGTTTTGTCCCAGCTTCATTTCGACAACAACTTTCCCTCGCTCGTTAGTATTTCGCTTTCTTCTGTTCTGTTTTTATTTCCATGCTGTTCCACTCCTCGGAAATTGGCAGCGTTTATAATCAAACTCAAGAGTAGAGGCCAATTACACTTCTTCTGCCATGATAACCTCTGCCATGCGACAGCCTTTCTTTTTAAATTAATTTCCCGTGAATTCGTTTTATAATTTCCAGCCAAGTTAAAATGGTCATTGATATAAAGGGAGAATATGGCCTCTTCCTCTAAAATATCTAGGATAATTAATTTTATTCTTAAATTATATTTAATAATTTATTTGATCTTATGTTGGACATTGTTATGATCAGAATGGAACAAAATTGGCTGGAGTTATTAATTAATTTTTAAAGTTATAAAAATGCTAATATTACTGATATTAAATTATGTTTTAATGTCAAGAATCTGAAAAAATTACAGATAGATATTGCAAGCCATCTAAACGTATTATTATTATTATTATTATTATTATTATTATTATATTATTATTATTATATTATTATTAATCAAAATTGTGTATATGTTTAAAATAATCACATGTTAAATAATAATATAGGTTTTGGTAGCCATCATTTTCAAGTACCTAGGAACAATAATCACAAATAGGAATGAGATGCACAAAGAAATTAAACATAGGCTCAATTCTGGAAATGCGTGCTATTATGCATTACAGAGACTCTTGATGTCCCAACTTCTTTCAAAAAACGTTAAACTGAAAATATATAAAACTATTATTCTACCAGTTATATTATATGGATGCGAAACATGGACTCTTACTTTAAGGGAGGAAAGGAGATTACAAGTATTCGGGAAAAAATTACTTAGAAAAATTCTTGGACCAAAGAGAGATGAACAGACAGGTGAATGGAGAAAACTACATAACAATTAACTTACATGGTCTTTATAAGATGCCAGATATAATAAGAACAGTTAAGTCTCGTAGACTTCGATGGGCAGGAGATGTTGCACTTATGGGGTGTGAAAGACTTGCATGGAAGCTTCTTGTAGGAAAACCAGGGGGAAAACGCCCAGTTGGTAGACCAAGAATGAGGTGGGAGAGTAACATTAACTATGATTTGAGGGAAGTAGATTATACAGGGAATGATTGGAAAGCAATAGGGCTCAGAATAGGGATATATGGAGAGCTTATGTCCGCGCGTTCGATAGTGCCAATGATTAATTAAGTAAGCCATCATTTTCAAACCACATACTGTACATATGCGAATAACACAGGTCAACATGATTTTTGTCTCATGAGTACCAATAGTTGTACTTAATGCAGTTTTTTATCGTGTGTTCAAATATATATTCGGAATTTCTCCATCACCCACAGTTTTGTTATTTCAATTTCAAATGATCGATTTAAATAATTATTTTTAAATAAACATTTCATTTGTCCATTGTAAAATAAAACCAAATGAGCTAACTTAGGAGATTTCAGTTATTGAAAAGAGATATCAAGGCAAATGGACTCCTAATATGCTGGCCGATCACTGTTGGACCATCAAGACGGATGCTCCACAGCAGAAATATAGCAGAAAATCGTCATTTCTTACTTTCTAGGTGAGTCCGAATGTTAGAATATTGTGTAGTTACGAATGTAGAAAATATTAAAGTGTTTGAAATTATAAATTCCTGTCTCTCGGAAACTGCGTGATAGAGAAAAGCCGATGTTATATTTGAATTCAGGAGAAAAAATACTATCAGAATCACATAATTTTTCTTTGTGAGACAAAAAAACAGTTTATGTTTTGTTGCTCAGTGTAATCAGTGCCAAGGAATGTTTTGCACAAAACGGAAACAAATTACTCAGTACTGAACCACTGTTCCTCATATCAAAACACTCCACAACATTCCTGAACTTGTGAAAGTCTATCGATAAAGTTGAGATTCACTCTGTACATTCTTAGGCCTATGTTTGAACTATAATTGAAAAATCAATTGAATTGGTGTTTACTTGATGTAAATCCATATGTTCAGTGATTAAATAAAACACAACTGTTAAAATTATATACGATTTTCATATTTTAAAATACAAATTCGTTACAGTTCTTTCAGTACTTTGTACCTTCTCGAGACTAAAAATTAAATAATAAATATGAAAATCGTATAAAACTTTAATAGTTTTATTTAATTTAATCATTAAATAAAATTAGATAGTTGCCTCGAAAACAGATCTAGCCCATAAACTGCTACACATGGCAATTCTGGGTAACTATCTTCTTCCGCCATTTTGCTACGCTCACTGTTTCTACAAAGAGACCCAAAACAAGTTTGGGGAAAATAATCTTATATACTCAATCTAGGATTTAAAGAGAGACTAGGGCTTGCTTGGTTTAGGCTAGGGGCATGGATTTTTTTTTTAAATTACCGACGATCACGTTATGCGAATATGTCCAATGTGCAGGAGCTTTGAAGACGAGTTACATATATTAGGAAAATGTAACGATTTGGAATATTGAAGACGTCAATTATTACCGGAAAGGTTTCTACATTCTAATCGTGAAAGATTGGCTGCTACGAGTTATTTGTACGCCCAGAAAATTAATAAACGTGGGTAAATTTCTGGACAAAACGCGGAAAATAAGAACAACACTCATTCATGAACAAATATGTTAACAAATTGCAATACCATTAATTTTTTATAATTCTACATAACTATCTTAATGTATATGTAATTGTATTGTCATGTAATTGTAATATTATTGTGTTTTCTACATGTAATTGTAATATTATAGTTTTCTTTTTTGTTTTTCTTTATACTATTACCAAAACATTACTTTATTGTAACGGACTGTCAACAGCACGTACGGCTTACTGCCCGTGCGACCCATATTTGCAAATAACATTGTATGTATCTTACCTTTAGTCTAATAAAGTCCTTATGTAATATATATATATATATATATATATATATATATATATATTACTATTCGATTGAATGCCAAATCTAAAAAAATAAATAATACAAGTCTGCAAGATGGTAGGGATAGTTTAACATGACATGATTCCTTCCGCATAGATTACCAATTCACTGGAAACTCAACTTTGAATTTTTGTAGGTTACATCTCTATAACAGAACAAGTTAATAACTTTACTTATCTTAGCTGCAATCTTTCCTACGACACATGTAAAGGCATATACATAAAATCGGTCAAATTTCAAAAACTTATAGGAATAATAAAAAGCATTATTTTCCGAAAAGTACTCCCAGATATAATACTAAAATTTTATAAAACAATGGCTCTTCCAACTCTACTTTATGGTTGTGAAACCTGGACTCTTACTACAGGTAAATTAAATAGGATAGTAGCTGGAGAAATTAATTTATTAAGACCTCTAGCGGGTTATACGCTTTATGACCACATGCGTAATGAAGCTCTCAACACACCAGCAATAACTGAAACCATTCAAAAATATCAAAATAATTGACATGAACACCTTCTGAGAATGCCAAACAATAGACTACCTCTGCAGCTATTGAACTACAGACCCACAGGGCGAAGAGACCCAGGAAGGCTTAAGAAGAGATGGAGGGATCAATTTATTTCCTGAAGCGGAACAGGCCAATGGCCTAATCCATGCCTGCAATTGATGATGATGATGATGATGATGAGATCTCTTTTCAGGGTAACGATTGAATTATAATTTGAATAAGTTTGTATCATACTATATTACTTTCTAAAATAAAACATTGGTATAAATTCGTAACTGCAGAAAATACTCATGTTACAAACTTCTATGTGGGCAATTGTATGTGTTTACAAATAAAAATAGTAAGAAATAACGGTATGATTATCCAAACGTTGTATGATTACTCAGTCCTGTTTTTATGTCATGTTAGCACTCTCTCAATATAATTGAAAAGTTTACAAGCACAATGCATGAATACTTCACATCCATGATATTAGATTTTTTTTTTTTTTTTTTTTAAGATTTAAGATTTATTTAGCCTGGTGGAGTTAAGGCCATGTGGCCTTCTCTTCCACTCACCAGGACAAACATATATTACATAAGAATATAACAATCTTAATGAACTCTAATATTAAACACTAAGTAAAAATTTGATCAAAAGATAATATCTAATATACATATTAGAGTAGCAATAAAAATATTAAAGTTAAATAAATTTTATGAAATATAAAAATGAACGACTTTTTCTGTTTCAATACAACGCAGAGTAAAGTAGAATAAAATATCCCAATTATACTTCAAATAAAATTTATATTAAACAGATATTTCAAATAAAATGTATCTGAAATATTTCAAACACACAAAAATGGCAGAAATCAACTGGAAGCACATGGTCCTGTTTATTGAACATTACATTAATTCTAATATTTTACCGTAAATATAAATCAATAATTTTGATACATGGTACAATAATTTTTACTCACATGTACAGCATATTGTACTGAAGAAAACTTCTCGAATAATGACTTACCTGAAAAAAATTTAATTAATTAATTTCTCAACGAAACGAAACATTAAAATTGACTAACATAAATACTGTACTGAAGTTAAACGTTAAGTAACAATATATATTATATTATTATTATTATTATTATTATTATCATTATCATTATTATTACTAATATTAATGTCTGAAGAAGGTACAGTGTACCGAAACAGCTGTCACTGAATTATATAATAAATATGAAAATCAAATAAAACTACGTTTTATTTTTATTTAATTAATAGATATGGATTTTCATCAAGAAAACACCAACTCAATTAATTATTAAATAAATATTGTTGTATTGTTGCTTAGATCAGTTGGAACACAATTCATAATTTGTTAACATGTCTGAAGAAGGTACAGTGTACCGAAACAGCTGTCACTGAATTATATAATAAATATGAAAATCAAATAAAACTACGTTTTATTTTTATTTAATTAATAGATATGGATTTTCATCAAGAAAACACCAACTCAATTAATTATTAAATAAATATTGTTGTATTGTTGCTTAGATCAGTTGGAACACAATTCATAATTTGTTAACATGTCTGAAGAAGGTACAGTGTACCGAAACAGCTGTCACTGAATTATATAATAAATATGAAAATCAAATAAAACTACGTTTTATTTTTATTTAATTAATAGATATGGATTTTCATCAAGAAAACACCAACTCAATTAATTATTAAATAAATATTGTTGTATTGTTGCTTAGATCAGTTGGAACACAATTCATCATTTGTTAACCATGTCTGAAAGAAGGTAACAGTGTATCCGAAACAGCTGTGCACTGTAATTTATAATATAATATGAAATCACATAAAACTAGTTTTTATTTTATTTAATTAATAGATAGGATTTTCATCAAGAAAACACCAACTCAATTAATTATTAAATAAATATTGTTGTATTTTGTTATTGGGATCGGTTGGAACAACAATTATTATTTGTTAACATGTCTGAAGAAGGTACAGGGTACCGAAACAGTGTCACTGAATTATATAATAAATATGAAAATCACATAAACTACGTTTTTTTATTGTTTAATTAATAGATATGGATTTTTCATCAAGAAAACACCAACTCAATTAATTATTAAACTATATTGTGTTATGTTGCTTATCAGTTGGAACACACAATTCTAATTTGTTAACATGTCTGAAGAAGGTACAGTGTACCGAAACAGCTGTCACTGAATTATATAATAAAAATATGAAAATCAAATAAAACTACGTTTTATTTTTATTTAATTAATAGATATGGATTTCATCAAGAAAACACCAACTCAATTAATTGATTAAATAAATATTGTTGTATTGTTGCTTAAGATCAGTTGGACACACAATTCATACTTTTGTTAACATGTCTGAAAGAGGTACAGTGTTACCGAAACAGCTGTCACTGAATTATATAAATAAATATGAAAATCAAATAAAACTACGTTTTATTTTTATTTAATTAATAGTTATGGATTATCATCAAGAAAACACCAACTCAATTAATTATTAAATAAATATTGTTGTATTGTTGCTTAGATCAGTTGGAACACAATTCATAATTTGTTAACATGTCTGAAGAAGGTAGAGTGTACCGAAACAGCTGTCACTGAATTATATAATAAATATGAAAATCAAATAAAACTACGTTTTATTTTTATTTAATTAATAGATATGGATTATCATCAAGAAAACACCAACTCAATTAATTATTAAATAAATATTGTTGTATTGTTGCTTAGATCAGTTGGAACACAATTCATAATTTGTTAACATGTCTGAAGAAGGTAGAGTGTACCGAAACAGCTGTCACTGAATTATATAATAAATATGAAAATCAAATAAAACTACGTTTTATTTTTATTTAATTAATAGATATGGATTTTCATCAAGAAAACACCAACACAATTGATTATTAAATAAATATTGTTGTATTGTTGCTTAGATCAGTTGGAACACAATTCATAATTTGTTAACATGTCTGAAGAAGGTAGAGTGTACCGAAACAGCTGTCACTGAATTATATAATAAATATGAAAATCAAATAAAACTACGTTTTATTTTTATTTAATTAATAGATATGGATTTTCATCAAGAAAACACCAACACAATTGATTATTAAATAAATATTGTTGTATTGTTGCTTAGATCAGTTGGAACACAATTCATAATTTGTTAACATGTCTGAAGAAGGTACAGTGTACCGAAACAGCTGTCACTGAATTATATAATAAATATGAAAATCAAATAAAACTACGATTTATTTTTATTTTATTAACTAATATTAATATTCAAAATCCTTTTTCTTCGCTATAATAATCGTCGTAGGGTGTTTTTTCGAGGCCTGGGAAATGAAAAGAATTTTAAGTACAGAAATGGGTGTTTTAACCCATTAATTCGTAATGTATCCTTTTGGAGACATCAGTTGGTTCAGTTAATTTAATATTTTAAATAAATCAGAAGAAAACGAACAAAAATAAACCACTTAAATATGTGTCTGGTTGAGGAACCAGCTATAACGGCTGGGGAACTCGACATGCTAACCACAATTCACCCCTACACTGGCTGTTGATCATCTACCTCTGTGATTGACACATGTGGATGTGAAGGGCCAGCAGCCGGCTGGTAAAAGGGCAACCGCTGAAAAGTGGAAAGACCCTCAATCGAAAATGTGTGTCTAATTATACAATATACCTGATAATAACAGTTATACAAGATTCTGTTTTCACTGCTGTCCGCCACATTGAAATATCTAACAGAAGAAATTTGTGTTTTGCCAGTTTAAGGGTTAAGAAGATCAGCTGGAAAATATAGAATGGATAGAATACGAAATAAAGAAATAAGGGAAATTATGGGTGTACAACAGGAGCCGAACACTACAGACATTATAGAAAAGGAAAGGTTACAGTGGTATGGCCATGTTAATAGAATACCAGAGTAAAGATTACCTAAAATGTTTATGGAATGGATCCCAATGTAAAAAAGGAAGAAAGGAAGACCAAAGAAAACATGGATAGAAGGGGTACAAGCAGCTATGATTATCACAATTATCAGAGGATTGGAGGAAGATCAATGGATGAACAGAGAGGAATGTCGTTTGGTTTCCGGAAGACGGCGGCTGCTGCCATGATACCGGATGATGATAATGATGATTATGATAATCAATATCGAAGATTTGATATTAGAAGATGAAAAGGGGTATATTAGAGGATCTGAAGAATTTGAGTATCTGGGAGTAAAATTAGATAAAGAGGATAAACAAGAAAGTGATATTAAGAACAGAATAAATAAAGGTAGAGCAATAACAGCAATGATGAATGGAGTCTTATGGAACAGACATATAACCAGGAAAAATAAGTTACAAATATATAATTCAATAGTGAGAAGTATTTGTCACATATGGAGCTGAATTTGGAAATTCAACAAAAACTTAGAACAAAAACGTATGTCGATGGAAATGGATTTCTTGAGGAGAGCACCAAGATGTTCAAAATTAGACAAGAAATACTGTCACGAGAGAAAAAATGAATATTGATTATTCAATTGTAGATTATATACGGTATAAGCAATTAAATTGGTATGGGCACGTACGACAAATGCAAGAAGAAAGATTACCCAGGAAAACATTGGAATGGTGGCCACCTGGAAGAAGGAGAAGAAGAAGACCTCGAAACTCGTGGATGCAGGAAATAAAAACTGGAATGAGAGCAAGAGGACTGGAGGACATGGATTCGATGGAGAGAGACGAGTGGAGAAGAAAAATAAAACTTTAGGCACAGAAAGATGTGTAAACATTAAAATTCTGTATATAAATAAATTATTATTATTATCATTATTATTATTATCATTATTATTATTATTATTATTATTATTATTATTATTATTATTATATGATTAACTTCGATGTCATTAACAATCTTGTATGTTATTTTAAAAAAAGATTTCTACTTTGATTAATTAATACACAATTAGTAGTAAAAAGGAGGTGTAAGTTAAGTTCCTCTATTAAAGTGTCCCCTGAATATATTTTCATTTTGAATATATTCATTAAATCAATACGGAAAGATAAAACATCTTACGTCCTACGAACAATACAAGCAATTGGTCACCAAGTTTTTAAGCTTTATATACATTTGATTAAATTTTCATTACAGAGTATAACATTACATTGTTTTAGAACAAGAGAGATTGCATTTATTAATGTATTGAGCTCTTTTCACATAATTTAATGAAAAAAGTTCTATACTACTTCACTTTTAGTGAATATAATTGCATTTTAATAAAATAAAGTTTAACACCTAAAGGTCATAACACATTCTGCACCTTTGGTTGTATCCAGTACAGCAACTAACTAACTCCCTGGCTCTTTCTAACCAGTAGGCTCATTGCCACGCGGACATAAGCTCTCCATACATCTCTATCCTGAGTTAATGTTTTCCAATCATCCCCAGTATAATCTACTTACCTCAAATCATAGTTAATGTTATTCTCCCACCTCATTCTTGGTCTACCAACTGGGCGTTTTCTCTCTGATTTTCTTACAAGAAGCTTCCATGCAAGTCTTTCATTCCCCATTCGTGCCACATGTCCTGCCAATCGCAGTCCAGAGACTTAATTGTTTTTATTATATCTGGTTTCCTATAAAAAACTATTTAATTCACTATTATGAAGTCTTCTCCATTCACCTGTCTGTTCATCTCTGTTAGGTTCAAAAATTTTCCTAAGAACTTTATTTTTAAATACTCGTAATCTCCTTTTCTCCCTTAAAGTAAGAGTCCATGTTTCGCATCCATATAATATAACTGGTAGAATAATAGTTTTATATATTTTCAGTTTAACGTTTTTTGAAAGGAGTTGGGACATCAAGAGTCTCTGCAATGCATAATAGCACGCATTTCCAGAATTGAGCCTATGTTTAATTTCTTTGTGCATCTCAATCCTGTTTGTGATTATTGTCCCCAAGTAATTGAATTTAGACACTTCCTCAAAATTTCCCTCATTTGTCATTAGCTGTTCATTTCTATTACATAATGTATTTAAGAGTTTTTAGAAATCACTGTTTAATATAGTATTTTATTTTGAATTAATCTTGGATATTTTACAAATATTTGGTAACATTGATCATGCATTTTATATTTAGATATTGTATTTCCGAGTATAAATCTGTAAACTTTTTAAGAAATGCCAAACAGTTGACGTTAGTTGAAAAATTCTCTTTAAAAATTCAAAGGAAGGAATGAGAAAACCATCAATATAGGCCAAATAATAAGAAAAGTTTAGCAAGCTCCAACAATAAAATTCTATACTTAAAATGTTTCCTACCATATGTGAATTCAATTTCCGAACAAGCATTTGAAATGTTTCACTACAGTTATCCACAAACTTGATGTGAGAAGGATATATTCCTGGAAACACTATGTATTTTAATAAAGTAAAAATATAGAAAGATGGAGGGAATTACGGTATTCATCAGAGAAGAGATGGAATCCAATATTGAGCTTTTGTTGTATCTGGATGAGGCTTAAGATTTTCTTATTACCACGGATTTAAGTTGTCAGAGGCTAGGCGATATTCTTCTGTCAGTAGTGCACCTGCTACCCGCTAGAGCGCGGTAAATGACTCCTTCAACAAGAGCTCTCCCCCTCCAACTGACGGATAATAAAGAAATGATAAATGAGAACTTGCATTTATTTCCAGGAGCAATAAAACCAAATGACTGTCTTGTAATTTCCCTTTCATTTGTTTCCAGTTTCTGTAAACTTGCAGTAATAAAACAAAAGAACGATGGAACTTCGTGCGTCAATATCAGATTTTCATTTGCAAAACGCATATTTGCTTTACTTCTATCTGCTTCATCATATTTTCTCTTTCTAACATTTTTAGTGGTATAAGTAAAGTGCACAAGAAGATAAGATGGGAAACATTTGATTACAGAAAAAGCTCCTTCTTCTCGGGTGATATGTTCTGTAAATATGCCGCGAATACACAAACCGTGAATATGAAATTATAATTTATGGGTATATAGGGGATACGTTCCAAGGTTTCAAAGTAAAATAAAAATTAACAAAATACCTGAAATGAAGGTTTTCGGCTAACCTTCATAACGCGGCTAATATAGGCCGATTTTACATATAAATTCGTACGTTCTGGAGATTTATTTCCGTTTTTACAGGTTTCCTTCTTATAAAGGTTGAAGGTGTATTTTAGTCAGTTCTTCATTATTTTCCACGTTGTGGGCGCAATTTTGAAGAAGTAATTCTTTTCCCATGTTATGACGATGTTTTCAAGCAGCTAACTCTCTTCATTGCCCGATGTTGTTGTAACATTTTGAAGGATTGGTGTCCCAAAAAGAATTACTGGTTCAGGTTGGGTTTGATTTTCGGTAGAGCTGGATTCTCTTCTCAAGGTCGAAGTTGGTACACAAGATAGGAATACACTTTAAAAATCACTAATAACTGATTCAAGTAGAACTAGTTATAAATTTATTCATTTTGTAGGTTCCCAGTAGATTAAGTAAATTTATGTGGGATTATTCTTCACTGTCAATTATAATTAAATTATTTTCATTCCTTAAATCAACTGTTCTTCTGGTATTAAATTTCACATTTTATCAGGAGAGCTGTTATAGCTTCTATCCTTGATGAAAGGTATATGCAGACTGACTAGAGTAATTCTGTTATAATTTTAAAGAACATTATTACATCACATGATTTTATATTTAAATTCTATTGGTTAATGGTCCATTAAATACCAGGTTTAAATTTGATTGGTTAAATCAAAAAGTTAATTGTTTTTAACATCCAATCAGAATTTAGTACACTTTTATTTAAAAATATTAAGTTAAGCAGGTGTTCCTATTACAGTTATAACAGAAAGCTTTATATTTCAGACAACAATGACTTAAGACACAATTTTAAAAGCATTATTTAGAATGACTGTTATATAATACAATTTCTTTAATTGTTACTGAGACATTTTTATTCAACAATAAAAAAACAATTAATTATTTAGATGTTTTTCTTTATTTAAGTTATATTTAAATATTAAAAGAATTTTAAAAGACAGATTTCACTGTAGTATACATTTCAATAAGCGAGTCTATATTTAATTTCTTTCTGCATCCCATGCCTATTTGTAATTATTGTTCCTACGTAGTAAAATTCAGCCACGTTTTTAAAAATTCCCTCATTTGTCATTAACTGTATAGATACGTGTGAATATATACATTTAGTTTTATCGATGTTTACTTACTTACCCACTGGCACTATCGAACCCGTAGGTTCATGGCCGCACGGACATAAGCTCTCCATATATCCCTATCCTGAGATAATACTTTCCAATCATTCCCTGTATAATCTACTTCCCTCAAATCATAGTTAATGTTATTCACCCACCTCATTCTTGGTCTACCAACTGGGCGTTTTCCTTCTGGTTTTCCTACAAGAAGCTTCCATGCAAGACTTTTTCATTCCCCATACGTGCAACATGTCCTGCCCATCGCAGTCTACGAGACTTAACTGTTATTATTATATCTGGCTTCCTATAAAGACCATGTAGTTCATAGTTATGTAGTCTTCCCATTCACCTGTCCATCTCTTTTTGGTCCAAAAATTTTCCTAGGTACTTTATTCTCAAATACTTGTAATCTCCTTTCATCCCTTAAAGTAAGAGTCCATGTTTCGCATCCATATAATATAACTGGTAGAATAATATTTGTATATACTTTCAGTTTAACGTTTTTTGAAAGGAGTTGAGACATCAAGAGTATCTGCAATGCATAATCTTCTTTATCTTGTCCTATTATAATCTGGTCATCAGCGAATAATAAATTGTGCAGTAAACGGTAATTAATGTTGATTCCCATTCCCCTACGTGACTTATTCCATTTCATTAATACATCTTCTAAATATATCTTGAATAATGTCATACAGGGGTATTTGAGCCTTTGGCAAAGCTTCCCTGAAGTAGATTACGTCCTTGATCCAAAAGTGGGACTATTTTACCACCGCAAATTTTACTCCAATGCAAAAATATCTCCGCATTTCTTCGAAGTTGTATGAATATTCGGTCAAATGCCAACACTCTTTTCACCAAGATACTTTGTTGTCAGTATTCCTTATATCATAAAATCGGATCATAAATTATATTTTCGGAAGAATTCGTTTTAAGCCATTCCTGTTTGACATAATTTGTATGTGATGTAATTATTTATTATTAACGAAATGTCATGTTCTTTTGTTCGCAAAGCAAACTAGAGCAAGGCCACCTGGTAGCACAATAACATTGCCTACACTAACTGTTTGTAATGGAGTGTTTACGTGTATATTAACGTGGATCCAATAATAAAATCATAGTTATGCGTTCTCTTTGTCGGATTGTAGTGAATTATTTGGAAAATGCGCAATTTGTACATGCGAGTGCATTTGAACAACGTAGTATATTACAAAGACCATAATATTCCTGTACACTGATCCAGTGACGCAATAATACAACAAATATCTTTAAAATTAGTTCTGACGTGAACTACCCTTTCAAAGCAAATTACGTTGTGTCAATTTATAGAAACTTGGTAAACTAATTAGATTGATGAATGAAATTGAATAATGTAATTTATTTGGTAGAATAGTTCATTTAATCCTTATAGACAGCTAAATTAATTAAATTGCGGATATTATATAATTAATCAATTGAGTTGGTGTTTACTTGATGAAAATCCATATTTATTATTTAAATAAAAATAAAACGTAGTTAATAATTATTATATAATTATATTATTATTATATAATTATTAATTTGACCGATTCATTTACAACCATTCAATTAGGTTTTAAAAATAAATAATAGTTTAAAAACTAAATCAACAAGCATTATTAGAAAACTGAACTAAAAAACGAAAAATAATTTCAATTTCCAACATCCTTGGGGCAAAAATTAAAGTGGTCAACAAAAAATCGTCTTCAACACATCTAGAATAAAACCAGAGTTAAGTTTTTTTTTTGTAAGACCATGTTTCCCTTAACAGAGATTTAGGCGCTCTCCCCCTACAGGGAAGAATTTGAATCATACTAACTTAGTTACACTTGTTTTCGTATAGATGTCATTTGAGTGGTCCGTGGTCAGCGTTCCGCCTCATACTGACATCTAGGAAACCAAGGTAGTACTAGGAAGGGAAAATTCGATAAATTCTGCTTAGAGGCCTTTTAATTAAGGCTTAGGGATCTTATACGAACCTGAAAATTTCGAGACTCGGGACCCACGGCTTAAAGTCCCTCCCGGAGGATTTGCTCCTTGGATTTTTCATTCTAAAAAATCCATCAACCCCGGCCGGGTTAAAATCCGCGACCCTCGGGACCAGAGGCAAGAAGCATAACCACTAGTCCACCGCGGCCGAGATATCTACAATAAGAAATAATTTTACCATCAAAAGCGTGGGGTGCTTTTTATGGTTTTTACATTTTCTTCTTAGAGACTGTAATTTTACCAATATCTGTTTATTATCAAATATATTAATTGATATAGAACACCCCATGCTTTTGATGGTAATTTTTTGTAGATAACTCTAGTTGTATTTTAGATGTGTTGAAATGATTTTTTTGTTGACTACTTTAATTTTATCCCAAACGTGTTGGAAATTAAAATTATTTTTCATTTTTTAGGTCGGTTTTCTAATAAAGCGTGTTGTTTTAGTTTTTTTAAACTATTACTTTTTTTATTTATTAGTTTTGTTTTCTAAAAATGTAAATATTTTTAAATTCTATACTATTGTAGTATGAGATAAAAGTAATACTCTTCTAGAAACCAACGACCTATGGATTACTGAAATTACATACCATTACAGTACACCATTTTCCCAACTGAGCTACCAAAGGATATAATATTAATTTCTTACAAGGATGGACTAAAAAGTCGATAAGTCTGCAATCTATTTATACCAATCCACATATTTACATGTATTTATCTTATAACTAACTAACTAATTGCACCATCAAACCCGTAGGTTCATGGTCGCGCGGACATAAGCTCTCCATACATCCCTATCCTGAGCTAATGCTTTCCAATCATTCCCTGTATAATCTACTTCCCTCAAATAATAGTTAATGTTACTCTCCCACCTCATTCTTGGTCTATCAACTGGCGTTTCCTTCTGGCTTTCCTACAAGAAGCTTCCACGCAAGTCTTTCATTCCCCATACGTGCAACATGTCATGCCCATCGCAGTCTTCGAGACTTAACTGTTCTTATTATATCAGGCTTCCTATAAAGACCATGTAGTTCATTGTTCTGAAATCTTCTCCATTCACCTGTCTGTTCATCTCTCTTTGGTCCAGACATTTTCCTAAGAACTTTATTCTCAAACACTTGTAATCTCCTTTCCTCCCTTAAAGTAAGAGTCCATGTTTCGCACCCATATAATATAACTGGTAGAATAATAGTTTTATATATTTTCAGTTTAACGTTTTTTTGAAAGGAGTTGGGACATCAAGAATCTCTGCAATGCATAATAGCACGCATTTCCAGAATTGAGCCTATGTTTAATTTCTTTGTGCATCTCATTCCTATTTGTGATTATTGTTCCTAGGTATTTGAATTCAGCCACTTCCTCAAAATTTCCCTCATTTGTCATTAGCTGTCCATTTACATTATATAATATATTTCTATGTGTGACCATATATTTAGTTTTATTGATATTTATTTGGGTCCCAATTTCTTAGTGTTACTCAATAGTGTGTGCGTGTTGTCCTTTAGTATCTCCTTGTATCGCCAATAGTACATCATCAGCATAAACTAACAGCTTATTAATACCATTGAGTTGTAAGCCTTCCTCATGACACTAGATGTTAGAGTGTTTAAAATAAGAATAAAATGAATATAGCGCATTACGAATTTTGCTGAAATGTAAAACAGGGAAGAAAAAATATCAACTGACACGCATTTATAAAAAGCACTGTGCACTTTTATCAGGCCTGTAAATAAAAAAAAGCGAAAAATAACTATTTGGAAAAACTAGCATGGTAGTTCATAATTAAATGAAACCGTACATCATGGTCAGCATTGCGAGACAAAATGAATTTTCTGCCATTCTAATAACGTAAAAATTCAATCACATATTTCACATTAATTACGCCTTCATTTCGAGAGCAATAAAACCGGATATCCTGTTATTCTCTAATTTTAATTATTAAAAACTCCTGACATGTCGTTGTGTGTTTACAGAACTGAGTAATTTTTTTATCAAATGTTTTAATGAACGCTATATATTAACATTGTAAACAATTACAAATTATTTTCATATTGATTCCTGAAAACCACATTTAGGCGCAATTTATTTTTATCCAACACAAGATAATACACATTGCCTCAAATGTATGTACAAACTATATGAAATACAATTTATATCAGAATTATCTAATATATAAAAATCAATATATGTTTGTTTGTTTGTTCGTACTTTATGCGCGGCCATACCGTTGATGCGATTGTGATGGGACTTTTCGCAAAATGTTCAGGAGATTCCCGGGATGAACATAGGCTATAAGAGAGTTGTGATATTCAACTCCTACGCCATTAAAAATCGACCTTTGTAGTGGAAAACGTGAAAAAAGTAGCTCTTTGAACGGTTAAATAGCTTACGCTACCTAAACCATTACAAATACACAAAATTACTGTACACAGAATTGAATATCTCAAAAAGCTCTACAAAACGAACGCGACAGCATATGTTTATCTCTTACGGATAACTCACAATAACCATTTGTGTCTTTCGTTGATGCTAAGAAGATCGAGACAAGAGCGTAGATTCCAGTGCAAGCATAGCAGCACATGGCGGGTATTCTTTTACGAATAACTCACAATAACGAATTTTGTCTAACTCATTTATCCCAAGAAGATCGAGATAAGTAGATTCCCGGGCAACGCCGGGTAATCAGCACAGGGAATCCTAAAATAATTGCAATATACATTTATAATTATTTTTCTAAACATTAGAAGTACAATAATTTTTGTCTTTCAGCTCATTTATGCCAAGAAGATCGGGATGAGTAGATTTCCGGACAACTCCGGGTAAACAGCACGGGGTATCTAAAAATAATTACGATATAAATCTCTTCTTGTACTTATTTAACTAAACATAAAACATTAATTTTCGTATTTCAGCTCATTTATGTCAAGAAGATCGAGATAAGTAGATTCCCGGGTAACGCCGGGTAATCAGCACGCGGTATCTAAAAAATATAAATTTATAATTATGTTTCCTTTCAATTATTCAATTAAACATAAAAGCACGTAATTTTCATTTATTTAGGCGCAGCAGCGCATGTCGAGTATTAGCTAATGTGTGTGTGTGTATATATATATATATATATATATATATATATATATATATATATATGTTATAATTAAATATTTAACATTGAGCAATGCAAGCTTAATATGGTATGACAAAAAAATAAATGCCTGGACGGGATTCGAACCCGGATCTCTGAGTCTGTACCTCAGTGTGATATCCATTACACCACCAGGCGAATCCAATTCAAACATTTATTTTTCTTATATATGTATTATATTCCCCATTATTACTCAGAGATCCGGGTTCGAATCCCGTCCAGGCATTTATTTTTCTTATCATACCATATTAAGCTTGCATTGCTCAATGTTAAATATTTAATTATAACATCGATAAAGCGTCACTGCTATAAAGTAAAAATGTTCTCTTTAATTTACTTACTTGTTATAGTCAGCTACTAGATGGCAGTGAAGACCGAGTTCTCGCGACATCTAGTAATAATGGAGAATATAATACATATATAAGAAAAATAAATGTTTGAATTGGATTCGCCTGGTGGTGTAATGGATATCACACTGAGGTACAGACTCAGAGATCCGGGTTCGAATCCCGTCCAGGCATTTATTTTTCTTATCATATCATATATATACGACAGAAAAAGAATAATAAATGCCTGAGACGGGAATTGAACCGCAGACCTATATATATAAAGGGAAAATACATGTTTTAACTGGAATGTCCTAGTGGCGAATTTGGAATTGCTCTAACGTATTGAGTTAGAGGTTTGGGTTCAAACATCGGATCAAACATTTATTCTTATTTTAAAGCAATATTGGTCTTCATTGCCAGATGTCAAAAGTGTAATTATAATATATATATATATATATATATATATATATATATATATATATATATATAACTATAATAAAGCTTTAAGAATTATCAACCAAGTTTTTAAACCATCAAAAGCGCAGAGACACACAAGAATGAAAATCTATAAAATTCTCGCTAGGCCCATAATATGTTATGGCAGTGAAGCTTGGACCATCAGAACTCAGGATGATCGTCATATTACAGCCACGGAGATGAAATTCCTGCGACGAACTGCAGGTAATAGCCTTCTAGACCATCAAAGAAATTCAACAATAGCCAGAGAGTTAAACATCGTACCTACATCTCAATACCTCCAAGAATATAAAAATAATTGGCTAGCCCACATTCAGCGCATGGATCGTCACAGAATACCACAACAAATTCTTCACTACATTCCTCGAGGCAGAAGATCTGTGGGTCGACCTTTTCGGAGATGGCGGGAGACCGTAACGGGCCACTGGGCCTAATACTTGAAAGGACGATGATGATATATATATATGTACATATATATATATATATATATAGGGTGTATCAAAATTAATAGCACAAATTGAAACGGTTGAAAATACGTATCCTGTAATAGAGCAAAAAAGTTCTAGTAAACACGGGTCCGCTAATGAGCCATGTGCGAGATAAATGAAAATGTGCGGTTAAAACCCACCGCTTCATTAATAAATATCTTCTATTTAGTACAAATTAATTTGAAACGTAATCTTTTAGTTTAATTGTCGTTCGATGTTGCCTCAAAATTCACTCATAGCTTAGCCCATCATTAAAATTATTACTTTATATGTTATAAGGCTACAGTAACACTCCAAATTTACCTACATTCACCTCCTCATTCTCTCTATAACAGCTTGACAAAAATGAATGACGATCTCATATCCATCTTTAACTGGTCTTCAAGTATCGGTCTAAATCTAAATCCTAACAAGTCACAAGTAATTCTAATGGGACAACAGAGACTGCTTACAACCTTTGACATATCTACACTACCAAACATTACTATAAATAATATAATCATCCCTTATTCTTCTTCAGTAATAGATCTTGGACTACATCTAGACGCAAATTTAACCTGGCAAACACAAGTGAAACACATATGTAAAAAGACTTTCTCCATCTTACATTATCTTAGACGTTTAAAGAATTTTCTCCCAGTTTCGTTAAAACAAATCCTAGTGCAGAATCTTGTGTTACCACACTTCGATTATTGTGACATTATATATAATGATCTAA